>JANPWX010000198.1:0-119123 GCA_024734555.1 Trochalopteron elliotii
TGTACTTGGGTCTATAGAAAATAAAAATACATTCTTGACTGAAAGGCCCAAAACCAAACAAAAAACCTTCACTGGTTACACCCAAACCTTCCCTGAGTTTTCAAGCACCAGCATTAGCACCTGCTTCCAGCCTGGATTTTTAATACTGCTGTTTTCACATTAAAATGTCTTAAATAGCTTATGGTTTTAAATAATCCTGAAGACAATGTACATCTGTTTGCACAGACAGACTAACAAAGAACGAGAAAACAACACAAGCACCCACATATCAAACACAAGTGATTTAGAAGCAAAGGTATCCAATCTGTGATGCCATATTTAAGAGTTTCCTATCCTTATTTTAGGGACAGTATCCTTAGTAACCTTTTAAGAAGAAAAAATATACTCTTTTCTGAAATCATCTTCATTGCCAAAGGAACCCTTGCAAACACAGCAAGGATCTGCTGGCTGAAAGTATTTTTAAGTAGCTCTGCCTCTGCACTAGAGGTATTTCCATGGCAGTAACCACTACATACACCAGGAAAACTCTTCAATCCTCCCAAACAAAAACGAAGGCTTTCATGATGACTACCAAGGAGTACCCAAGCTAATCAAATCTCCTCCCACCCTTAATTCACAGTAATTTAGAAAACTACTTTCAGAGGAAGAAGGCCCCCAAAGAAACCCTTAGGAGTATGTTAATTAACCAGATGCAACCCACTTCATCTCGTTCCTCTGCTACAGGGGACAAGGCTCACATTGGGATATACATGGTCCTGAGAGATTGGGTTAAAAATAATCCACAAGGGTGTTTTTCTAGCCATTTCTTTACCCATTTCACAAGAGAATACTTTAGGATATACTTGAATGGCTCATGACCCAGCTCCTAGGTGCAGCTTGTGACAACAGACATACGTCTCTGCCCAGCAAAACTGTGTCACCAGGGGCTTCATTAATGTGACCAAGCCACATTCAGGGTGCCCCCCCCCTCACCCTCATGCACCTTCCCCAGACTCCCCACATCCAGGATGGCAGCAAGACAACTGCCAGGAGAAACATGATCCTTTCACACCCAAGCATGAAGTAGCAGATGGGAGAAAAACCTCCTCTTTCTACAGGTTCTTCTATTACTAATAGTTTTGATTTTATTACGTGGAGGTGAGAAACAAAACCAGACATTTGACTGTGCTGAGGAAAAAAAAAAGAATAAGGAAAGAAAAAAACTGCCTTCTGTGAGAGACACACATTTGAATGATTCAACAGGCTACAAAGTCTTGAACAGAGCAGTTGCCAACCTCTTATTTGGAGAGGGAAAGCCATCCAGGTGCAGCAGCACTGGAGACAGGAGCACAACTAAGGGCTGAGATTGGATGAGTTAAAAGACCCTACCCAGCTGGTATTTCTCTTGTGAGAGAAAGAAACACCCAATAACTGCAGAACATCTGTAAAATCACCATGCTGGGGAACCTGAGCTCCCCACAACTGCTCAACACAAACAGACTGGTCCACTTGGAGTAATCTGAAGTCCAAGTTGCTGGAGGTAATGTCAGTATCTCTGGTCCAGATGCATTTGCACTGGTGGTGCAAGAGCCTCAAGAACATCATGAGTCCGTTGGACAGTGAGTGCAAAATGGCTTGAAGGTGAAAGTTGGAAAAGCATCTGTCTTAGCAATATTTAGAAAAAATTAAACCATGTTCATTTAATAGGGTAAGAAAGAAAATAATACTTTGAAGTGGCTGTAACTTTATCTAAGAGGTCATATGCACTCACAAAAATCTATAAATTAACACTATTTTCTCATTATTGAAATAGTCAACTCTTAATTCTCCTTCTCTCAAACTCTGCTTTGTATACACAAGGAAGCAGCGCTACCATTTTCACTCTCTCCTCTTCTTACATGTTTTTACCCACTGCTTTAGATTAAAAAAACTCACCCTGAAAATGCCACCACACTTGAATCTATCACCAACACTTTAAGGGTCACGTAGGACAATCCCAGAAAGCCACTGAGAAGTTCACAGAGCTCCACAACACTTCATATTTTATAGAAAGAGCCTCTTATATAATGAACGGAGATGAAAACAAAAGTCATTCCTTACATTTTTTCATAAGGGTAAAAATGCTTCACACATATAATTAAGTTACACATGGAGAGATGTTTTTCTTCAGTACTTTAATTATTCATCAGGTGTAGCATTGTTTTACTGTATGAAATGTCTGATATACAGAAAAGCTTATTCTTTCAGAAGTATAATTTCAGCCTCTGTTCAATTATATTCTTCCTAGCAGTAGCTAAAGAGAACCTTGCAAATGTTGTTTTCAGGCAGTGAGAAAATTCAGTCTTGCACCTCTCCCCTTTGCTCCCCTCCTGAGCCTTAACTATGTTGTTTTCTTACAATTAATTATTTAGGTGGTTCCAGTAACAATATATGATTACTGCTGTACAGTCACAGAGACATGAGCTGAGCAGCAATACAATTCATCGCTGTTTGTTTCATCTAGGACTTGTACTGTGTGAGAAAAGAAGTTTTCCTTCAGCTTAAAACTTGCCTAAACTTAGCAATTCAGCATTTCAGTGTTATTTTTTTAGGACGTAACCAGCAATAAAAGATTGCTATAAATATGTTCTCCCTATATTCGTGCACTGCGAAAATATACTTTAATGGTGGTAATTGAAATTTGAATAGGATCCCAACACCTGAGGCAGACTGACGCGACATTTAATTTATACAATTAAACATGAGGGTGGGGAAGCACTAAACAAACAATGTTTGTTACTTGTATGTTTCACATGAGACCTGTTTTCTCAGTTTATCTGTCCTGGGTTGGGTTTGGCAGGGTGACATCTCATGGAGCAGAGAATTAGTCCCTGGCAGGGTCTGGCACAAGGGGAACAGGGAGATGCTTGCCATGAGCAGGCACTCCCCACCTAGGCAGGGGACCAGGATGCCCAGACGAAGCCCAGGAGGAGGAATCATCACTCCATGAATTCACAGCATGAACCCAACAGCAAAAAGCCATTTTAGACTGTGCAAGTTTGACCACCAGCTCACCAAGTGCAAGGCGGAGCTTCAACTCCCTCCATCCCCAGGTCAGTTCCCATACAACCCCTGTTCCTAAAGACTCAAGAAGTACATTCCTGCCCACATAAATCATGGAATTAAACGTGGAAGGAGCCAGGTATGTAACAAGTCACCTACACATAAAACATTACTGAACTGGGGAAGCAATTGCAGCATTTATAAGTACTTTTTTGTACTGCAACACACACCAGCAAAGAACAAAATCAGTCCCAACTTTTCTGGCAGAGGGGGCAGAGAGGGAGACGTTAGAGCCCCACATGCTAAAGCTGAGCAGATTCAGTTCCTCTCATCCCACCAGGAACATTCCCTCTTTAAATAAACTATTCCTGGTAATCTGTTTAGTCAATGCTTTGTGTTTCTGTCTGCACGCTGATTCATCAGAGCACACCAAAGGATCTCTGCCATATGATAAATGTAGAATACAGAGTGAATAGTGCCCAACTAGAGTGCTTGTCATTATTGATCTCACAACTATTGCATAAAGGAAATGTGACAACAAAACATTAACAACAACAACCCAAAAAAAACAAGTAAGGAGGAAGAAAACTCTGTCTTCTACATGGTCACAGGTGGAATTCCACCCTTCATATGTGAGTGCAGAGAACTCAGTCAAAGTAAGACAGACAGAGGGCATGTGTGCACACACACGTGCACACCAGTGCAAATGTAGATATTAGCAATATGGGATTGTTTTAATGCATATCAAATCACTCAGTGAGGGGTTTTCCTCTTTCTGAATCTGCACTCTATGGCCCATCAGCATTACATTGGCTTTTAATATAGCCAGGATTACAAATCAGGTGTCTCCCTGGGTAGTACTGTGACTCTGGAAAAAGCAGGTGCTATTTCCAAGCACGCATATGGGCAACCATTACAATATGAAATATGCACATGGTGATGGGCAAGGTGGAACGGGAGGGGAATGTAATAATCTGAGACAAAACAGGGGCAGAGCTCACAGAAACCAGTTCATACCAACAAGACAAGTTGAACAAACTCTGGGCTTGCCTTGAAAGGCACCGTTGAGCAAATCAGCCTTTAGACATGAAAACAGACAGGTTTTATCAATTCTAAAAGCAAAACTTGCATGACCTTTTCAGGAAGGAGGATTTTGATGCAGGGCTCCTGCAGGACAAGATACAATCTGCAGGTTTGAAGAGATGCTGTGGCCACACACACTATGACTGTGCTGTGTTCCCGTGTGACTTACTCTGGTTTATAAGGACTTTCACAGGTGTTAAAATTCAGCCATCTCACAAACCTGATCCCACCAAAGCACAATGCTCCACCAAAAGCACTCTCAAAGCCAGGAGGATCTCCTGCCTCCCCAGGAGCACCCGTTCTTGAGGATTACACATCACCCATCACTCTCTATCATGGGCTGGAGAACCACACCCTCAACAGTAAACTAAACCCAGCAGTTCCCATCCATTTGAAGGACCCTTGCTCCTTCTCCAGAGAATGCTTCCACCTCATTATCAAGAAAGTTAATAACATAGCTGACCTCACGGAATTGGCATCATCAAGATCCATTGGCAGGCAATAAACTCAAATAAATTAAACAGAATGAAAATGAAATGCATCAACTCCAGCCATTATTTTACTACAAAACACCTTTAATCCAGCGTTTTAATTCTACCTCCAGTTGTGCCTTAAATATATATCCACAGCACATTATTTTGCTTAGGATTATTTTTGTCTTTGCATCTTTTCTGAAAAATGAAGTTTTATCTTGTTTAATCCTTATCATATAAACACATTCAGTTTTATTCAGTTTTATTACCAATAACTACACACTAATCCTGTTTGGATAATTTATCAATGTTTCCAAGCTTCAAAAGCATAAAAAGGTATCATCGCATTTTTCACTATTAGCATCATATTTAAAAGACATTTTGTATTTGATTTTAAAAGCCGATTGACCTGCTTACTTAAAAGAAGCTTGAGATTTTTTTCTTTTACTTTCTTTGCCATAAACTAAAGTAACTGTATCCATAGGCTAGTTTTGTGTTATTAATTTAAAATACAGATAAACCCCTTCAAAGAAAAAAGAAAGACCATTTACCTTCAAACACATGTGCTGCAGGACTGAGCCTGTGTCCAGCAACTTTCTTCAGCTACAACAGAGTCAAAAGCTCCCCTTGAACACAAAACAACCAAACTTGAGAAATAGCGTTAAGTTTATTAAACTGGAAGGTAACTGTTGACACATACTTGCTTTCAAGGGGTCCTTGGCAAGAAAGTGGCAGCAGTTACAACAAATTAACAGCGTACAATAAAAGCGCCATAAACATGCAGCATACATAATAAATCCAAT
This sequence comes from Trochalopteron elliotii, assembly GCA_024734555.1. Classification (NCBI taxonomy): domain Eukaryota; kingdom Metazoa; phylum Chordata; class Aves; order Passeriformes; family Leiothrichidae; genus Trochalopteron; species Trochalopteron elliotii. The sequence continues at coordinate 5,381 of JANPWX010000198.1, forward strand.
CAAGTCTACAAGTCGCACAGATAAAAATGACAAATAGCCACTGTCTGGGAAAATAAAAAAATATACATTTCTCAAACACTGCTGTTCATCATTACAACATGTTTTTGCCCCTAAATCTAAAATACAAATTAAGTGATTTTAATATGAACAGCATTGTACGTAATATATTTACTTTCCAGCCTCTCCTTCCCCCTCCCTTCTTTTCCAGCTTGCGAAACCAGGGAAACTCCTTCAGCAAAGCTTTCTTTGGGCTGATTTGCTTTTTAAAGATCTGTGCTGTGTTCCCAGTGTTTATACAGATGTGAGCTGAGTGATGCTCAGCAAAACACAACGAGCATCCCTGAACTGACAGAACACAAATACCACCACACTTACAGCGGCTGTTGCTCCATAATTTACTGGCTGGCTACATTAATTTCCTGCATCTAATCTGTTTCTAATTCTAGCTGCTGAGTTTGGGATCTGAAATTTGTAGCCAATACGAGGCATTTCAAAGCTTGAGCAGCATGCACCGAATTTCAGCTCAGAAGAAGAGGCCATCCCAAAAGGGAGCAAAGGGAGGTGAATCGGGGTCCGTTCAGCATCTGGGTATCTTTATTGCCAGATTTAAGAGCCCTTCTTGCTAGTGAGTAGCAACTTGGCAAGGTGCAGCTAGGAAGCCTCTGCCTGCTCTACCTGCATCAATATTCCAAAAGGAGCTGCCACAGTGGGAAGACTCTCATAGGAGAGGGAAGATTAACAAGCTCTCATGCAAGAATAATTAAAAAACTAAATATATAAAGTGCTTCAACTGCACAAACTCCTCCTTGTTAATCAAAGGGGGGAAACAAAAGACTTCCTTAAATATCATGTATATGGTAAATGTAATAAGAGGAGTAAATTATAACAATTACAAGTCATTAAAGAGAGTAATTAAAAATAACTGTTTAGATAACAATGACTTTCTTGAAATCCTCATAACAGAGGTTTGGCTTTTTAATCACTTTTCTGCAACAACTTGCATAACTTCAGAATAATTGCAGATTTTTAATTTTTATATACTGAAAGAGCATGAAAGTGAAACCCATAAATTATATGCTAACTCCAGCTGTTAAATGTTGGCATTTTGTCTTAAAAAAAAAAAAAAGTTTAAAATCTGTTTCCTTAAACCAAGGAAATGTGGAAAAAGGCCATCCTGCCAGTGGAAACATTCAACAGCAGAAAGCTCACGCTGCGGTTTCTTGCCGAGGCAGCAAACTTCTCTAAAAGGGAAGTTACTGCCAACTCAAATACTGTTTGCTTTCACACCCAAGAACAAACTGTGTGCATGGTGAAGGCTTCCTGAGGGCTCAATGCAGCTGGAGCATGCTGAATAAAGGTAACTAATGTCAAAGCTACTGTAAACTTGTTCTCATTTTTCTATCAGCAAGTTCTCATCAATGAAAACAAGGCTATTATTCCCCTATCCTTCCTTTAAAAAAAAAAGCAAAAAACAAAAAAACAACAAAAACAAGTGAGAAACTAACTTTTTGTTTTTATTTACCCTCATTTTATTCCTCCAGTTTATGGTTTAGGGCATTTTCTTACTGCTGTTTCTAAGCAGACAAAGCTGTTTGCAAAACTTTCCCCTGCCCTTTCGGAGGACAGGTCAAGCTCAACTCCACGAGCACAATAAAGATGAATTTCCAGGGCTGAACACAATATGCAACAAGGTTCCTCTCCCTGAGCAGGAAATGCAGAGGGAGGGTTTCAGTGCAACTTGACAAATTAGAGCCAGAAAGCCGTGCCAAAGCAAACATCATTACTGGGAGGGCTCTGCTTGAGCACAGATGAGAGTTGGATGGGTGTCCTGTCCCGGCCGGCGACGGTCACGCTACCGTTACGCAAGGACGGGCGTGCAGCTCCTCACCCAGAGCTGGGCAACAACTGCTTCCGTGGGGCAAGTCCAGGTACTGCCTCCCCATCTGCTCTGGCTGTTAGAAGGGCTATCCTTCTCAAAAACATGCCTAGGAGAGGTTTTTTTTTTTCCCCTCCTCGAGAGTATGTATGCCTGGAAATTGAAAGCCCAAACTACTGCATTTAAAGAAAAGGGATTTTTTCCCCTTGCTCATCAAAGGAACCTGAGAAAGTGAGGCTATTGTGACAGCGTAAGATAATAGCAGTTTCATCGACGGTTCCACTTTGAAATCAATAGTTATATTATTTTGAAATACAATGAAGGAAGGAATTAAGATTCTTGTAACATCTAAGAAAAAACTAAACATTATCAAATCCTGCCTTCCCTCTTCTAGCCAGCTGGCATACCCAGAATCAAACACAGTTAATCATTTAAAGGAAGAATCCTTTTCAAAGTAGAAAATCACACCGTTTATTCCAGAACTCCTACTCAATACTATTTTTTTCTGTGTACTAGTGCCTAACACAACACACTGAAATGGCATAAGGCATAAATGCATCTTTATGAAAGAAACCATGAGATTGAGTGAGCGGCCGAGTCTACCTAGGAGTCAACTCTCTTCCTTCGGCTGAGCTCAAGATGGGGCTGAGGTGGAATTACCACCACCCTGACCTCACCCACCTCCACGCACCCACACAGCTGTGCAAAGTTCCCACTCCCCTGTCTTCTGATCACTTCACCACAAAAAAAAGGCTAAGAAACCAAAGTTATGACACACAACATTAAGCATTAACCCCACCCTGCGCGCAGACCGAAAACGCTAATCTTTCGTTTCGAAGACGGAAAGACAAAAATTGGTCAGCCCTCCTCTGACAGCAGAGCTGCAAAATAAAGATGCTTCTCTCGCCAGGCCCCTGAGCGATGATTGATGCTTCAGCCTCTCCCTCCTCCATCACTCCCTACCTTGTCTGGTCACTGGTGGCAAACCAGGCAGTCACGGACACACAGGCGGATCTTGCACCTTCTCAGGCCGCAATCCTCCGGTGCCAGGCTGCTGCCAATGTCCTTGCAGCCGCCGGAAAAACAGGCCACAAGGTTCAAGTTAACTGCAGAGCGTTACTACACTGAACATCTGGTCATGAATGAACGGATTGCCCACTAACTCTCACAGCGTTGGGCAGCTGATGAAAAATTCAACATTTTCCTTGTTGGCACAGTTGTTTTGGAGAATTCTCTAGAGCTTCCTGAATTATATTAAGAAAATTTCACTGCAGCAATCTATATCTGTGAGAACAGCTGGTGTTGAAAGGGATCTGCTGCACTCGGTGTGCTGGGGGACCTCCTGTTGGATCATGCTACTCTTACAACATTTGTCCTTGAAAACTTAGCTCTGCTGCGAGGTCCTACAGACAGGACTGTTAAACTTAGAAACAAGAAAAAAAAAAAATTAATTTAGGAAAGGGCATCTGGGTGAGAGAAACAAGCTCTCCAGGTCAGCCAGAGACACTCAGCATCTCCACTTGCTCACAAAGCTTGGCTAAGCCAGGACAAGCTCTGTTCTCTAAAACACAATGTTATGATTTCTCACCACTTTCTTCCCCTCTCCCAGCATTGTTTTAGTTCATTAACAGAAATCTCCATTCTGATAAACTGTGGGTCAAACAGCTGAAATGCCTCAATAAATTTTATAACACAGATTTCCCTCCTGTAAAGTCCCTCGTTGAACTGCCACACGCCAGTTGCACACTTTGATAAAAACCAGCTCCACATCATGCACTGAACTTGTCTAAAACTCAAACTTGAGAAATCAACCAAAAAATCATAGGGAGGAGAAATAAATTCAAGCTAGAGCTAAAAAAAAAAAAAAAAAAAAAAAAAAAAAAGTGTTTATTTCAGGACAATAAAATTTGAATTTTAAATCTTATAATATTTTATAGAAATTAACTTCTTGATAGTGTGATAGTATAATAATAAAACATGTATATCTTTTTTCTTAAGGAAGTGGTAAACTTAAGTCATGCTAAATTTAGGCTATTATCTATGCAGCATAAATTTCACTTCTGTGTATAAATGCTAACTTGCATATTTCTCCATGGTAACTAAACTATGATTAAAACAACAGTGAAACCAGCCTTTAAAGCCACCTGTTTAACTAGGAACAACCTAATTTACAAAAATACTTAAACTTAGAAATTTCATGGGAATCTAGATCACGTTTTTCCCAGTAGAAAGCTCACTTTTCCATGATCACATAATTGTAATATACTTGGCTTTGGTTGGTAATCATTTTTTTCTCTTTTTCTTTTTTAACTAGTGTAATTTTTTCCTGCATTGTTCAGCCTAACACAAGTGGTATTTAAGATGATAAAGAATAAGTCTCTAATAACCCTTTCCGAAAAGGAAGTTATTTTGCTCCTTTGAGGGGATTAATTTACCTAGAAAGTATCTTCATGTTTTACAAAAGGAACAAATGAAAGAAATGAGAAAATCCCAAACTGAAATTCCCATTAGATATGGTAAGACACCTTCAAAACTCATTTTTCTGTTGCGATATCCTTGTAATTTACTAATGAAGAAATGGACTGTTTTTATGGGTCAAATTAAAGAAATAATTATAATACGACCCAGAATAGTAAAAGTGTAGGTACAAGCAATATTTTCTTATTTAATTATAAAGCATAAAAATAGATTTGAATGTGAATCATTTTTTAACCATAGAATTAAATTTAGTACTTAAATACTGAAAACCCCTTGAAGTAGAAATATCATCATAATAGGTTTGGTTTGGTGTGAAATACATGACTCATATATTCATGACACATATCTAAAAATGCCTCATATTAAAACTTTATTATAATAAAAAATTGATCACCATTTTTGTCTACTGGTTTTCACATGATGTAATACCTAAGGCCAAATCTCTGGCTTTTAAGTAATGATGAGGGAAGTAGTTTCACAGCAGCACCTCATAAAATGTTCAGAGTCCACTGAATTTACACTTGCCCATCCAATGTCATATACAAATGTATGACGGATGCTAATTAGGTAACAATGGTTCTAACATAATGCCTACAAAAATCGACATTAAAACCTTTCCCTGCTATATAAATGAGAATACAGCTCCCAAGTCATAACCAGCACAGTGAGAGAAGACCCACAGTGCCTGATCAGACATGAAATAAAGCCCCAGATCTGCAAAAATTTATGAGCAGGCTGGGCTTTACACCTGGAGATCATGTCATGGAGCTCAACTGGACAAACACTGCAAAAGATAAAGCAAGCACAGAGATGAGACTTTCAAGTTGCAGCAAACAAGCTGTAGAAATGAGAGTCCAAGAGCCACATGTGGTTTGGACTGACAGTGATCCTCACACCAGCTCAAGAATTTTCTCAGGTTTATTACTTTCTCACCAGTTTTACACCTGTTAATTTACCTACAGACTTTAAAAAAAATCATCCAGAAGATCAATACTCTTTTTTAAGAGAAAAGGTATTTCACAACTCAATGTAAAGTCCACCAGATTTCCATTTGTTGCAGGTGTCGTCCAAGATCACAAGAACTGAAGCCCATTCAACCAAGGAAGGCAAAATTATTTTGTTCTTAGCCCAAGTTTTTTTGTTTTCTAGATCTGTCAAAATTTTGTGAAATGAACACTTTTGTTGCCTTTATGTAACCAGAGTCTCCTCTTCATTTTGTTGCTGAGGTCTCTCCATAAATTAACAAAAAAAACACACTTAAAACTAAGTAAAACCACAAGTACTAAGGAAGCGATCTGGAGTTTAAAGGCAGGAACCACAAATAACACAATGTAACAAATAGATCAAATTTTCAATTCTGTCTGCAAACCAGTGCACTTTTCACAGCCAGATCACTGAACATCAACAGTCACCAGTCCTTCAGAAGGGAAAAAATTTCCAGAGAGCAAGAGAAACACCTGTAAGATGGGGTACACAAGTGGAGATGGGACAGGAGAACCAGGGCAGGTGGTAAACATCCTCCAACCCCTCCTATCAATGGAAAGCTACAGAAGCAACCAGAGAGAGCAAGATATCCATAAAATTCTCAGTGCTTCCCTATGCATAAGCCAAATATTCAGGGAAGGCAGGTCAAGTGATGGATGAATAGGGCTGGTTACAAATAATTGTGTTGGTTCTACTCATCTCAAGCCCATTGGGGCCCTACACCAACACTGGACATTTTAGTGCTCTAATCTGTTGTTACAGATCTCTTCCACACTCAGAAATCAATCACTTGGAAAGCTGATGTGGCTCTGTTACACTAATTAAACTTTGTTTTGCACCAGAGTCCTGCATTTGCAGTGTGTGTACAGTATGTAAATTATACAAATTACAAGAAAAGTTGATTAGCGTAATTCAAACCTCAGTGCAGTTACTAAAATTAACAGTGAATACAAATTATACAGAATCATTTCAGTGCTGCTGAGAAGATCCTCACACAAAGCACATTACCAAATTCACAGAAGTGGACACCAAAACAAGGAAAAACAAGCTTGAGAATATTACAGACAACCGCTCCCAGGGAAATTTTGCCCAAAAAACTAACTCTCACCCAACCTTACTAATTCTTCATGGCTATTATTCAGGCTTAAACATTTCTGTGGTGTCTGCCTTGCTCTGGTTGCAGCTACGACAGCCCCACTTGCAGCATTTTTTTACCATCTCACATTAGGCAAAATAAGAAAAGGTAAATGTTCTGTAACAGTAGCACCAACCATTTTTATTTTTTTTTTTAACAAGACTCAAAGTTGTTGAGATTTAAGGTTTATCCTGCAGGTCTGGGACACATCCACCCACTGCAGAGATAACACAGGGCACTATGTAAGAGGGAGCATTTCTGTTCCATTAGGAAGGCTCCTGCTGGAGAGACCAAAATGTCCAGTTCCCTTTGTCCTGCCCAGTAACCTCTTCCTACGTTGCTCATCCTTTGACCCCCTGCCCCTTTGAACCCTAGGCCTGAGGAGCCTCCAGCTGACTGTGCTTCTGCAACACCCAGGACACCCTTGGGAACACAAAAAGCCACCAAAGATCTTACACAACATTCCCTTGACCTCCACGTCTCTAAATCAGCAGTTGACTGCCCATGAACCTGAGCATAACCAAAGTCAAGGAGGCAGAAGTCACACAGGTAATGAAGAAATATTAATTGTATTCTCTTAGACTTCTCCACACTAACCAGTCTGCCTGCCATTGCTCAACAGTGCAAAACAATCCAGAACTGGTATTGCAACTTGATTTCTAACACTAAAATGCCAAGCATGAAGTTTTGACAATGAATCTGTAATGTTTGTAGCAATAAGATTTATTTCTATAGGAGAGAACAGCAAGAAGAGCTTAAAAGAGGACAGAGGTTTAAAAAAAAAAAAAAAAAGGAAAGGCATTTCATTTGAAAGGCAACAACATTCTAATTGTGCTGGGAGCAGGGAAAAATAACCCAAACACAAAGGACAGCAGAAAACAAAAAATCACTTGAAAAATGCTTCTATAAAGTCATTAGATTGAATGTGTCCAAACCGGACTTTTGGTTACCCCAGACTCTGAGACAATAGTATTTTTCCTAGCCTGCTAGCAATGATAAAGGTCTGGATTAAACAGGAAGACAGGAAATTCAAAGTTAGCTTAAACTCTATTCATAAAAGGGGATGGGCTTACCAGTTCAGATAAAATAATGATTTACAAAGTATTAAGAAAAATCTTAAGTCAAAATCTGATGAGAGATTCATTAAAGGGCTATTTTAATATTCTTTTCAAACTTCCTGTGCTTCAGCAAAAACCAGTATCACAGTAAGCTACAAAACCAGGAAAGTGCCTAACCTAGAGCAGCAGCTGACTCTTCAAATAAAACCAGTTTCATGACATTTCAGCAGAATTCCCAGACCACAAGGCACGTATATAAGAATTTCAGATGCTTATCAGAAGCTGTTTCTCTGAACATTTCTCTTGCTCCCTCCCCACCACCTATCAGCCACCTGCCACGTCAAGCAAGACACAAGACATGTCTAAGCAAGACACAAAAAGACAAAATTAAGTGTAAAGATCCCTAAAAGAAATAAGGGCAAAAGATGTATTGAAGCTATTATTCCATCTCCCCAAGTGAACATCTTGACTTTTGTGAGTTTAGATCAGAGCAACAGCTGAGAGCAACAAAAGACAAGGAAGGATGTGGATGGGGCTCTGAGTAACCTGTTCTAGTGGAATGTTTCACTGCCCATAGCACTCGGGGTTGGGAAATGGATGATCTTTAAGGTCCCTTCCAACCCAAACCATTCCATGACTCTATGCTGTCTTCAGAATTCACCCATCATTGTTGATCACTTTACAAATATTAACATCAATTGCTATCAATAATTAACAGTGCTGCATCCAACAGACAAATAGATGCACATTACAGTTTCAGGCGAGGCTAGACCAAAACCAGTCATGCCTCAAAACACATCAGCAGCTGGCACAGACAACTGACCATGGGCAGCACATGGCCCGACAACGGTGTGAGCAGTTGGAAAAAGCTCTGGCAAGCACAAGGCCCTGAGCAGGACATGTGGTGGTGGGAGGTCAGCACTGAGAGGTGGCTGGGGGAAAGCAGCCAGAGCCACACAACTCTGCACAACAAGCCATGAACATGAAAAAAGCCAAGAGACGGCGCTGCGTAAGGACCGGGAAAAGCATTGTAACAGCATTCCCATGGGACAGGGGCTGGCCACAGCTCCTCAGCAAACACAGCCAAGCTGCTCAGTGCAAAAGTTCAGAGCTACAGAACAAATTATTTCCTCCTTAATTGCCCTTCCTTAGGCTTTGCCCCTCACTTCCCCACAGCCAGCAAACAATTTTAGGGCCACACTCAGCAGCTGCACTGTGCACTCTCCTCTGTCTCCATAGCCTCCACCTGTTCTTGAAGATGTGTGAAGACCAGCCCCTGTGGGCAGCCCACTCCCCACTTGACTTTGATGGAGTTATACTGATTTACACTGATATTCTGCCTGCATCAAAACAATTAATATTCCAGCACACTTGCTTTTGCTGTTGTCAATCGCCTCAGTAAACCCTCTTCTTTCTAAGACCTGAGATCCTTTGACTTAACATGATCTTGAGCTGTTTTCACAGAATTTGAGCTTTTCAAGTTATCCACTCCATTTCAGCATAATTATTTCCTTTAAACATCCGCTTCAATAGCACGAGCAATTTTGAACTTTTTATGCTGTTTAAATTCAAACATAAATTTGTACACAACAATAAAACACGCCGCTAATTTGTCATGCTCCTCTGAGCAACTGTGCCACTCACACCAAGAACCACTGACTGTGGTGTTCAGAGCTTTCGTTCCTATTTCACATCACTCAATTGAGCCTTCTGCAGAAAAGCTTTTAACAACCACATCTGGTCTTTAATAAATCACTGCACTTTGTCTTCCTGCCAAAACTCCTCCTTTATCTAACTTACATCTTCATGATGAGATAGGAAATCACACATTATGGTGGTGACAAACAATTGTAATTATGTCATTAGTAGCCATTTAGTCTACAAAGGTTCTCAAAAAGGAAATATAATGCACAATAAGAAATATAGGATAATACATTGATCACAGTTCTAATCCGCTTTTTACTTCCCAAGTGTAAAAAGCTGGCATAATTCATGGGCACAGCAGGCAGTAATAGTATACCACTTTATGAACTATGCAGCTATTTTATTCCCCTATCTACTTAAAAATAAAAAAGCTTTTAATAGCTTGATTTAAACATAAAAGTTATTTATGATGCTTCACTGATTATAATATTTATTTATTTAACTTTCCATGAAAGTGATTCTTTCTGAAATGTAAGCACATATTATGGTATTGAAGATCTCAGAGAAGAACCATTACACTAGCAAAGAAAAAGTGAGGGAGAAACTTTGGTATTGGAAAGAATTCAGAAAACTCATCTCTGTACCCTGTATGGCTTGGAAACCAGCACACCACAAATACAAACAGCTCTTCTACCATTCAGGAATTTTCTAAAAGCAATTAAAATATAAACAAGGGAAGTTTAAGAGTTCACTCAGAACAAAGGTGTCATTTAAACCAGCTCACATGCTGGAATATTCACACGTAAGGAGCCACTGGAGTCTGACTGCACTGACAGGCTCCAATGGTGCCTTTACCACTTCAGTTCAAATCCAGAGTGCTTTTGGGACAAAGTGCATTAGGCTTCACTTAGTGCATTGTAATTCGGATCACAGAGCAAGCTCAGCAAACATCAACTGGATTCCTCTCCAATGAAACTCAACCAGATCCAGAAGCACCCTTTTGAGCCCCTGTTCAGCACCAAACTCTCAAACCACAGGACTGGGTCAAATCTGAGACAGTGTAAAACCTCTGGAAAGCTCCCAGGTCTATGGCACCAACTGCTTCTCTCCACAGAGCCCCACTGCTTTGCCCAGCATTGCTGAACAAAGCAGACGTAGCTCCAGAAAGTGGCAAACCACCCAAAAGATTTGTTTCTATTGCCAGTGGTTGTATGTTTCTGTAACAATCCAATAATGAACTTCATTTAGGTTTCCAAAATAATTCTAATTTTGAAGACATGCTTTAGAATTATTACCCCCTCCATCACTAAGTGAGTTTTCTCTCCACAGAACCCAACACAGGTTTGGGTATTTTGCAGAAAGACCTGGATTCCAACACCTTGACATCTTTTGGCCACCAGCTCTCTGCATCCTTGTGGTGTAAAATAAATGTAAGGGTACTTAAGCAGCCATAACACAAAACCATCGTATCAGGAAGTGTCATTGTACTACCCAAAAGAGTGGTTCAATCTCCCTTCCACATTTGTGAAAACCAGTTGCACAAAGGACCCCAAAGAACTGCAGGGAACCAACACACAACACCATCATATCAGCTCTTCTACACCAGTCTGAGCTACCCTGCCCCAAATTACTGCAGGTGCTCTTCTGGAAAGTTTATCTCTCAATCTCTGAACCTTCTTCTGCCTGGTGTATTCCCCACCCCCTCATCCCGCCGAAGGAAAACCATCTCTCAAGATATCCGAACACCCACTCCTGCTTTCATGCTTGGTTTGTTACAGTCTCCACTGTTTCCTGTTAAACATGACTACAAACCTTCCCCTACACTCAGCTTGGTGAGCATCACTCACCTCCGTATCTGGCCAAGGTACCTCCAGCAAGGCTAAATTCACACCAGAAGGACCAAGTACGTCAAAGCTTGTTAATAGCATAACCTGGAGGTAGAAAAGTCTCCACCAAAACCACCCCTAATACAGTGAGGCATTAGGCAGCAGAGATGCTATGAATGATTGCAGATGCATACCACTTGGAAATGCCTGCTCCTGTACAGGGTGGGAGACCTACAGCCAGGCCTGAAAACAGTCAGACCCAAAGTCCACCCAAGTTAAATTCCTGTACTTCCAAAAAACCCTGAGTCAGTGCTTTAAGTGATATATCACCCATTTTTTTTGTTCACACTAAAAGCTGTGCAGTGCAAACACACTGAGTACTGGAATTTTGCAGAGTCCCAGGGAGAAAAATATTGCCTCGATGCAAAGGAAGAGGAGTATGTGACATTGCACAGTGCTTACCTAGACAAAAATAATTACCCTTACTGGGAGAGAAACTTCAAATCATGCAAGTTGTATGTTTCAAGTTGTAAGCTTCCAGCCAAGGGCCTGCAGAACTGAGCAGCACTGGCCAGGCACCGTGAGGAAATTTTGGACAAGGGTTGTTATGAGGAACTTTTGTGTGAACTTCTTTGTGTGAAAAATGGAGACAAGCCTTCGAGTGAAAATTATACACTAACTCCTGGGAAACTCTTCCACACTGAAAACCACAGAATAAGTCCTTGCCCTTGGGCTTGCTGCCTCGCAGCAGCATGGAACTCAAAGCCAGTCAACTGGGTCACAAGGCTAAAAGCATTTCTACCTTCCCCAGCCAAGAAAACCACTTCCCGGTGGTACCTTTCATCTCAGCCTCGCTGCAGCACTCCCCACCCTCCTCCTGCAAACAAACAACATTAACCCTTGCCTCCTAGAGATCCCACTGTCCCAAGGCTCAGCAGTAAGGAATTGGAAGGCTTAGATGAAAGGATGGAGGCAAGATGGGAGAGACGGGAAGGAGAAATAAAAAAAAAAAAAAGAATAAGAGAGAAATTTGCTAGTCTGACATCAGCAGGGCTCATCACTGTCTACCTGGGAGCAGCACTTAGCTGCAGGGGAGCATCTTATACTTCTGCAACTCACACTACAAATGGGTAGATCATGAAGGTAGGACGCATCTCCCATAGGTCTGCAAGAACAATAGATAAAGGCACACAGGAATTACTCTCTGAAAGCCCTTCACCTAAACGATGAAGGGAAAAAAAAAAAGGGGGTGAACGCTTCAATGCCATTTAGTCCTTTATTTGCTCCGTAAATTCCTTCCTTTTCTGCAAACTTAATTAAAAGAGTACAAGAGCAGGTGAGAATCAATCAGACTGCCAGTTCTGCTCTGAACCACCTACAAACACCTTGTCTGGAAAAACATGAAATGAGCAGTCAGTCACTACTGGACAAAACAGGAAGATTTCAAGACAACCAGCTTCAGGTTACTACTAAAGTGGTTAGAATTGTGCCTCCACAGGTAGACACAGGCTGGATTTTTATCCTTGACAAGGTTGCAGGGACCTTTTGCTTACATTTAGGCAGTTTCAAGAAGTGAAGAGACAGACTTTCATTTGACCCGGCGTGACAGCCTGGCTGACCTGTGCAAAGCTGTAGATGATTTCCAAAAACGCCACAGGCATCGATTAAAACCACATGCAGCAGCTAATGAAACCCTGACAAAAATTATCCACAGCCCTCAAAAAAAGAAATAATATCTACATTTCCCAGTACCAACAGTTTAACACTATCCCTTTGAGGAACCATTCTTTCCTTGCTTTTACCTTAGGAACCCAAATACAGACCAGACCTAGAGGGGCTGTACTGGGAGAGGGTGTGGAGTGAGGAGCATGGTCAGCTCCATAGTGTTGCTTGGATTGAACTTCAAGCTTCAAATACTTTGTTTTATCTTGCACTCTTATAGGAAGAGAAGGAGAACCACACTGACCCAGTCTGCTCCCCCAAGGCCCTGGAGCTTCTCAAACACAACTAAATAAAAAAGTGAAGATTTTCATGGACCTACAGGAACTCTGGGTATCTTGTAAGAGAAACCTCTATTGAGGCAAACTCTGGAAGGGCCTGTCCAAACTCCAGGCTTGAACCTCCAGGAACCATCTCTTGTTTTCTGCAGAAGCAGCCAGGAGAAACACTGACACCCATAACACTTGCCAGGCTTCACTGAAGAATTCAAATGAAGGTCTCGTTCTCACAGAAAAAATCAGTTCTCTGTTTAGCTAGTCCCACCTCACAACTGAAACTGCCAGTGAACCAGACTGATGGGTCAGATAAATTACATTATGCCCAGGACAGTACCCTCCATGCTTCTTTGAATATCTTATCACCACTGGTTTCCAATTTACTTGCTGATACAGGTGACTGCTCTGACATTTTTCAACCTTGCATGTACAGCTTTATCTTCAAAAGGGAACCGAAACCCAAGGACTTTCAAGGCAGCACTTATTTCTTGTTGTTTTGCAATACACCTTTTTCAAGGCTCCTGGACCATCCAACTTTCCACCCCTTGCCTTGACAAACACTTTCTGACTCATGGATCAAGCCTCCAGGTAGAAAAGATTTCTCTTACCAAGCCTTGTTTTGCAGTTCTCCATAAACACAGTTTTTTGCTTATCAGGAGAAGAGTTTGTGTTGAAAGGAACCCTTTTTACAGAAAGAAGCCTGCAAATTTTAATTATAGAACTGTAATCAAGAAATAAAGGCAAGACTATCTCAAGGTTTGCCTGTCTAATCCAATACAATAAATCAAGGACATCCGCTCCTCCAATTAATGTATTTAACAAAAGCTTAAATGAACCAGCAGTTAAGTGACCATGGGGATGGTCTATACTAAGCAGATAAATCACCCACTATAATGCACATACCTACTTAAAAACCCTCTCTAGCACATCTTTTGTCTTGAAAGCTGGTGACAGATTCTCACCCTGACAGCAATGCCAAAATGCAACCACCCCAGGTTTTTTCCAGGGAATTCAGTACCCAGCAAAGGCTAACACTGTCCCCAAAGAGTTCATGGTGATGTTTAACCAGAGGTGGTCACCACTGCAGCTCATAAAGACTTGGGCCAGGCAGGTGTCATGCAGATCCAAAGATATCTGGGACTGGAAAATCACATATAGTAGAAAGGCAGAAGAGAACACAAGGACCCATCTGCATCAGCCTAGTTTCTCCACACAATAAACAACACTCCATCACTCAAGGATCATCCAACTGGTGACATTTACTCAATGAAAATGGGAAGGAAAAAGGGGGCCCAAAAAAACAGCAGGACTGCAAAGAGCTCAGGATTCTCTTTGTCCATTTGCGGGGAGGGCAGGGGGCACATCACTACCTTCACTGGGATTTGTAGGAGATTGCTTTCAAGGCTGGCTGTGCCACAGCTGGAAACCTCATTCCCCTCAAGGAGTGGTGCCTATCCCATGGGATAGATCCATGGAGGAGGGAGCCAACACCATCCACATCGCTCATGTGAGCCACCACTGACCCAACTACCCCACAACAGACCCCCATCCCTGGTGAGGACTCAGCAACCCATGTCCCCATCAAATTTATGAGCACTTTGAACTTAATATAATAGTAATTGATGCAGCAAAATAACAGCATTGTCAAGTTATGCCATGTGCTACTTAACGCTTTCTGAAGATCAGCATTAAGGCCACCAACTCTGAGAAAGAACTGGGCAGGTTTCTCAAAATAAAAAGCCATTAAGAAGCAAGAGGAAGCATAATTGTTGACTTTTAATATCCTGGCAAAATCCACAGTAAATAACAATAATTTGCTTGAAATATTGTTCCATACAGCGTGTTCACAGAAATCCAGCATACAATTTTCAAGAAACTGCAGGCAAATTAATTGTATACTTTCACCTTCTATGCTCCACTCACACAAGAAAAGAAGAACATTTTGCCACACATTGAGTAACTCATACACATTTGAAAGGAATCTAATCAATAACATTCATTTAATTTGAGATTAGATTAAATATGGACAAAGGGATCAAAGAAGCTTGTAACACCTGCAGTATTTATCCCAATTTTGAATCCACTTGTGCCAGCAGGTTGTCAATAAGGCAGAGAAGTGGGGGAAATAAAAAAAAAAATCAAACCAGTGACCACGTTCACAGCCATGCCAACAGAAAGTTAAGATATCTACATAAGAACTTCAGAAACTGAAAAACATTAATCTTTCCCCAACCCATCATTACAGAGGTTACTGCCAAATTTAACACATGTAGATAAGACCAATAGAGGATTTTTTCCCTCATTTTACTCCTACAAATGAAATAATAACAGATCATCTTACTTGCTAAGGTTTTTAAAAGCAGGTACATTCTGTGAGCCAAATTTCGCAGCATTAACCACACAGCACCTTTATTTGTGTTGCCACACACAGCATCAGTCCATGACATTTGGTATAGACTTTTTTTTTCCCTTTCCTGGCCACAACTTTGATACAGTGACTCATTACTGCTGTCAGATCATAAACACTGGGGAAACAGCTCCAGAAATAAAAAATATAATGAAGGAAAATCTCCATGCGAGCACTCCCCATTGGCTTTAGTGCATCATCACACTGGTTAAAGGATTTTGGTTTTCCACAAGGAACAGTCACTTGCAAGGATTACTGGCATCACTCCACCCTCTTTGTTAAATGCTCTCCCCACTGCCTGTGTGCATCCCATCCCTCATGTCACCCCATGATTTAAATTCTGTCCTCAGTTTAGTTCACACTCAAGCACTTAAAAACATTTGGTTTCAGTATTTCTGTTATGAAGAATGATTTACATGCTCTTCTTTTTCACATCCACACCTTCAGCAGAGGAGCGATACACAAAAGATGCGCAATGACTGTATAAGGGGTAAGAAAAAGGAAAAACAGATCTTTTTCCAGCTGAATTCCCTGGACCTTGTAGTTCCCCAGAGAAGATGATGAGCCCTTCTCTAGTGGAACAGCACTGACTGAGAATGTATTGGTCTCTGTTGCCAGGCTCTGCCATGGGGTTTGTGCATTACTCACTTCATCCATCAGAACACCACTTTACTGGTACAGGGGCCTTAGTCTGCCTGGGGAACCTCGTAAGGGGTAGGAATCAACTCTTCTTTACCTTTTGGTAAATTTCCTTTGTGCAGGTTGAGCTGACACGCTCAGTGAGGTGTCAGGACAGAGGAGCAGTGGTGTGCATCCTCCCAGGACCAGTGATCCCTCCTGTGCACTGCTGCCAGACACAGAGCAAGGAACAACCCCCCTGAGCCCTGGAACAGCAACCAGATAAAAGGAACAGCAGCACAGACAGGAGCACAGGGGAGTGGTCAAACTCCAGAAATGCTGGAAAGGTGGATTTGATGGCTAAGCTAAACCAAAGCCCTCACTTATGCTAAGCTAGGTTTAAAAGAAAGATCATGCCTACGTACTTGGGTTACAATCTCCCCTTCATCCCTCTACAGAGACAGCCTAGCAAAGCTATCTGTTCTGCAGCTATTCTGAAGAATGTCTTGTAGATGACTGTCTCTTCATCAGCTTCTCATGTTGAGCAACCAAAGGAGATACTGTGATTCTTATCACATTTCACATAAGACTTCACATAGTCTTAGAGAAGATAAACAGACAAGCTGCATGTTCTGTAACATTTGCTTTAGAGGTTTCAGTGGTGAAATGTTTGAAGCTGTTTCAAAACTAGACTGATGCATTGTCTGAACATTTTCCCAAAATAACCAAGATGCTCAAAGATCATTGCTTTTACTGTAGATCCAAGGCAATGTATTCTGCCAAGGGGCTATGCCCTGGCCACAGAATGTGGAATTTTGTCACCACAACCCTTCTCTTCAAGCCACCAAAGACTCTTTAAATGTTAAAATATACTTATTGCTTCATGGGGTGCATTATTCAGGATGCAACCTCTCAGCTTTCCAACATACAAAGTCCACAGTCAACTGCAAAGCTCCAAAAGGCAATTCCAGTCCAGCTGCGGGGTTGACTGATGTGTAATACTTAGCAAACTGCTACAGAAAATAAGTATATTTCAAAAACACATGGAGCTCATGTTACCAGTAATGTTACCTTACGTTACTAAACCCCCTAAAGCCATGGCATACCAATATCACAACGTGTCTCTCTCAGTGATTACACAGATCAGAAGGTCAAACGATTTCCCAACTTCACTACTATCCAGTTTGTGCATACAAACAAGCTCAGCCGAAACCACACTCTGACAAACAAAGTGAAACAAACCATTTACAGGAGAAGAATAACACAGTGAAGTTGTTCACTTCATCACTGATCTGCGCTTAACGCCGCTGCTCCACTGCAGGGTTATTTTCAGACATGTGACAAATAACAATCAAGGCTATTTTTCCTTGTATAGATCCTTCCACGAAAAACCATTGTCAGTTCTTCATCCAAAAACACTTTATGTTTTGACATCAACACTAAAGAAAGGTTCTCGAAAATCTCTAATAATCGTGTAAACTAATTTTTCTGGGGAATCCGGAACACTCAGTTCCCAGTCCACTCTATTTTTAAGACCACCCTTCTCTCAGGTGTTCAGTACTCCCCAAAGATCCCTGCTGTCACCAGTGCCTGGGAGTGGTTCACTTTAAAGTTTTTTGTGCATGCTTTTCCAGTAACAAACATTTAGTAATGCAGAAAGACACATACTGAGTGTCACGGACTGGATCTCCAGATGTCCCAATGCTCATGGCACCTTCTGGGTGCCCACCCTTCAGGCAGCTGCTGCTTTCTCGCCCACAATTCAGGATTTCCCTGAATAACTACTGAGTTCATTATTAAGATCACTGGAAACAGCATCATCCCATGCTCCCTGTGCTGTATCAGTCCAGGCAGAACTTGACTGAGCTATGAGGATGCCTCCCTCTAGACAGGGGTGATTCTGTTCCACACTGCTCCCTGGAACCAGCTACTGCCCTGTATTTCTATCTCTGTTCATATTTGAAACATTAAAAAATACCATGTTTCATTTTTTCACATTTGAAACTTCTTTCTAGTATTGTTCAGGCTTTTGGAGAGGCTGGGGGGAAAATTGGGCACTGTCCACAAGTGAAAGCAATATCAGGTAGTTTCATTATTTACTCATCTGACAACCGCATGGAGTCAGCGAGGCTTTGGCTAACACAACCCCTAAAAAAACCACACTTTACAGGCATTTTTTATTTTGTTTTTTTGAATGCAGATCACATTTATTTAAAACTCTTTAAATCAAAGTGGTTGCGAACTATGTATGTTTAATTTTCACTCCTCTTCTCAGCTCTGCAAATAAGAATATTCATGTCAGCACTGCGCTCTGAGGGTGATATAGGTGTACTCCAGGCTTTCCAAATCCCTTCCTTCTTCCCCTCCTTTTCTTTTTCTTCCCTTGACCACAACAAAAAGTTTCTGGCCTGAAGGACTGTACAGGGCTTCACATTAATAAATACACTAGCAGGAGTGTTTGCAAAGACTCTCCAAATCATACAAAGGCTGTGCGTAGAGGAGAAATACAGCTCAGTGCACTGTTCCCACTCCCTGCTTCTAGGCAATTTAAAGTACTTTTTATTTATTTAAAGCACACCTATTAAAAAAAAACCCAACACCTCAATTCTCATGACCTTTCCCCCATTTCCACTCATTTTCTACTCAGGTGAGCACCTGCAGATCATGGACATCAGCAGGAAGTCTGCCTCATGAATGAGCAAAAAAAAGGAATTAAAATAAACACACAGGGTTTGATTCTGTATACATTAATCATCATGATTAAAACCAAGTTTGTTTAAAGAAAAACTTCCTCCACAAGCACTTATTTTGCCACACTGAACATACGTAATAAACTTCTTAGATTTGTTTGTCCCCATTAAGTGTGAAATTTAGTATTTCCATACAGTAACAAGTGTATATATTTAAATATATAAGATACCCAGTACAGCCAACTTAAGCATTACAGACCACGCCAACTTGTGCACTTCCCTTCACTGTTACCGTTCCAACCACGGCATTTTAATGAAAATTTAATTTCCTTTTTCTCTCAGAAAAAGCAAAAAAGCAAAAAAAAAAAAAAAAAAAAAAAAAAAAGGAGGCAAGTGTTAAAAACATTATTTTTAAACTCCTCAATTAGACTTTGAGTCTCCACTGTAGGCGGGTGAGCAGCACGAGGGATGTCGGGGCGAGGGGGTAACACCCAGCTCCCATTTGGCTCAGGGCAGGGAGCTCTCCTCAGCTTCCCAGCCCACATCTGCCCCCCCTGCAATCACTGCAGCTCACCAGGGAACACAACTGACTTGTTTCATCACTTTGCAGGACCCCTTGAATTAACAGGATGCAAATGTTACACAGGCTCTGAAGTCGGCTAATTTGAAAACAGTATTTCTCATTTCCCCAATTTTCTTCTTTCGTTCATTTGGTTGGGTTGTTTTTTTGGGTTTTTTTTCAAATGAAAATGGTCACTGGAAAAATATCTTAAGATTTCTTTTCTGCTTTTTATTATGAAAATCTTGCTCTTCCAAAACTACAGTTAAGTGTCTCTAAATAGTGCCAAATGAAGTTTTTTAGGCTCTTATTGATATCATTTAATAAATTATGAAGCCTAGGCACAAGCTTCATTGAGAACAGTAAGTCTGATCCAAACACATAAGTCAAAAGAAAACTTTTTCTAGGAAGTTTAGCGGTTTCTGGGTCAAGTATTTTGCATGTCAAGGACCAAAGCTGACAAATTTCCAACTCATTACTAGGAAATTATCATGGAGAGAAGTCGCTTTCTATATTAAACAACCGAAATACCTGAATATTTTTAACCGAAATAGAAAAAACATAAGGTATTTTGCAGCAGACCAAGTTTGGAAAATACCAATCCAAGCCATGGATACCCAGCACAAACATAACCATGTAAATAAACCGGTTAGAACCAGCAGCAATCGCTGTGGCCATGCTGAACAAAAAATAACCTCTTTCAGCCCCTCACCTTTGAAGGGTAAACAAAATTTCTGAAACCTCTTCAGCCCCAAGATTTCTAAGGCAACAGCAGTTTTGCTCACCTTAAATCCAAATTTAAAGACATTTTGTGTGGTTACAGGCACCCTAAGGATGATTTTGCATGGTAGCGAGATGAAAGCATATGCACATATTCTCTTAAGCACAAATGGAACAGAAACATGGCAGAGTAAAGGTTAAGTAGCATTTGACTGATTTTTACCTCATGGGAACTATAATTTACACGCCGCATTCATCCAAGGTAAGAGGGTTCAAATGGCACAAATTAAAAGCCTGCAGTTTCCTACTTCTGTTTTTAACATATCATGTTGATACACGGCCAGTTTTTAAAGTGATAAAAGGTTTCTATCAAAATATCAAACAGCAAGAAGATGCACTATTTTTACACTGTCAGCATTGCTGTGTTTTACTGCATCCTTCCTCGCTCCTTACAGCCACTGTCGATGATTATAAAATAGTAACAGTCCAGATGCAGTCCAAAAGGACAAATTAATCTTCCAGACGCCCAGCTCTTACAATCAAATCCTGGACAGAAATTTCCAGGAACAGCAATAATTAAATTAATGCGGGTTAAAAAAAAAAAACCACACACACACACACACACACACACACACACACACACACACACAAAAGAAGCAACAAATAAAAAAAGCAGCACAGAGCACCAACAGCTACTCCAGAGAACTCTGTCTCTATCAAAGATCTTTCTGGAGGCAGGACTAGGATGCTCTTGAAAACATTCCCAAGCATTCTCTTAAGCACCCAGCAAGTGTTTACTTGGAAAATCCCACAAGCTTTTATGTATCTTATTTTTTCGCAAGTAGTCATCAATGGACTCAGGGCATCACAAAACCAGCTACAGATACTCTTGCCAAAAAGTATGAATGATTTTTATCAGCAAGGCAGAGAGATGCTCAGCAGAGCTTTGGCAAAATGCCTGCTTCCCATGGCTACTACCCTCAGGACTCTGCAACCCCTCTCGAACATGCACATCAATGTGCCTGGAGTGCCTTTGGGATTCCAAGAACTGTGCTACCACAAATCCTGACTCCGGCCACCTTTCCCTGACAACCAGAGCAGGGACCTGCAAAAATTGGGAAATACAGCTTTTTCTGGGTCAGTAAGTCAGTGTTTTTCCCATGTCTGATTGGCTGGGGCAATTCCACTTCAGCATTAGTGTTGACAGAAAATATGTGCTGAGAATTTCAGAGTTCAGGATGTTCTTTAGTCATTTTGGTGATTTGATGTGGCACAGGAAATATTAGTGCATATTCTGTATTTTCAGTCACACTCACTTCACCATTCTTATAAAAAAAAAAAAAAGACAACAGAGTCAGATCACTGAGACTGAAATTATGAGCAATCTGACAAAAGTCAGAGATGGGGGAGGAAGGTGATAAAGACTCAGCCAAATGTTAAACTGAGTTTTAACATTTCAGTTCATTAAAATATCAGTTCAGTCTGATATTTTAATTTCTATTCAGCTTTTATTAAACCTGTCTCCAAATTACACAGTTGATGAAGAACAAGCCTTGCAGTGATGCTGCCTGTGCTCCCCAGCCCCTCACCCCACGCTGTGGGTCCTGACTAATCTCAGCACTATTGGTCTTAGAGAATTTCGATACCTCAGCTGTGAATTTAATATAAAACTAGATAAAGATAAGCTACCTTTCACCAGCTAGGACAAATCAAGATTTCACTGCTCCTTTCAGCAGGACTGTGAGTTTTGGACTTGATCAAAGTGTACTTGCAACTAATTATGTGCTAAGATCACTGTATCAGCTGCACTGGGCAGTATTCCCCTCCCCTGTTAATCAACACATCTTTGGCATCCTCATCCCAATGCAGAATAAAGCTGCTCTTCCTCTGGCAAAAGCCCCAAAGTACAGCTGTTGCCACTAGTATATAATTTACACTCCTCTGAATCACCAGAAGGGAACGGAGCAAATCCCAGATGCAGGATCTCCCCCAGCTGATTTCTGCAATACAAATTACTGAAGATGGGCTTCACTTTTCTTTGTGCTGAACTGGCAGAGTTCTCCATATCTTTAAGTGCCCGTTTTTGTTACAGCACACAAGGCTCCAGATAAAGGAGTTCATCAGAGCCAATATTCAAAAATATAATGAAGTTTAGTGCATATCCTCTTCCATTTAATGGAATCACAGGCTGGAAGGGACTTTAAAGACCATCCACTTCAACCCCCTGTCACAGGCAGGGACACTTTCCCCTATCCCAGGCTGCTCCACGCCCTGTCCAACCCAGCCCTGGACACTTCCAGGGATGGGGCAGCCACAGCTTCTCTGGGCAGCCTGTGCCAGAGCCTCCCCACCCTCACAGTGTTCAGTTTCTTCCTAACATCAAATCTAAATCTCTCCTTGCTTAGTTTAAAACCACTAGCCCTTTCCTATCTGCCCGTGTAAATAGTTGCTCTCCCTCTTTTCTACAAGTACCCTTTAAGCACTGAAAAGCCCAATGAGGTCTTATCAGACCCTTCCCTTCTTCAAGCAGTACTTTCTTGTAAAATCTACTAAAATCCAGTACAGGACAGAACTGTACTGCAGGTTTCTCCCAGAAAATTGTGTTTAAAGAGCACTGAGTTTAAAAAGCAAGATTTCTAATTACGGCCATAATTAAGTGCAGTGGAAACCCCAAGATCACAGTTTATTTCACAAGCCGCTGGCATCTGCTGGTAGCCTGTGGAGCACCAGCTCCAGCTGGGTGCTCCTGGGTGTACTGCCACCCTCCCATCCCCAGCACATCCCCATCCCCAGATTTTTTTTCTTTTAATCCTGAAACTGTGAAACCCAGTCAAACTTACAGTCCTCCTCAGGGAGGCTGGCTGGACTCTGCTTCCTCCTGCACTGCTCTTCTATCCCTGGGTTTTGTGGGTTCTGCCCTGGGGATGAAGCACTGCTCTTTGCAGGATGCCCAGCTCTGGCTGGCTAACAGAAATAATAGAGAATAATTGGAACAGAAACCCTGGGCACCCACATATCAAGTCAAGACAGTGCATTTTAATTTTTTCCCCTCGGTTTCTGCATTGCTGTAGGTTAGCCTAATTGATTCGTGTTCCCACCAAATTAAAGACACAGCACGCAGACAGCATGCCAGTGAAAAAATATGGCAACAGCAAAAGTTTACAAATTTAATTTGCAATTGTTTTAGCAAAACAGCTCAGTCCACTCCTTCAGTTTTGGAAAGTAATCAGCTCATGCTAGAGGAAGTTACCGGTTCCCAGGCAGGAGCACTATAACACAGACGTATTTCATCAGAGATTAAGACCAGTTTTTCAGTTAAGAAGTGGATTTTGCAAGCGACGCAAGACTGCAGGTCACAATTCTGTGGGCTCAGGATCCCAGAGGAGGGGAATACCTGCAGAGTAACGCCAAGGAAAAGATCTTGTGCCAAATTTCCTTTTGAAAACAATGCTGGTGTAAACCCCAGGGAAGCCCCAAATTGTCACTTTGGTGCTAAAAGGGATCCCCAAAACATCTCTTTTTCCCAGGCTGCCATCAGAAGGCAAAGCCAGAACTTCCACTGCCTCCAGCGAAAGGGTTAAGCCAAGCTTTCAGTCCCCTGGTTCAAACCGCCCAGCGAGCACTCCCTGCCCAAATTACAGCAGTGCACACATCCAACAGATGCCGTTCAGACAGGGGCTTTCCTTGCCCTGAGGTACAGTTCAGTTTGTCCATTCTACTGTGCAATTACAGAATCAATAAAACATCCCTTTGAAACTCCCTGGACTAGTGCCGACACGCAGACAGTAGTCAAGCTGACATTTTTTTGCTGTTTCCGTTATTACCACCGTCAAGCCTTCTGAGAAGCAAAACACATCAAAACCCGGGCGCCACAAAAGCAAAGGAGGAAAAGCAAATGTAAGAGCTGAGGTTTTGCTCCTGGTGTCGGCATCTCATCGCTTCCCAGGCGGTCACACAGCGCGGGGCACACCTGAAAACAAAACCTGCTCAAAGCCATGGGGAAACGCGGCACTTCCGAAAAGCACGTGTGCCCCACCCTCCTCCTCTCCCAACACATGAACATCCCTACACTGCTGTTTTCCTGGGGAGAGGAGGGAATTGCTGGAGGTACATCACCTGGCCAAAATGGGGAAGCTCTGATTTGGGGATGAACTTATCAAGAAAAGCAAATACCAAGCGTCCTGTTTGCTTGTGTGTGCTCATGAATGCGGCGCGAGATGTGGACTGTATGTGGAAGTTGGGAGGTGGGGTTGAAATCTCGCCATCCATCTGTTTCTGAGCAGTGCCTGAAACACTGAAATAGAAATGGGAAGCTGCAGAGTGCCAGGAGTGGAACCTGGGAAGAAAAAATGCAGGAGCAGGACAACAAAGAGGAGGATATTGAATTAGCATGCTCAGAACAATTCAAAGGACAACTGGATGACCAAGGACAGGCAGAGCAGAGATGTATTCACTGTCCATGAAAATGCAACCTTTTCTCCTGTAAGAATTAGCAAAATCTGCCCAAATAGAGGGAAAAATGTAAAGTTGAAGGTCTTAGAAGTACTTCTTAAAATTACTATCTTCAGATGTTTATTTTTGTGCTCACTACATAAATCACAAATGATTTTATCATTCATTTTGAGCTTTAAAGCCTGGTGTGTATGATCAGTATCCCACATACATACATTTCCAGGGGAAAAAAAATGGAAAATTCCTCCAAAGTACTACTTCTGTACTTGATAAACCATAAAACTTGTTACTGAGGCCAGAGCATTCCCTCAGTTCTCCTCCTCACCAGGCAGGGCATGGAAAGCAGAGCGACAGACTCTCCCAAACAGACCTGCCACGACGACCACTGATAAGGAAAGCCCACTCTCGGGATAATGAGCCTTTCCAATTTCACAGCAGATTCCTGAATCTCCCTTAAACACAGGCATTACAAACCCTACAAACCTCACACCCAGAAATAACCCATTTGTAAGAGTTTGTCAGTTGAAAAAGGGCAGCACATGCAAGTTACAGGGATGCTCAGCACCAAGCCTTGGCAATGTATGACTCTAAAAACCCTTCAGCATTTACAAACTTTCTTAAAACTGCTTTAACCCTGATTTGAATCAATCCTTGCCCCTTCAAAGGTTATGTGCTGATTCAGCTGTTTGCAAATGGCAATAAAATCACCCATAACACAGTTTTAATTCTGATGGCTCTTCACACGCTGAGGCCCCAGGCCTCCAGACAGAAGGAATATGCCTGCAAGGCAGTGGTGGGGGAAAGGAGCTGTGCATCCATTTCCCAGGCCTGAAAAAGGCAGGTTAAATAACCTCCCAGTGCCCTACAAAGCAGCTGAATAAAAAACCACAATCCAACTCTCCCAAGTTCAAAGGTTAATTTATAAGATTATATTTCCTCCCAGAGGATGCTCACGTGTCTTCTATACCGACATAGGCCAAATAATAACTCATTTGGAGAGCAGCTTATTTTGAAGAGGTTTCACATTTAGTGATGAGCACAAGAAGGAGTGAGGGAGGATGTCTCACGTTCAGACTCTGTCTCAGGATATATCTTTTTGCCAGGCCAGTTCTCTTTGTGGTACAAGATCACGGGTGTGTTAACTGTAAAAACTCCTTTTAAAGCGACCGAAGCTGAAGATAATAAGGTTGTGTCATCTGTACAAATACTCTGTACTGGAATGAGCATGCTGGTGCACCAGAGAAAGAGCTGGCTGAACACAAAACAGGCAGAGCAACAGAAACCGAGAAGATCCTCGAGCCTGGCTTGTTAGGAGTGACCTAAAATGGCCCATTTTGACTCACTCATCTCTACCTCCTCCATCAGAGGATTCAAAGGGAAACTGCAATTCAACCTTCGTGGCTGTAGCACGACTGCAACAAAACTATTTTTTGTCATGAAAGAAAAAACAAGTCGCGGGTGCCTGAATGCTGATAGATCACTTTTGCTTTAAGAGAACATCATGTCAATCAAAACTAAATTCCTTATGCTCATCACAGGAGCTTGCAACCAAGCAATACAAAAATCTCATTCGAGTTCAACCAGTAATGTGTTCAAAGGCTTCCCAATCTGCTCTGTCTCTGGCATCAGCAGCAGACAGAGAACAGGCAGAAGAGATTGAAAAAAAAAATTAAAAAAATAAAATAAAATATAAAAAAAATCGCTTGCTGTGCAAAGTAGAAAGGCCTCTAAACCAAAATAAAAATAAGCACTAAAATGTGTGTGTTGGACTAAAAGGATATACAGCAGGCTGAAATGTGCTATATCTTCCTCACTGGTGAGGAAAGACCTCTATAACTCACCACGAGCTTTGATCACTTGTAAGCTATCAGCTATTTCTTTGCTGCTTGAGTAAATATAAGTCATTCACAGCTGAAACATAATTTCTCTCTCTTTCCCCTGCCACTATATGTTGTGTGCGAATATGTCTTGTATATAGGCACACTAACACAGCGTGCTGTTCAAATACACATCAGAGTTCACCAGATGGTGGGGATTGCCAGACACTCGTCGTTGCCATGAGCTCGGAGCCATGGTGTAACTCATGAATGATGTGTCTAAGCTGTAAGTGGGTTTTGCATAGTTACATTCCCCTCACCGACACAAAACTCGACATAAAACTCTGTTTTCTGATTCTGTCCAACCTGCAACAGTTTAGAATTGTGAGAAGGCATAAGGGAGTGTTTGGTATCACGTTGGGTTTTTTTTTTTCCTCCTCCCAGAGACACGGCTCTGAGGGAGCTATTTTCATCTGGAGGTTATGATTCACACCCGTACACGCAAAATTATACAGTTTAATAAAGCTGTGGCCACAGTCAGTGCCCATGTTTGGGCACAATCTAAAAAACCCAACCTCAGAAAAACAAAGGTGTTTTACCAAAAATAAGCAAGGTTTTAAGAGGCAATCATCTTAATTATGCATAGGAAAAATATACCAGATTGGAGTTTAAGTTTTGTGTACGGGCCTCAGCACGTACTTGGGCATTAAGATATTTGGGCAATAAATTATGTGAGCATAGTCTGGTAAGGATGTGAATGTTGGGTGAATTGGCAATTTCCTAGTCTTTAATTAATGATGGTGTTGAGAAGGAATGCGGCCTTCCTTCTAAATTAACAATGCTTTTTAATCAGCAAGTGAATCTGCCTGTTTGAAGCAGAAGGTAGCTCTAGGCTTACAAAGAAAGGAACAGAGGCTCCAGAAAAAAAAAAGCTGTAAACCTGGCAACGCACATAGGGTCCTACCAGACCCTCTTTACTGCCTCCAGCAGAACCTGTACCTTATCCAAGGTCTCTACCAGCCAGTGGTGAAATAAAAAACAAGAGAAAAGGAGAAAGCTAAGAGCTAGGAAGAATTTCCATCTGATTTGGAAGGGTGGAAGATGGACAACTTACGTCTGCTGAGCAGAGCCAAGGAGAAACTCCGGCCCAACAGCAGGCAGATGCCAGGGCATATCTAACTCCAAGGTGAAGGGCCTGTCTCCATTAGACATTTCCACCTACAATACAAGCACTGCATGCAGAGAGGTCGTGGATCTCCATCCAACATGAGGACACAGCATTAAACTATCTGGTAACCCAGTAAAGCATTGTGGAAAACATTCCTTTTATTATTGCCTTGCTAATTTATTCCAACAAAACACATTCTGCCCATCTAGTTACTGAATATAATTCACCTTTCTTATTTTTAGCCCCTCACAGACTGAAGTCTGTTGAACAAAATCGGTTTCTGTGCCATCAATACTCAGGAGAGACAATTAATTTTAAAGATATGGGATGTATTCTTACCTGTGTATTAAATTTTAGAATGGCCTAATGATTTAAAACATCAGGAAAAAAAAAAGTAGAAAAAAGATTGTTGCAAGCAGTATTTGTTATTCTACGGTTTCAGTAAGGATTGGATGCCTCCAAGGGTTGGGGCTTCGGCTCCACTTAAGCACACAAGTTCACTATCCAAAATTTCTTTGAACTAAAAAAATCCCTGGAGGTTATCAGATTGGGCTGAACACGGACTACGGTTTTCAACTCCTCCCCTTTTATCTGTAAATACCATGAGAGAAGCTCTCTAGCACCCGAAGTCAAATAGTTTCCTGTCTTGGCTGGGACCCACTCCGGCAAACCCTGGAGGCCATGAAAAGCAGTTGGATGCAGGCTCTGGGCAGGAGGAGGCTGTGTCAGTCAGTCACTGCCGGCTCACCCCGGACCCGTTTCCAGGAGCGTGTTCTGGCACGACGCGGCTGGGTTAGGTACAAACCTTGCACATTTCTGACTCCCAGACAACTTGCTAGGCCACAGGGAACACTGCCTCCCTTCTCACAAGGCAGCATCTTCCCCTCTTGGCCCTTTGGGGTAGATATGCCCTTAGCACTGCATCCCCTGTAATTCAAGGTGCCGGGTCAACCCTCACGGAGACAAACATTTCCCCCATCCTCACCAAACCATCCTCTCCTTCCCAGGAGTATCAGTGAGCACTGAAGAGTCTGAGCCCTCTGGATATTCAGTTCCCCTTGTCCAACAACAGACATCTCACCCCCAGCCACAGCCTACTCAGATGGAGGAAGAAAACAGGGAATCAAAAAGTCCTCTGTCTGGCACAAATGTTCCTGCTGGGAGCTGAGCACACACTGAATAGCCTGTTCATGGTGTCTGTGCTAAAAGTAAGGACCTGGCTTTATTTCTTTGTTGATGCTGATATAACTTAAGAAGCTGAAATAGTTGAAAACTGGGAAATCTTGGGAATAGAAGGCCCACACAGGGGGCAGAGGCATCCCACACACCCCACACCATCCTTACTGTTATTTCCCACTCAAGGAGCAAAGCAACACTTTATTCTTTCAAATGGACAGAATATATGGTGGTGGGGAAGCACAAGTGTACAAAGCAATAATGAAAAAACAATGTTGTGCTCCTGACTGGAGAGACTGGCAGTCTGAAAGGTACACACGTGTGACAGTAAAATAAAAATGCATGTAAGTTCTATTTGGATAGAAGTCCAAGTTTAATTCAGGCTAGTGACTAGTAGTAGCCTCAACCCCTCCCAAAAAATCAGACTCAATTCAATTAAAATGTCTTTTTGCACTTTTTTTTTTTTGGAGGTGAATACTCCTGATTTTTTCAGCTACTTTTTAAAGGACTCTTCCCTGGCTACTGAATGCTCCAAGGCCCTGTATCTCATGGCTTCACAGCCCACTAAGAATAGACAGCTCTTTCTTGCTAAGAAAGTACTTAGAATTTTTACACAGTACCAAACCACAGTCATCCTATCACCTTTAAAAGAGATGATGTTTTCTTCCTTCTGGAGCATCTTAGCCTTTTTTGTTCAGGCTATGAGCAGGATCTTCCACAGTGACATTTTCAGAGCTACTTAAGATGTTTTGATTGCCCAAATTCAAACAGCTCTTCAAAAAAAAAAAAAAAAAAAAAGAAATTCTCTTTGGCAATTTTGCAAATCTCATCCTAAACCTTAACATGTTTCTGCAACATGAGGCCCTCGTTAGCCTCGGAAACTGATGGTTTCCAAAAGCTGTGGATGCGTGGGAGTCCTTGATGCCCTGTGTCAAGTCAGCCATCACCCTCAGCAAAAACCATTTCACAGGACTGCCAAGCAGCATCCCGCACCAAGAACAGCCCCACGTGCCTGCAGGTTCAGCTCCACAGGGGAACTAAGGGGAGCCCAACCCCAAAAGCAGGCACAGCTCACACCCCCGAGGCATAAAAGCAGGGGACAGGAAAAGCCAGCACAGAGCCAGAGATGGAGGCAAGCTGGCTCTGGCTCAGCTCCTTGGCACAATGGACCTTTGGGGAGCTGGATTCCCAGCTAGAAGCCCTAACAATTTCATTTTTTAATGAAATGGTACTCGCAGAACAATCCGTGCGGGAGCACGGGCAGGCAGCGGCCCCGCTCCTCTCCAGCACATTCCACAATGCAGCACATGTCCTGGCCATAAAGTTATCCAGGCACTTGGTTCCTTGCCTGAGTGCCGACTACAACCATGGCCTCTGGATGCAAATTACTGGCTTTTATAGGTTCCTAAAAACATTTCACTGTGTCTGCTGAACAATGTGGGAGTTGTAGAAAGAGCCCCGATGATGGCAATGGTGCAATTAAAAGCTGTGAGTGGGAAAAAAAAAATCAGATTCCTTCTTCCAGACAGAAAAACTGGTAAAAATGTACTTCTTGGAAATAGTTTAAAAGAAAATGTCAAAGTAAATAAATAAATAAATGTATTCACCCCTCCCTGTAATCCCTCAAGTTTCCAATAGCTTCCCCACTCAGTGCCTGTGAAGGAAACTGTCTATGCTAGAGCACGTCCCTAAGCCCTGTGCTCTATCTCGGAAAGAAAAGAGATAGAGAAACTCCCCCTATCTAATCACCAGCCCCGTCTGGGACTAACAGAAGTTACTATCTCTGCCTGCCTGTCAGGAGCTGCACAAAACCCATTGGTGCTGGGGCTGATATGGGAGCAAGAGGTGTGAGGGCTGTAAAACCGCTCGGCAGCTTTGGGATGGGCACCCAACCCACACCAACATCCCAGGGGAACAGCCTGATCCCAGAGAGCCAGACCCCTTCTCCTGTGCTGGGATGGCAGGAGGACTTCAGATAAAACCTGCCCTTGGGGGTCCTTGGACCAGCACAGTGTTTGTTATTTACTGATGAGGAGCTCACCTTCCAAAACGGGGACATTCTGTTACTTCATCTGCTGCAGGGTTCAAGTCTTGATCTACTGTGAGGGTGATGAGGGCCCAGCACAGGTTGCCCAGAGAAGCTGTGGATGGCCATCTTTGGAAATGTCCAAGACTGAACTGGATGGGGCTTTGAGCAACCTGATGTAGTGGAAGGTGACCCAGCAGGGGGGTTAAAACTAGATAGTCTTTAAGGTCCCTTCCAACACAAACCATTCAGTGAGTCCACGACTAAAGCAGAAAAAGAATGAGGAGAACCTCGCATCCAAATGCTAAACTATCCCAAACCTTCTGCACGCTGAATTCTCCATTAACATTTATTTGATGTACTAAAACATACAGAGAGGGATGACTTCTGCTATTTCCTCCTTCCCCCAAAAAATTTAATTTACAGCCATATCAGCAGGCAGTGCTGCTAAGACCCAAGTGGGTGGCCTGCATCTGCCCTCACTGGCAGCATGGGGACCCACCCAGCCCATTCCCAGTTAAAATATGTAGGGCCAACACTGGGTTTTGAACACATCTGGGCAGGAGTTAGTCCCAAGCAGCCTCTGTGCCTAATACAGGAACTTCCTCCGACGGCACATTACCACACGCTCCAAGTACAGGCATGCTGCATGCTGCTTCTCCAAGCATTAGCTGTGGCCTCAAACAATCAAGAAGCTTTTTTTTTTTTTAACCCCCCCCCCTTTTTTTTTTTTTTTGGAGAAATGATCAAACCGGGGGTGGGGACAGAACATCCTGCGTGAAACCGCATCCTGAACAAGCATCACCACGATTCACTGTAAATAAATACTCTCTCCTTGCAGCACTTCCGTCAACTGTCACTGCCTTGGCTCCAATCACCTTTCAAGTCCAAACAGGAAAGCAGAGAAAAGCGAGTGAGATGGCAGATATGAGGTTTAATTTGCTTTTCACTGCAGTTTTCATTGGTGGTGCGCTTCCAATTCGTCGGCATTGCCAGCTGCCTGGAATCACTCCTGGACCCAGTTTTTTCCTGTTAACCTTCATAATTGTATTATTATGGGCAAGCCCACAAACCGTGCTACAAAAAGCTGTAAAAAGTGCAGCTTCCACCCTTTATTAGATAAGCAGTCAGATCCAAACCCAGCTGCTGCAGACAGAGAGGCAAACGCAGATTTACTGAACATGTTTCTTCACCTATGTTTTACATAATGCAAGATGTCCCTGGTAAAAAAAAAAAAAAATAAAGCTGCCAGGGGGGTGCAAAGGGATTACAGGAGGAAATAAGTTTGACCTCAATTTTCTTGAAAACTTACAAAAACATATATATATATATAAATTTGGGAAGATCACAGATGTGAGGGGATAGCAGTGCCTGGCAGGAGAGCCGAGGCAGGAGCTACCTCACTCGGTGCACGTGAGCTGGCTGAGGGGTAGGACAGCTGCACACCCCACAGGGTTTTGTAGGAGCTCACAATGAGGAAGAGGAGCTGCCTCTCATGCGCACCCCCTCGTGGGCACAGCAACGGGGACCAAGGCTGGAGGCATGGGGAGACTGCACTGATGGGCTTGTCCAGGGGATGAAAACTGGAGGAAAACCCTCCTGAACCTCCATCAGACCTGCAGAGTGTAGCCCCCTCACCTTCAGGAAGGGAGCAAATCCCTTCTGGCAGCTGTGTCCCTCCTGGGTGTGCCAGGATGGACGGGATCCCCTCCCCGCTGCACATGCATGCAACGAGCAATTTAATTAATAAAAGTAAAACTGAAGCATTACATGTAGCAGCAAAGCGTTATTAAAAGCCATCATGTCTCAAAAGGTTCCTATGAAGTCATGTTCTTACAATTCACTCTGAAGAATTTAAAGACAAAATTACATGCTTGGTAATACTCCGGGGAGCACGCTTTTCTATGTGGCCCATTGTTTGTGTATGATGCATGGCTTTGAGAAAGTGGCATTGTTAAAGGGATCATAAATCACAAAGGGGAAGTTTGATTTTTTTTTTTTTTTCTTTTTTAAAGAAATCTTATTCCAGACAGGGCTTTCCTCTGCTGTGGAGTTTTCAGCTTATTTCAGCAAATGAACTGACATCAGACCAATATAGGGTGCAGGGGTCTCAAGCTGCTCAAATGAACATCACCTTCTTCCCTACAGCCTCTCCAGAGAAATAAGCATTCCACAGTCAGTATCACAGGATTAGTATACCTGATTCCAAGGGAATGTTTATTTTTCTAAAGATAACTCTCCAAGATAAAATCTTGAATATTAAAGAGCAGCACTAAAACTTCTGCAATCCCTTCTGCAAAGATTTCTTGGTGTGGTTTGCCACCTTACTCTTCTTCAAATGATCTCTGACTTTAGTGTGGTTATTTATTTTCAGGTGTATTAGCTCTGAATTTGGGGGCCAGCTGGCTTGGTGTACTTCAAAAGCAAACAGCAAATGCCAAAATCACTTTCAACCCACAGACACCCACCTCATCCTTCTCTCTGCACACAAATTAGCCAGTAGCCTCCTCCTAGAGCAACCACAAGGAAGTTACTTCTCTGATAAGGCTGATGTACTACACCTCTCACTGGAGCTGAAAGCACAGAACAATCTCCACAACACTGCCCAGCCTCAGCTCAAACTCCATCAATCAACCAAAAAACAACCCAGGTGAAAACCAACAAAAATTCAAGGATGTCACCATAAGCCCATCCCAACATTTAGCCGTAACTCCCTGCTAAGAACAAACCACACAAAGCAGTTTCCAAGGGAAGAACCAACACATTCAAGAATGAATCAACAGGGAACAGCCAAGCAGAAAGGCAGGAGAGTCTCCAGGCTCCAGAAGCCCAACCAGGCACCACTGGAGGGTGGTTTTCAGACACACATGAGCATTTACCAAAGCACCTGCTTCTTTAAGTGGGTACCCCACAGCATAAAGCAACCAGCAATCTTTGTTCCCAGGGGCCAGATCCCAAAATGCAGATCACATGGGTTCACCCCCTGATTAGGTGAAATTGCTCTCTCACACCATCTCTTATGGCCTGCTCCACATGTCTGTAATCTGTGTTCTGTGTATGTATTTCACGTGTCTATTCACACACAGAGGAAAATCTCAAACAGCATTCCTTCCTAATGTGAAGAAATATTAAACTTTTCAAAGCAAATCTTAAACACTGGCTGTTACCTTTATGGATGCACCAGTACTTCCAGCAGTGCAAGATTTCCAGCTACAAATCATCTCTATAAATCACATTTCCCTGGGACTCAGTCCTACATCTCTGTATCCTACTGTCCATACAGCTCCTGTTCTACACACAACGAGCCCTCCTACCCCATTTTTAACTATTTTCCTGGATGTTTTCCTGTTGCAGCACACAGGAAGTACAAAGTATTTGCATTTTTTTTCAAACTTAGTCACCAGACAGTACCAGGTTAATCTAAGTGGCCTTGACTCCTGGCTGGCATAAATCAACACAGCTACAGCAAGTACAGAAGAATTAAGGAACTGTGTCAGTTTATGCCAGCTAAAAATCTGACCCCATTCATCTGATTTGCCTCAAGATAGTCACTTCAGTCAGAATGTAAGAATAAATTAGCATGGATTAAACCTAGGAAAACCTACTGAAGAAACTTAACTATGTTCAAATACACAGAACTGGAGTTAACTTCACTTGTAATTATGCAGCTTAAGTCATGTGACCTAAATACCATTAACTAATAGGATCAGTCCACTACTAGCTATCCCTAAATATAAGAGAAAAAACCCCCCAACCTTTCTATTTAAGGACCAACTGCTCACAAATTTATGATGGCTGACTCAAGAAACACATGGCACCTTCCTCTGCCAAAACATCTGCCTCCTTCAGGAGAGCTGACTTCATCCAGCACTGGTGGAAGGTCTCTGTCTGCATTATTCTTACAGTATGGAGTACTCAGCTGCCAACACTACATGAAGGAACTATTTATGCTCCACAAAAGGCTTGGACATAGTCTGAACACGGGCAGAAATTAGAGTGCTAAATCAAGCTAATTATTTTGAGACCTTCCAACTAGAAACATTATTACAATAAAGTCCACGTGTTCCTCTCAACTTGTGCACCTTGCAAAGGATTTCTACTCTGTGTGCTCAAAAAGGCCATCATATGGAAACAATTACAGCACACAAGCTTAAACTGACTTCTACCAATGCAAGGACCCTTGACCCATCTTTATGGGCATTTTAAATAATTTATGTGCAACTTGAATGCAATCTGCTCTACTTGACATTTCTGACCCAGAGCATATCGAGGTTTATGTTGGGTTTCTTTAACACTGAGACCCTGTCAAGGGAAGATGTGATCTATGCTGTTACAACAGGAGCTCTTCTCCACCAGCCACTGAAGCAGGGCTCTACCAATCCCCACAGCTGCCCCTCTGCTAAAATGTTCTGGCCAAAAAAAAAAAAAAAAAAGCTTATTTTGCTCTTCCTTAGGGTTTCCTGTAGGCAAGCTCTCTCTTTCCCTACCTCTTCTGCAGGATGCCCAGAAAAGAACCAGAAAGAGCTGGTGGAAAGGGGAGAGCTTCACCATGGTCTGAACCAGAGCATGGCCACAGCTGCCACGGAAGAGTTCACTGCAAGGGACACAGCCCTGCTCCTCCTGGAAGGGAACACAGGTTTTGAGGAAAGGATAAAAGAAGCCTTAATACTTGCTCTTTACCTGGGAGAACTGATTAGCCAGAAATACTTCCTGGGAGCTCATGCAAATGAGTGTCTGTGCCATGTCCTCTGCGAGGGAAAAGCCAAGCCCCTGGGGAGAGCTGAGCACAGCTGGGGACAGCAGTAAATCCCTCCAGGAACAAATAGGGAGGGCAGAAAGAAGTGGGGATGATGCTGCCTGCAGGGAGGGGAGGACACAATGCACAGGGGAAGGGGCCTGAGCCCCTCTGCTCCCATAAATGATGGGCTGAGGCCACCCCAGAAGGGGACTCAGCCCTGCCTTACCTGCCACAAGCCCCTAAACTCAGATGGATCCTGTCAGAAAGGAGCTGAGGGCTGATCACAGGAATCCTGCACGTGTAATTTTAGCAATTGAGGCCGAGGGAATGAGGAGGCATTTTGAGACATGGAATGGTTTGTTTGGAAGAGACCTTGAGGACCATCATGTCCAAGCCCCCCCGTCACAGGCAGTTCCCCCTCCACTTTGGACTCCCTGCCTTTATCTTCAGAGGGTTCTCGTTGGTAACCACAAACTAATCCACCCCAAGCATGAGCCTGATTTAAATCAAAGGGATTTGAATCACTGATTCTAATCATGGTATGTATCAAAAAGCAGGAAACATGGTTTAAATAATTGATTTCAATCTTGTTTTGCATTTGTACTTTTGTATTTATTTTCCTAAAGAAGCATCAATTCTAATTGATTAGCAGCTTAATAAAATATGGCCTTTTCATCACCTTAATTTTTTCTGTCTGCTAAAGATGATAACAGGTTATTTTCACATTCATTTGCATCTAAGTTTTAGGCTATGACTATGTTAGAAATTATGACAGTTTTTATTAGTTGGCAATTTTAGGATTCATATCGATCTTCATTTGGCTGTAAAATAAAACTGAACAAAATGAAAATAACGTTTTTATTTATTAAATGAAGGTTGTTTAAATATGCTGGATACATCATGAGTTTATTCATTTATGCATATAAAACATTTACCAAACATGATCTGTTGCAAGAAAATGGAATACATTATGATCACGGCAGTATTAATATCTCAATCTTCCACACCTTTATTTTATTCCTGAAAAAGTAGAGCAAGGTTTCCTTTCTCAGTTTTTACTGAATCATCAAAGGAATTGCTGAAACTAATCATTCAGCCCTATCTCAATGAACAGTGAAACCAAACTTTGTCTACAGAAAGTCATCTAAGCTTATCAATATTCACATACTCTAACAAAACTGAAAGAGCCAACTTCAGCTAGGTCTTTGAGCTTTTTTTTAAAATGTAATCAAGAAAGTTTATTTTTATTTTGTATTTAATCATTTATGCACAATAATTGTTTGTCAAATTTCAGTATTATCATCTAAAAATAGTATTTTAAATACTTCAAAAATTAAACATCATAAAACTTAAATAAAAGTAATATTTAAAAACTGTCTAAAGCTAAATAATTTTGTCTGCTTATTTAACCTGCACTTCTAAAAAACTTGAAAATGTCTGAACATTAAGAAGGTCATAACTAGTACAGTCAATAAAATGAAAAAATCCCTACAAACACAGAGAACAAAACAAGCTCACTTTTCTTTAACTTGAGAGATTCAAATTCAGTAGATATTTAAAAATACTTTTTTTTTTTAAATAAGAGATACTAAAAAAAAAAAAGCTGGTTTATTATCTTGGGTTCAAAGTTCTTGGTTCTCTGCTACCTGGTGACTCTGTAAATATTTTGGCTTTGCTGCATAAGGTAACACCCCCAGCCCCATCCTCAGCTCTGAGAAAGCTCCACCATCCTCACAGCCACACACAGCCCCCCTGAAACCAACTCCTTGCATTACAGTCTACTGCAAAACCCTATTTAAGGAAAAAAAAAAAAAAGGGGGGGGAAAAAAAGGCAGCTAGAGGGGGGAAGTGAGGGGGAGGAAGAAAAGAAAAGTCGCTCTATTGAGTACAGCATCTCTACCACACATAATTCAAGGACTATAGCCAGTATGAGTTGGGGGGTCGGGGGGAGAAGGGAGCTTTTTTTATCCTTTTCCTTCAAAGAAAGGCATCAGAAATAAACTGCTATTCATTTAGGTAAATCCTCATCACATTTACTTTCAGCAACCCTAAATAATAATACAAAATAACCCAAAATGCCATGAAGGAACGATATATATATATAACATGTGGTAAATAAAAGTTTAACTAATCCCTGGAGAGTTACCACCAGCACTGAATGTGGCATTTCTTTCCTAAAGAATTTACAAATCCAAGCTCACAATAGAAGATTTCAAAAATAATAATTACAATCTGCACAGTAACAACTATTTGGGTGTTTCTTTTGGACTTAAAATAAAAACAATTGCATATAAATACTACCTAAACATATATGCCATCTCAATCAGGAGGGACTGAAATGGAAGAACACACAGCTTACAGGCAACTAGTTCTGAAAATATAAATGTATGCTGTTCTTTAAATACACCTTTAAATACAATTTCGTAAGTTTAGATTTTTATGGCAATTTGAGATCCCATTCTGACAGTCTTGTATGCACCACACACCACCTCCTTATAAAAAACACATATAGAAAGGTATTCGTGCTCTTGGTTAAGGCAAGATTAACACAACAAGCCCTTTTCAAAAAAAAAAAGCAATTTAAAACAGAAAAAAAAGGTCTTGTAATAAGAAGGTCGTTTTACTGTTTATGTTATAATTCTAAATGACTGGATGTAGCATAAAGCTATGATTATTTTCCTGTGGTCATAATATATGTGATTTAGAGCACGTTTAGGGAAAACGTTAACTGAGACACAGGGCTGTAAACAGACCCAGAATTTCGGCACAGAAATGCAGCAGCCCCTTGTGCTAACCCACATCCAACCTGTGTGTGACTTTATTTACTGTTCAGAGTTCACTGCAAAGGAGTGAAGCTGCCTCTAATGCCATACAAATTTGGCTATCAGCTGTCCTATGCAAATTTGACTCTAATTACATATGCATTACTGAGCTATGAAATAAGTCAGTGTGTTGGGGTATGTGAATACACATCCCGCTCTTGTTTTTGAGCATAATAGTTTTCAGTGTCTGCAGAGTGTTCATATCCTGTAGACTTGTCTTTTTTTTTTTCCATTTTCCTTTCTATCCTGTGGACTTCTCCTCCCCCACTTTTTTTTTTTAATGAGACACCTTCTTTTCTAATAAAAAATTAAATTAAGACAGAATTCATTTTTTAAACCTGTTCTTTAAAGAATATGAATTCCAGCCAGAGAGATATGAAGCAAAAACCAAGGACTGTTATTTTATTTTGTGTAATGAATTAGCTTTAAAAAAGGTTGAACAATAAACAACTACCCAAAAAAACATTTTTGTGAGCTAATTATGTACTAAGCAAGAAGTAATTTTATCCTTATACCCACATTTTATGTTTTGGGCACTTCTATTTCATGTCCCTTGACACCTTCTCCAATAATCCATCTACTTTATATTGGAAAGCTTCACATGAATAAAACTTTATGGCACTACAGGCATTTAGCCTTCCACTGACATTCCTGGCCTGTTCAATTCTGCAATTCAATCAAAATCAAATCTCAAAATCCTCTTGTCAGCCAGCGCTGCTTTCATATGCCCGAGCCCTGTGTAAGGATAACTGCATCCAATCTTTCCCCCAAGCAGTGCTTATATTGTTTTATTACAGTTCAATGAGTGGAGTTCAAAATTACATGCAGCTGCCTACTACTGTGGTCTGTCTGTGCTACGCATGGACACAAGTATTGCCCACCAGGCTTGAAATCATTCACTTACTGGTCTGGCAAGAGAGACTGCAAGCACTTCACTGTGTGGAGGAACATCCTGTCTGCTAGATCTAAAGAGGGTGATGTTAGCAGATCAGTCCCTTTATAAAGGGATTGCCAAAGCCCTGTGAAATGCAGCTCA
The DNA here is from genome assembly GCA_024734555.1 of Trochalopteron elliotii. NCBI lineage: Eukaryota > Metazoa > Chordata > Aves > Passeriformes > Leiothrichidae > Trochalopteron > Trochalopteron elliotii. Next base: position 44,605 of record JANPWX010000198.1, read on the forward strand.
AACGTGCTCGATGTTAAGCATGTGGCTACTGCACATAAAAGCAAAGATAAACCTCAACATGCACTACTCATTCGTGGAAAGCTTGCGAGGGAAGATAAAGGACTGGGGAATAAAAGGCATCTCACTGAGTTTTATATGTGTTTTAAATGACAAAGCTTCATTTAGACAATTTTTTTATCTTTTCCTTTCCCCCCCTCCCCAGTCTTCACACTGAAGCAAAAGGACAAAACAAAGCTAATTAAATACTATTTAATCAGATGAACAATGCAGTCACTTTAGATCCAATAGCTTAAAAACTCCTGCGCAGCCTGGCTGGAGGGAGAGAGAGCATCAAAATTGGGCAGGATTTCCACCTCACACTCACTGAAGGCTGCAGGTAAAGAGTGTCAAGAGACAGCCTCCTGTGCTATGACCAGGGCTGGGAAACAGCAACAGCCATGAGCTGCTGGAAAGGGGTTCATCCACAGGCTGCCCAGCCAGGTACCAGCACAGTCCCCCCACATCCAGCAGCAGCATCCTCTTGGCACACACAGGATTCCACTGACATTCCTTCAGGGTAACTTTTGGACCATCACATTAGTGTTTAGTGATCATTTTCACTTGGCTTTCCGTCAGCATTTCACAGTATTACAACAGTGACCAAAATGAAAAAAAAAAAAAAGAAAGAAAAAAAGAAAAAAGAATAAAAGCCTTTTATCAAAGGCTATTCATCAAATATTGTACCGTGACTAAATTCTGTAAGAGTAAGTGAGCAAACAGAGGCAACACATCGTTAGACATCCTGCCGAGAAAAAGCTCTTTCTGAGATGAACCCCATTACCTTCCAGCACACAGGTCTGAGAACCAAGCTAACCACACAACAAACCACCAACCTATGACAGCAGCACTAAACTGCTCGTCCACGAATCAAGGCTTCATTTCTTTTTCAAAAAAAACAGAGAGAGGAGGAAAAAAAAAAGCCCACTCAGCTGCTGTGCAACTGCTCACGTGTTGGTTATGTGGAACCAAACCCAGCTGTGAGCCTGGCCAGCTTTTGGCTTTTCACTGCCTTCATTCAAGAGTGGGGTGGATGACTGTGTGTGCATCATACGTGTGCCTGTTAATCTGTTTGTACAAAGCCTGGACAGGGGAATCTGGAAATGTGACAGCAGTGACCGATCCTGGAGCCACTAACTGTGACACTCCTGGACAGAGGCACAGCCCCCAGCTCAGGCACTGGGATACAGCCCACACAATGCAGCTGCAAGATCCCACCCCTGACAAGGGTTTAGGGCCAGGCAGTCACATCTCCTTCATGTCTAGTTATGGCACAATGACAGATTTGGGAATACTTGTACCAAATCTCAGAGTGCCAGGATCACAGCCATTTCAGTCATCTCCTTCCCATCTGAAATCACCTTCCTGTACAAGACTAAAGCTTCTCCACTAGAGATGGACTGGGTTATGGAACACCAAAGCCCTGGAGGAGTTCCTGCACAGCTCCCCACAGCAGCCCTGTCCCCACACGCCTCACATACTCAGGGCCAACACGGAAAACCCTCAGAGGAAATACAACTTCCCTTTGTTAAAGCTACTGAGGGCAACGAGGGTGAGGGAAGGAGTAATAAACCCTCCATCAGCCTGCAGACCAGGCTTTGCAGCTCCCACATGGCAGTTTTGGGGCATTCTGTAGCCTGAGTCACAACTCCCCTGGGTGCTGCACATGTACCATGACAGCACATCTCCACCACCCCCAGGACAGGGGGAGCACCTGGGCCCCTCCAGGGACCAAACTCGGCCAGCAAAGTGCTCACAAAACATCAGCAGAACAACCCTGCTCAGAAACAGCGGATATGGTCCCTGTCAATACGCGATGACACGCCAACATCACAGAATCCAAAACTGGGAGGCAAACCACTTGGGCGTGCGCTGGGGCAAAGGAGGGGAAAAACCGTCTCGCTCCACATGCACACTTGTAGGAAGTGACAAAGCATCACGTCTGCCTGCCACCCGAAACATATTTAGCAGCCTATAGATAGCAACCCAACGAGACGGCTCCGGCGCAGGCGCCCCGGGTGACTCTGCACCTGCGGCTCTGCCGTGAATCCAAAGGGACCAGAGGAAAACCAGGAGCTGCAGCTCCCACCCGCCTCCTTTATCACCACCATCGCAGTATTTACTGTAACACATGTGACTTAGTGAAGCCCTAGATTAATTAAATGAACTCCTCCATTAATCAATCAATCAATCCAGCACAGAGCAGTTGAAATATTGAATTACTTAAGAGCAACATCTTTATATAGGACTTTTAAAGGTCTGCTCTGGAGGACCTTATCCCCTGTAATTAAATTCGGCCTCACATGCAGAGGAGCATAAGAAACCCAGAGGAGGCCCTGGGGCTGAGAGAGCAGGAGCATGGACACATTCCTGGGTGGGAGGGAAACACCAGCTCCTGCCTTGGGAAACTGCCCCATCCCAGGGGGTCAGTGAGCTTCTCCCAAAACAAACATTCCTCTGAACCTCCCTTGGAAACACCTCCCCAGACACTGACTGTGAGGACTCCTCCTTGTTCAATCAGGATCACTATCAATTCAGTAAGAAAACCAAGATCAGGATTGCCCAATCCTAAGGAACAGCTCACTTCCAGCTGGCAGAGCTGGAACAGGGGGAAGGAGGAGAGCAGAGCCATGTGCTGGTACTCTGGGAACACCTGAATGCATACATAATAGTTGCAAAACCTGTAAAGTCAGTAAAGGTTATCTAATTTTATATATGGTGAAATTTAGGCAGAGAGAGTTGAAACACGTTGTTCTGAGATGTGCAGAGCACCAGTGAGAATGTCAGTAATAAGAACACCAATCTCTTGTCATCCTGAAAGCCAGGCACACAAACTGCTAATACGATCAATTTTGTCATCTGTGGGTCCACTTGAACCACTGTATTTGGACATCAAAACCGGAGGAATGAATTCTACACTTCTTTCCATCTTCATTTCAGTCTGGATGAGACTGGTGTAGCTATGGTTAAAAGTGAGGGAAAGGACAACAGAGGAAAAAAAAAAAATCCTAGTCCATGCATATAATCATCCCAATTACTGAAAAATCCCCATCATCGGAAACTTCTCTCATAGCATGCGAATTGCTGCTTCCCTTAGGCAACAAAAAATTAAGTTTCACAAGGCTCCCCCTCAAAAACCAGACCTATAACATCTAGGCAAAAAATAACTAATCCTGGTATGTCTTCCCCACCCCCAGCAAATATAAATATTTTAGCTATTTTAGCTGCAAGAGTCTGATTTAAGTGGTTATAACTTCTTTTGTGCTTGCTCTTCTGCCTCCAGCCCTTCCCACCACCACCAGTTATCCTGCCCTGAGCAGGGATCTTGGTGCAGCCCATGGACTGCCCTGACTGCTTCTCCCAAACACAAAGAGAACAGAGAAACTGCCTTGAGATCTTGGGATAGGATGCAGGACCCAGAATCAAATAAAAACGCAGCAATATGAACACATACTTCACTGCTCAACAGTCACTATTTTTTTTGGCAAAGACAATACAAAAAAAATAGAAAAGGCTTATTACAAGCCCTAAATGTAGGATGGCACAGCATGTTAACATATTGCTGTACATCCTTTATAGAATTGCCTCCAAAGCTATATTAAAATAACGTTAAGGTTGCAAAAAACTAAGCAACAAAGTTGGCAACATCAACATGCAATCCTGATTTACACCTTTGGAATGAGTATTACAATCAAGTCTTCACTTACACAATCTTATTTTTTTTTCTGTGGGACTCCCATCTAATGCACAGTTATTAAACATTGCTTTTTTTCCTTATAAAACCTCTACTCCCAGTGGCACACACTGCTTTTTTAGAACATGCTATGCAAACCCAAAATGAATACAGAATTACCAAACTCCTCTTGACCATGTCTCTAGTTCTCTCATTAGAGTACCAGGATGTTAAGAAAAACCTTCTTACCTTCACTTGCAAAGATGTTTGATGGCACCAAAACCACCTCAATGCTGGGCAACCAAGACAAAGCAAAAGGGAGGCTCTCAGTGGCTGCTGATTTGAGTTACCCAACAACTCGAGGCACCAATCTGAGCCCACCCTGACTTATGGTCTTTCTGGATTCTAACAGCCCCATGTGCTGCAGACAACCCCAAATGGCCTCAATTGTGGTTGCCAAGCCCAGATCACTTCTGTAAATTGGGCCCAGGTGTCTCTTGGTGGGCATGCAGAAATGAGGAACAGGGAAGCATGTGGCAAGTTTGGAGCAACTGGGTTTGGATGACGTGCCAAAGCCTAAGCAAGGTTCTTTGGGAAGAAAAAAAATGAAATAAACACCCCAAACTACATGAACACGGCAAGACTTTCACAGGTCTAACAGCCCAGAGGCTTGACTAAGGCCTGTGCCACATTAACTCTGTTCTCTCCCAAATCTCATGTGCCAGACTATACCATCTTGAAGGTTGTTTTCACACACACCTGTTTTCAATGTATGCAATTCCTTTAGAATTTTTTTTTAGTCTGTCTTAAAGAAGTGAGAATTGACAGAGAAGCAAGAAGCAGATACAACCAGAAAGTGGAGTGGCCAATGAGAGGCACACCACCAGCCACCACCACCAGAACTAACAGCATAACCAGACACTGCTGGGAGGCACTGGGAGCTGCTGCTGGCAGGGCAGGGTGGAGGCATCAACCCCTCCTTCTGAGGTCCCCACAGGGAGCACTCCAATATCCTCAAACAACTTGAACTGCCTTGACAACTCCAGTGACTCCAAAGCAGTGTGAGAAACCAGGAGCTCCCACTGCTTCTCAGGGTACCCACTTCCCCCTGACACCTTGAGGCCACGGAAACCTACATGGAACCACATGAGGAGGATGCTGAGGCACTGTGGGACTCATCTTCCCCCACGGCACCTGGGCAGGACCCTCCGTGCTCAGCAAATTGCTGCGTGGCTGCCCTGGCTTCCCCTCACCAGTGACAGCTCCTGCACAGAGACACTGTAGCTCTGTTAAAAATACACACACACACACACACACACACATGCACCCATACGTTAAAAAAGAACAATTCTTTATATGGCAATGAGCTGTGCTGTCATTCCTGTCCATTATGCACCCGTTTGGGCTTGCTTGGGCAGCTGAAGAGACTTGGTGAGATCAGTGGGTGCTCTCAGAAGACCTGCCACACTCCCAGCAGCTTAATTTCTGGCCCTGTATGTGTTCAAGGAAGTCACAGGTGTTGTTCAGAAGTGGCATATCTCAGTTTTGCTCAATACTCACATGGTATTATATGCTGGGGAAAGGGCTGCTCTAATACACAGAAACTGCCAAGTATCACATTTTTCCCCTGATCTATGGCATTCTCCATCCTCCCCAGTAATTTGCACTTTCTTCTCTTTCAAAGACTCCCATAAAAGCCATTTACAGTCAATACAGTCTTATTAGCACCTGGTGTATGTTCTCTTCTCAAAGTACGTGTTTACTTTGACTTCCCCCTCACAGAAACAACAGGCGAGTGTTACCATTTTACATCACAGACTCTCCGAGTCCAGGGCGTTTCCAAACACATGTTAATAAAACAAAAATGAAATTTAAATAAATCAGCAAAAAAAATCAGCTGAGAAAAGCTTGCACTGCAGTTGCTCTGACTAAAGAGAACAGCGAAAGCCAAAAGGAAGGAGTTAACCTTTGTGGGAACAGCATCAAACAGTCGCTGCTGCTTCAGCTATCGCTGCACCGGGGCTTGATGCAGCAAACTGCACCCCTTGGTAAAGCAAGAGCATCACCTACACACTCACAATTCTCCAAGGGTCACAGCTAAAGCACTGCCCTTGCAGTGTGGGGAACAACCAACATCAGGTACACAAGAAAATCTGGTGGATTGGACAGGAAACTACCGAGAACTATTTCTGAAATGTAAATGAGACTCTGCTACTTTCATTTCATTCTTGCCGTAGCACTGTGCTGAGATGAAGTTTCCATCTGTGATTTTCAGGACAGGATATCAGCCATTTCAGATGGCATCCACTGGAAGCCAGAGAGACACATTACTCACAATTTTTTGTTTTACAAAAATATTTAAACTCAATTTGATCTTTGCCTGGACCAAGCTTATGGGGGATTAATTCAGTGCTTTGGGCAACAACCTTGCAGCGAATATACAGCTTTACCCCCACCATCCCTTTTTTTAAAATTACTGGTTCTTAAGAACAACTTGTATAAAGTTACAATTTGAAACGGACTTTATATTTTAAAAGACAGTTTTGATAAGGCCATGCTAAATACTTATCTTTTATTCCTACTTTGACTTCAACAAGTTAAACAGTTTGTGGTATCAAACCTTAAGGTTTTGAACACCAGAAACTGTTTTCCCATCTCTCACAGAAATTCAAGGACTCTTGGGCTACCTGTGAAATTTAGTGTCCATATGCAAGAGACAGCACATCCAGCAAAATTATTTCAAACACTTGTTGTTTCTTTTTTCACAACATTTTCACCATCAGTCACACAAATTTATCAGCAAAAAATGCTGAAGTCAATGATGATGCAATTAAGGCTTTGATTACACGATGACAGCAAATCGATTTTAAAGCAGATTATATCAACAGTTGGGCAAAAGGAGAGGCAGACATTATGGAAATCAGACCTTTTAATATCTTTAAGATTCCATAACCCCAGAGAGCATCTTTAATTCACCCTCTTTTATTCCAGATGGTCTCATAAAAAAACCCCTAAGTTATCACATTCTGGTAGCCCATGCTAACACACTTCCTATGACATGATGCTAATACGTGTTAAAAACCCAACATTAAAAAAAAAAAAAAAAAAAAATCCAAATTGCAACTATTTCCCCACGAAGGTGACATTTGCAACCACGTACATTTTTTAAAGACCCCCAGGATACAACACATCACTTACTTCCAGCGGGCAGGCATGGCAGTGCCTGGTGAAGGCACGCTGAGTTACACATAAGTATTTAAGAGCAGGATTTGGCTTCAGACTCCGCATGAAGGCAGGAATAGGGAACTATTGTGCTGCCTGTTTTCTCACAGCAGATCCCAACTAGCTTTGGCTATGGATCCAGCACCGCCAGCCAATTTCAAGGATAAAAAAAAAAAAGAGCCTCCGACCCTTTCCTTTCTCTCCCTTTTTGTAATCTCTTGCAGGCACAGCGGCTCCAGCAAGCAGCTCCCCTACCAGCCCAATATTTACACTAAACCACTAAAGGACTTTCTATTATAATGCTACCTCATTGATACAAGATTACTCCTGAACCACATCAAACCCCCTAACACTGTGAAAAGGCACAAAACGCCGTCTCAAGAAAGAGGCGCAGAGTGGATTATTTTAGTCTCGTTATTTCAACGGCACTTTTTAGATTTATGTAAAAAGTAATGCAATGCTACAGTAAGTGTTTCTCCCCTGGGGGCAACTGAGTGTCTATATGGATTAAATGTACACGCGTAAACACTTGTGATAGCTAATTATATTCCTGAAAGTACCCGATTCTTCCCATCTCTTAATCCTACAAAATAAAAACACTTCAAAAAAAAAAAAAAATTCAGATAGTCATCAATTTTATCTACTGTCTTTGAAACTCCACAGAGATTTTTCACCTGAGAATCAAAAAGTGTTAAAACTCCTGGCTCTTTTAACTCTCTTTTACAAAAGCTGCATGGATGTAAAAACCCCAGCAGAACACAGCACTTGCCGTCTCCTCTGGTTGCATAGAACATGAAAGAGTAACCAGACATTTTTATTCAAATGAAATTATACAAATTTTTTAATATATTTTTTTTTTCCTTTCAGCATGCAAAAAAACCCCACCCTATAGTGAACACAAGCTTAAAGCAATCTTTTCCAATGGACCATTTTACTTATTCTACAATTTCTCACCCAAATTACACAGGTATAATTATTTTGACACTGTAATGAAAAGAAAATGGGATTTGGGCACTGTGGGTTTATCTAATAACACTATTTCTTGCCAGACTTCACAGCACTGACAATCACAAAGAGCCCTGTCCATTCCAATAGGAAATATTTGATTTTACTGTAGGAACATTATTTATTTTCACCAAGTTGCTATTATCAGAAAGGATATGATAGCTGAATAATAAAAATGAAATCAAGAAATTCTGGTGTTTCAAGGCTTTATTTTTTTCTGCTCTCACTTTTGACATTTTCTTCCCCTGGAGAGACAAGATAAAGTGCTGTCATAAATGGGTGACTTTTCTTGTCAAATGACAGATTTGATTCTCCATGGCAACCACAAATCAAGGTGCTAGTCTGAATTAAAGCTTCTCTTAAAAGGCGTCTTTATGTTTATAAAATGAATTTAAATTAAATGGGTATTAGGTACAGTTTTTTACCTCCATTTATTTATTGACTAAGGAGCTCTGTGCTGCGTGGAGCATATTTGCATTTTAAGGAAAGACAACATATTGTACTGGCAGATGCACAAACAAAGCAAGTTACAAGGTCATGCTACATATACTAGTTTACAGTACTATGAATGGTATACAGATGGACAGCAAGCAGTTAAGAGGTACTTAAATACTGGAAAAAGCACAAAAATTACCTAGAGAGTAACAGATGAAGGAAATCTCTCCTCATTTCATAACACTGCTTTCTTCCACACACAGTTAATAGAGAGTCATGTAATTGTCACAAACAGAATGCCAAAAGGGAAAAAAAAAAGTAAAAAATCAGATGCTTCCTCCTGTGCCCTTATGCAATCTTACTATAGAGCATGATATGCTCTTACAAATGGTTGTTACCATGACTTTCAAATACCCGAATTTATCCCAGATTTCTAACTTCAACTGCTCTAAAAATTCACTTTCTTGAGGTCACAACACATCTGAATTTCTTTATTCAGAAGATGAGTCAGTGGAGCCTCCTAGTTCCACAATTAACCTCCCTTATTACCTCTTTTTTTAAAAAAAACCTGAAGCCCAGGGAACCTAAATTGCACTGTAATACTCTCCTCATTCCAATTCCCCAAAGAAATGGGAAAATCTTTCCACAGACATTAGACCTAAATTTCAACATATAGGTAAAGTCAAATATGTATTTTTACACACAAGTAAATACTTTCAAAAATGCAGAGAGCATTATTAAAGAAAAAAAAAAATCAAAATACTGCAGGTTTATCAGCCAATTCTCTCCGTTACCCGAGTCAAGTGGCTCCATATTCACTGCCCTTGTAAGCTCTGCCAAATTTGATTTTAAGCTTCCTGAAGTTAAAGAAGGTTTATACAGTATTAACACGAGATCTTCTCACACATTTCTCAAGTTATTACACAGCCTTTTATCCAAAATCACAATTTCAAGCGGCGCAGGGAGGCTTCAGTTCAGCTTCAGAGGCAGAGAGGGACAGAGGATGTCTTCATCCCGCCGCCGGGCTTTCTGCTCCGCTTCACCGCTGATTCTTCCAGAGAAGGTGCAGTAAAAGGGAGCCAAAAAAACTTAGAAAATCTCTTTACACTCCGTGTCTGTGCAGGATTCAGCCCCTGCACCCAACAGCTTGGAGACAGCCCCCACCTTGCTGCTGTGGAGCAGCTCAGAGGCAGCTTTTGGGGTGCTGAGCCTGGACCCATTCCCCAAATTATTGGCACCTGTGTCACCCAGAAATGTCCCAAACTCTCATTGAAAGCTTTTCAACCTAAATATCCCATCTTAACAATTAAGGGGGAATAACAGTCAGGCCTCTCTGAACCAGTGCATAAACACTGGCTACATAAAAATCAAAGGACACTTTGCTAATGTACTACTGTATAAGTAAAAGCCTCATTAAAATATGACTAATCTGTAGCAGAAATGTGCATTTCATGGAGTAAGCAATTGAATTTCTTACATTTTTATAGTGAGAAGAGAAAAAGAAAACAAGTCTACCTATTTCACTCATACTGTAACCTGATCACAATGTTTATACATGCCCATCACAGTGCTATATAAATTAAGTCCCAAGAAAGGGTTTGAGAAAATAAAATATGGTTAACTTCAAACAACACCTCCAGCTCAACTCCTGAAAATCCTTGGCACTTCTTGCTACGCACTTCTGGACATTCTTGAGGTTAAGAGCCTGTCTCCTCGAGGTCTAAATACTGAACTTTTAGGGAAAATTCCCTGAATTACCACCATGCACAGGGATAACTGCACATGGAACATGTTCTCCAGGCTGGTTACACAAGCTGGGTGTTGTGTGGTAGGTACTGGGGTATTGTCTGCTAATTAAGGGGATGGAGAGTCATGTCCACACCCTGTGCTTAGATCTTGTCTCCATCAGCAGCATCAAGGTGAAGCAAACCTGGTAAAGGTTGCTGGTCTGCTGTCTCTGCAGAAAACTGGGTGGTTTTCTGGGCCCTTAGAGCAGCTGATAGCATGGGTTTGCTGAATGAGCTCTGAGCCCTACAGCTGCTAAAACTGTTGTTCAAATCGTATTTCACAAATGGGCAGCCACAGAACCTTGTGCCACAATGGTGTTTGGGAGATGCTGCAGCAAATCCAGCAACAGTTCTCCACTTCAGCTCTAAAAGTAAATATGGCACAGGCAGAAAAACCCTGGAAGTGCACAAGTCTGGGGTTCTTAAGCTTTTTCAGGAGTCGTGGCAGTCCTGGGGCTGCACCAAACCACTCAAAAACAGTGATGTTTTCCAGTGTGGAGTGACTCCAGATACAAACATGAATTTGTTACAGCAGTGATGCAAAAGAAGGCAACTTGGCATAAGTGCAGTAGATATTTTTTCTTCTTTCTCTTCAAGGTCTCAGCCACTTGATTAGTGGAAATACAGGGCTCTGATTAGCCAACACCTAAAATTTAAAGTGGGGTGAGCTGATGATGTTAAGCCTTCTTTGTGCACTCAGTGGGCTCTGAGGTAGCTTTTGGCAATTACATTAAATCCTCTCCTTAATTGTTGTGAAGCAGCACAGCTCACCTTTTGTATTATTTCTAATACATGGCATTTCATTTTATTGAGCGTGAGCTCAGAGCTGGTGATAGTCATAAATTTTACTACTTTAATAGTATATGTTATCTGACATTTCCTAACACTGAGCTTCAGGGTTTGAGACTGACCAGTCTTGACAGAGATGGATACTTAGCATAAGAGTTATAAAGGGAACAGCAGAGGCTTCAGTGGTATTTTAAGCAGGGAAACTATGCAACATACTTTAAAAAGTGAAAAGACAACCAGGAAAATCTTTGGTTGGTAATCACAGTCAGGAAATGCCAGCAAATGTTTTGAGATGCAAGCTGAAAATGGGAAAGATGTTTAAAGCCAGCTTTGCTACCTTTAGCAGTGAACTATAAAGCTAATCACATATATTTTTGGGGTCCTTAACGTGGACCAGATGGAACCACACTGCACATAAATAAAAAACATTCTCTGGCTTGTGGGCTGGTTTGAATTTTATTTCATTGGATAAATGTGGAAGACAAAGTCACCAAGTAGGTTTTAGTCTGAGTAAACCGTGAAGCAATTAACAGAGTTCCAAAATGCATTTTCATCCATCAGAATCCCTACTGCCTTCTAGTTTTCACAGGGAAATTATTTTAAATCAACTTGAGACCTCACCACGTCCACACCAACTAGGTTAGAGCAATTTCAGGTGCAGTACCTGGGTCCATCTTGGGGGGATTCACCAATATCCTACTGAATCCTAAAAAAAAAAGGCATTCTTCTCATCAGTTGTTTTGTTAAAAATAATCCTAATTAATTTGGGGAAATTTGATAACAAGCTGTGGAAATACTTGATGCAAACCTGCAAGGTAAATAAACCAAGGAGAATAATCTCGAATCTCTTTTTAAATTATGAAATTATTTACTTGTTCTGATCTGAGCAAACATAAAAGAATACCTCTCCCAGGCTCCAGGCATTGTTACCGTTAATTAACTAACAATTCCATAAACAATAAAAGTATTACAAAAACAGCAGCACATCCACACCTACACATTAGCACCAGTCAGCAAAAACCCCAACAAAAAACTACAAACAACACTTCCTACTCCTTAATTCCCAAAGGAAACTCCACCCCAGCTGCTGCAATCAAAAATACAGACTTAACAAAGCGCCTGCAAGGTTAAGTGGCAATTTTAGGTGTTACTTGGAACAGAAGTAAAACAATTTCAGACACAAGGGTAAGTGTAAGCTGAGAACTCCTCAAATACAGACTTCTCCCTAAATGACAATTTCTTGCAGAGAATGTGTTCTCAGCTTCAGGATGCTGAAAGGTGAATGAGTCTAGATGAAAAAAAGAAAGGAAAAAAATCCAACTAGACCATGCACCACTGACTGACCCCAGAAGCAGCAGAGCTTCCTTGCAGCAGCACAGATGTTTTGGGAGAGTGGGCTGCACAACCACTGCTCCATCACACGTTGGAAGTGGAGGGACAGCAGGAAAAAGTGATTCCAGCCTGCTTCCTCCCTGCCTCTTCTCCCTTCTGCAAGTCCACACTTGCCTCTTCCCACTGGTTTCTCAAGTGTTCTCAGATTTCTGTGGGTCAACAAGGCACTGCCTTAGCACTCACACAACGCCTGTGAAATCCAGGGAGTCATGCAAACGCACCTGAATATGCAACATCTTCTTTTCTGATTCATTATGAATAGGTAGGAGCCATTTTAACCAGGATGGTGAACGTCTCCATTCTTCACTTGGGAAAGTATTCTGTTAAAAAAATCATCCTGGCTTCTTGGTGCTCCTCAGCTCTCCCACTGATGGTCCAAAGATCCCTAAGCACAGGCAGACCATCACTGCAGGCAGTCATTGCTCCTGCCCTGAAGTCAGGCAGGCACTGAAAGGGGACAGTGCCAGCAACCCTCCAGAAATGCAGGCTGAGATGAATTATGCAAATATATCATGCATCTGGAAAATGATGTTTTAAAGTACAGCTTCACTGTTCAGCTGACAGCAACCAGGCCCCTTACCTGGTAGTTCTCCTCCTGAGTATCTTTCCTCTGTCAATTTAATACTCTTTGCCCCCAAAAAACATTATGGAAAAATTCAAATGTCCCCTGGGAATTAACGTACATTGTTACAATAAGAGAACCAATTCAGTCTTTAAAACTGTGAAATACAAAGATTTTTCATCCTGTTTTAAGTCCAAGTTTCAATACAAACTGAGCTTTGAACCCTCCAAGATTTCTTTCCAAGAGCAAGTGATCCCAGGGAGGATCTCCTTCAACATATATGCAATAACAAAGTAAAAAGTACTGACTATGACAGAGGAGGGCGATTTATGAGACTCAAGTGTGGGGAAATAATTATTTACCTTCACAACACGCAGTTTCTCCTTCGGTTTTTCACCATAAATGTAACTTTCTCCCAACAGCAACTTCTTAAAAGATGTTTGTCAACTTCTGTTATTCACAGATACACAACAAAGATAAATGTATCTCTCTCTAATGAGATGCACAGCCAAGGACGGTTGTCAGCATCATAGCACCGCTGTTGTGACATGTATTTCATTTTATTCAATACATAACGGGGAAGCTGCTAAACCCAGCAGTCCAAGCAACGTCCAAATAAGCATTAATAATGCGGTGAATAACTGATCATCACTAGATGGTTTTCAGCAAGATAAAGGGTTTTCCCTCCCCCTTTTTAAAAATATCCTGGGAGTTGGAAAACAAAGAGGCAGAAGTTAAGACTGTTGCCTGCTACCTCCCACGATGGGCACACATCTGCAAGTGCCAACCTGCTGGTGGCTGAGCCCATCCTGGTGCACCATGGATTTCAGCACTGCACCAGGAGATTGCAGCAGCACAGCAGGTGGAGCAGGGGGCTCAGGGAGAAGCAATTAATGTGGACTGTGGCTCCCATTTTTCAAGGTAGATGGCAAATTCAGTTTCACAGACATGTACAAATTCCTGTAAAAAAACCCACTGCATAATACAAGGACATCTGTGTTTACCAAAGTAATCATTATTGTTTAATGCGTATTTTTTAGGCCATTTAACAAATAACTTTAGCTCTGATGAACATGATGATTTTCATGATAGACTTAAAAGGAAAAAAAAAAAGTTCACAAGAAATGTGGAGCTGCTAACATGTGCTAAGTATTAGGACAAGAACCACAGATTAAGGGCACTGCTTTGACCTCACGTATTCTCACCCCCTGCACGCTCAGCCAGCACGGTCCAACAGGGAATTGTGGTTTGCTGCCTTGCATCAGAACCTGAAGTCATCCCTGTGCTGCCTCCTGCCCCAAACTTTGTGGACACACACAGCCAGGGAGGGCAGCACACCATCAAACACCAGGAGCAACCACAGGACCGAAACTCCATTGTTCTGGGACTGACCCCACAGCCAGGGCTGCACCCACCCACAGGCCCCCAGAGCTCAGTGCAGGGGACAGACAGGGCTCCAAACCAACCCCAGCACCCTCAGAGCCACGGGGAGATTCCCATCCCTATCCCTGCTTCACAACTGAGCACCATCACCTCCGCCCCACCGCAATGGGGTCCAGCCCAGAGGGAAAAACACTCCCGACCCTCGGGGGCTCCAAGGGGAGCTGGAGGCAGGCAGGGCTGGCAGGCAGGGCTGGGGGAGCTCAGGGGAGGAGTGAGCCCAGCTGAGACCCCGCTACATGTTCAGTGATTATAAGATTAGTGTGTTTTTATTTAAAGTATTATCCGTTAACATCCCGTATTACAAAAGTAGCACAACAGTATCGACAGACTGTCAATATTAATAGGAGTGTCTAATGTTTTATCAATACTAATTTAATTTCTGTTATCTCCAGGCTGCAGGGCCTTTCTGAAGAAACAGAGGAACAGAGAAAAAGAAAGCCAAAGCAGTGACATAACAGGAAAATGAGCCATTCCTTCAGCTTCTCGATCATTCAGTGGCACCCTGCTGTTAACACAGTTATCCTTGCTGCTTCTCTTGAGTAAAAACACCAAGAACAAAACCTGCTGAGGTGTTTTTCTTCCAATATCACCAGAACCTCCACAACTCTCTTTTTCTTTTTGGCCAGAAACCATCTTTGCAGAACAGTATTTTTCCTAACTACGTACACCCAAAACCTGTAAAATAAATGTGTCACTCAACGGCAATTACAGGTTGGATGAACAACTCATCCTTACCACACAGAGTTGATTCACAAAGGAGAATTTCTAGACCAGTGAATGACCCAGTCTCTTACAGACTTTAAAGGGCCACATGGAAGATGCATCTTTTTTATTTTACAGGTAAAATATGTATTTTTAGGATAAAACTTCACGAAGACTTGCATTTCAATGAGGTTTAAATAAGTGTCCCTAACAGTTCAGGGCAAGCAGACGTGTTGGCAAGTCTGCCTGAGGTGGTAGGTGCTGTAAGGGGTAAGAATCCCTGTTATTTTCAGGGAGATGCTCAGCAAGACCCAGATCACAGCCCCACCCCTGCACTTCCCATCACTACTAACGCACTTTAAAAGAGAGAGGAAGACAGGTCCACAATGACAAAATGTCAAACTGAACAAAGTAATTGAGCTAATCATGTAAACATTCATTATTACTAATATTAAAATATCCTGTTTTGCATTTTCTTTTTGTGACAGAATGAGCAGCATCTAAGGACTCAGAATTATCATCTAGGAACTGAGTAAAAGAGGAAACTGTCTAAAATGAAGACACAGTATCAAAGAATTTTTCTCTTGCTTTAGCACATGAATGATCCAACTGTACTCGCTACAAAGCATTAAGTGGGAATGCAGGGGAAAATATTCTTCTCCTTAAATATATTTCAAATAGGTGATTTATGGTTTTCAAACTACAAAGGAGAGAAGTGGAAAAGAAGGTATTGGGGTAGGAAATTGGCTTACCTCGTGATACTCCACGATGTGTGACCAGTTCTCACAAAAGGGTGATTCTTCCTTCCCTCATTAATGAGGCTGCAGATTTCCTAGTCCCCCCTGACCACCTGGAGCTCTCCCACTCCATCACCAGCCATACCCTGAGGATTTTACATCACTGTGACAAATTTCAAAGAGTAATGATATCTGAAACTCCCCTGAGAATATGTCCAGAGGGTGCTGAGCATGGGACAGTGACTCCAAGACGCCAGAGATGGTGTCTCCAAGACACCAGAGATGGGCTGGGTGGGTGACAGACCTCCCCACCACGGTCCCTGATGCTGGGCCACAACACCATGGATGGTGGCACGATCCAAATCCCACGTCAGAATAAGATTAAGCAATGTCTAAAATGGAGATGGGGGAAAAAAATCAATTTATGTTGCAATCAAAATGCTCACTTCTCACCCCTAGACTGTCTGTGCCCTCCCAGCAAGTTCTCCTTGCCAGATTTACTGAGATTTCCACACAAAATTCTGCCTTCATACAGATCTTTGCTGCCACCCATGTCCCCTGCAGTCCCATGGATTAATATCAGCCAGTGGTTGTGAGGAAGCCGTGTCTGCCAGACTGTTTCCCAGCACCACAGAAAAAAAGGAGGAAGGCAGAAAAAAGGAGGAAGGCAGAAAACAAGAGAAAACAATCTGTGGCCTCTGAAAACCAGGGGACTGAGATGCTCAACAAATCACTTCCAGGCAGCTGGGGATGGAGTCACGAAAGTATCCTTGAAAGAAAAAAGAACCAGTGAGGAAGGAACAAGCAAGCAGTGTGAGGGGGAGAAACTGTGCCATAGGGAAACTAATCCAAGAGGAGTCCCCGCAGTTGGAAAAGGCCAAGAGTCAAAATCAGGAGTTATTGGACAAGGATTAGTGCAAAGAGAGGTAGTTTCCTACTAGTTGAGTGCCCCATGCACAGCCCAGCCAAGGACTTCAGAGGAGGCAACAGGAAGAAATTACAAGGCACAGCGATGTAAATTAGTCTGAGACTAAGAAAGCAAATTGAAGATGAGCCTGGGTCTAAGCTTCTGGGGCAGCTTGAGGAATCTGCAGAAGAGAACAAGTCTCCAGCCTGCCCATGGACATTTGCCTTTGTGTTCTAAGGCTCCAAACCTGGCTCTTTTGGAGTTACACACACAGCAGCAAAAACATCAGCAGAGCCATCCGTTCCCATCTCCTGCTCAAGAAAGGGATGTGCCACACAGGAATCCTCCTTGCCAGCTATGTCTCTTACCTCACTCAGCTCTGTCTGCTCACTGCCTCCCTCGTCTACAACCACCATTTCTGCAGCACTTCTCCCTCCTCCGCCTCCTCCCAAACCTCCAACCCCCTCTTCTCCCTGCACAGGAGGCAGCTCCGAAGGGAGCAGCAGCAGCCACAGCTCATAACTCGCCTAACGAGTGCCAGCCAGAAGTGATTTGTAGGCATCAAGTAGATTATTGTTTTTTGAGAGAGTGGAAAAGAAAAAGAGGGGCACCAGCCTAAGGTGTTGTTGATGAATGAAGATGAAAAGAAGGTTTTAGGGTGAGAAGTGTTTGTCTAGTGTGACCTAAACCGTTCAAACCTCATTTGATAGATGATGGACATTTATTCCCTGCTATGTGTCACTTCAAAGTCTGAGGTTTATATTAAACAAGAACTCTTCTCCTTCTAAGTTGTTCGTCAGTTTTTCCCTGAAGTTTATCACCCAGCACAATACTTGGAAACATAATCACATTTAGTTTTTTAATAAAGTCATCTGGTCACTAGTAGTACATATTAGAAAATGCATTTTATTGTTTTTCATTATGTAATTGTGTGCTTCATTGCTTTTCATCTGTTTTCCCTTGCCGTGGGAGGAGGCATGGCCCAGGAACACCATTTTTCTGGGGATGATGTTCCACAGGCAGAATGAAACCAAACCCACCCAGCACCACTGCCCTTCCCTCCTCTCCACTCCCTACAGGCAAGAACCAGGTTCCCAGTAAAACTGAGGTATTTTCTGCTCTGAGGTAAGGCAAATCCAGCTTTTCCACCCCACAAGGCCCTACCTGGAGAAACCATCAGCAGCAAATACTTAGAAGTAAGCAAGGACATGAGGCCCAGCCACAGCTTTAATCACAGAGAAGAAATTTTTGAGGTGTTGCATTCAAGTCACCCATGATACTTTCTCCCATGCCCAGACAGGGGTGTCTTTTCTCTGGATCTGGGCTTGCAACCTTATGATAGTTGATGTTTGGACAGAAATCATCTGTATCATGAAATAACTTTTCCCCAGACAGCTAATGGCACTAATAGTTTTGAACAGGGGTTCCCCCTGCTAAAAGACATGATCATTCCATTATAAATGTTTACATTCCTATGCATTAAAAACAAACATATTATGCTAATAAATTAGGAAAAACTGTATTTGATGGGATATGTTCCCGTTTAGTATTCACTCAAAGCACTGCAGCATTAAACCACAGGGTAAATTCATTCATTACAACATCTATTCCTTTAAATGCGCCCCAGAAGTTGTTTTCTCAGCACTTGCTCACTAAGATTGCTTTCAATATCAGTTTTTGAGGAGTTAATTTAACATAGATTCTCTATTAAGAAGAAAACACCATGGATTTACTGAAACCATATTTCTCCACCAGAATGTTGATCCACACAGGAGCAAAAAGCATTTCAGGCTACTCCTGGCCCAAGCAAGGACAAGGACCTCTTCTCTTTGTCCTACCCAGAAAAAAAAAAGGCCACTGCCTTTCATTTGAGCTGCTCTGGTCTACCACACCCCAAACACACAAACCTCACATTAGTGCCCTTCCTCTCCCCATCAGCAGCAAATTTCCACTGCAGCCCTGCAAAGCCCTTGAAGACCCCACAATTTGAGCACCCAAGCTCAAAGTCAAAAGTTTTAGTTATGCTCCACCAAGTTGCTCCATCTCACTACACTTCTGGAGCTTAAAAAAATTATCAGATTCTATTGAATTTCTCTCTACACAGCTGTATCTCTAATGAACCCCCATAAAAGTTAAAACTTATATTCGGTAATCATATGCAATTGAAACATCATAAAATGAGAAGTCAAGGAACTGTATGTGGGCTGCAATGACTTGTCTTATTGTATTCATTCCCTTAATAAATATATCTTAAAAATAACCTCACAGTCACACACTTGCAATATAATATAAAAATAACACTGGATTCAAATTATTAAACAGGTAATTTAATAGAACAAGAATTGAAATGTAGGACAGTATGCAACTTTATGCTATAGGAATAAGATGATTTTAGCCAACACAACTATTTTTCTTTTTTGCATTATTTCTGCATTTATAATACTACAACATCCTTATAACTTTGACACTGTAGTCACCTTAGTAACAAACAAGTGCAACATTCACTTATAATTGAAATCCCAATAGGGTGTTTGATTCAAGTAAAACAAAAATCAGAGGCCCCTACTCTGCTGCTTTTTTCTTAGTCACATAGACATGGGCTAAAAGGATTTAAAAATAGATATATTTGTACACTATTACATCTACAAAGCAGAACCATTTAATTTTAATTTAACACTAAATGGAAACAAATATAACACCTTTAAAAGACACGATGCTAAAAAGAGAAGCAAATTATTTAAGTTCTGGACCAGCACAGCTTGGAGAATTCACACCAAGTAAAGGCCAGATTTAAACCAGTCTTACAGGCAAGAGAAGGAGCTGTTCTGAGGACATGGGACCAGCAGAACTGGGTGTGTAGAGGACTCCCTTCACTGTGCCACCATAGCCCAGAACTGATGGGGATGAATATCCCCAACATTTCAAGCTTCTGCTTTGCATAGCTGGTTTCATTTAAATTGGGCTGTTTTGCATGAAAGAAAAAGGGCAAAGGTCCCAGAAGTGCCCAGAAAGGCACATTAATGTGCTTGGTCATTGCTTAGCAATGGCCAAGACCAGGCACTTCAGAGAAAGGTGCAAGAAACATCTGAACTGAGAATTTTCACCTCTGGAAAACAGGACTTCCTGCCTAACCCTTTGTTAGCTTTGTCCTAAAACAAGAGAATTTAAACTCTTCCTAACTTGTAAGATTAAATAAAACTGCTCCTACTCAAATTACCTGCATATGCTTGCAATTACCTATCAACTTAAATTCTCTTACTGTTTCACACCTAGTCCTAAGATGTACAGTTTTAGCAAATGATTATCTGGTCCTGCTTGAGGGAAAAAACCCAGCCTCGACCATCTGAAGCCATCTACCCCTTTGCTCATGTTGGCCTGCTCTTCTCACAGCTCCAAAGGCAGGAATTTTGTGCTCCAGCCCATCATCTCTGGAGCACCAGCCACACATCCCTCCTGTCAAGGGCTGCTGCCATCTGACAGGGCTCCGTCCCACCCGTCACGCTTTCATGAGGTCCCTGATGAGCCTGATTCAATTAAGGTCGCCTGAAAAGCCACTCCACGGCAAATGAGAGGTGACAGGGAGCTGAGGGAGGAGCAGGGGGACACGGCAGGACTGTCAAAGGGAGATTGAGCTGCCTGTGTCCAAGGGGTACAGGGAAGAGAGAGAGAATCTGGAGAAGTGAGGCTCCTAGAAAGCTCTTCCCAACCTGCCGCTGGAATGGCAAACTGGAGGCAATACCATGAGTTTTACTGGGTTCTTCTGTCATCAAGTGCTTTGCCTACACGTCACCCAGAGTACATCTAGGAGAGAATCACCGTTCTGGGGGCTGGGGGATGCCCACGGGCCCCAGCAGGAGATCTGTGCCCAAAACAGCTGCAGGAGTGGGCTCCTTCTGCCGGTGGAAACAAGGACTCGGCTAAATGTGGAGAGCTACAAGTTTCTGCAACAACATGCAAGTCTCCAACATGTGGCCCGTAACGTAGCTGTTGCCATGGTAAAAAATTCATGT
Source organism: Trochalopteron elliotii (assembly GCA_024734555.1). Taxonomy (NCBI): domain Eukaryota; kingdom Metazoa; phylum Chordata; class Aves; order Passeriformes; family Leiothrichidae; genus Trochalopteron; species Trochalopteron elliotii. Next base: position 65,305 of record JANPWX010000198.1, read on the forward strand.
TTAGTGAAAAGTGTTAAATCTTGTATCATAAGTTAAATCAGCTGCCAAGACACATTTTCACAAGTAGGGGAATTTTTGTCTTTTCAGAATGGAATGTTTTTCAGTTGACATTGATTTTTCCCTAAAATAAGTCCCCCAGAAAGGAAGCCAATCACACGTGAGGCAGTCCAAGAGCTGAATTACTCTACTCCTTCTCTGAATCATCAACAAGTGTTGTGTGCTAGTGCATGTGTGTGTACAAATGCACTGTAGCTTCCTAAATTCCACCCTCTTATACAAACTGGCAGTTATACAATTTATTCAGAATATTAAACTAATAATCCCAGCAGAAACACCAATAGTTCATGTTTTGGGTGATGAGACTTCAACAAGTAACTTTTCTAATCAGGAACCATCTCAAAATTTATGTTCAACTTGCCCCAGACTTTTCACAAATATAAGACTGAGCCTGACTATACAGCTGTTTATGTAGGTCAAGGACAGAAATAGTAAGAGTACATTTATTTGCTTTCATGTTTCTTGCTCAGTATTTCCAAAGAGAACAACTGGCTTTAATACAATTTCAGAAAGAGAGTAAAGGTAGAATTGCTGCAGAATTAGCAAAAAACCCAACAACAACAAAATCCCAAACAAACAAAAAAATCTCCAAAAAATAACACCCCCAAAAAAACCCCAACCACAAAAACTTGTTACTTCTATTCTTTTAAAAACTATTGGAAGGAAATCTGGCTGTTACCAGTTCAAGACCATATGTCCTCCTTGTCCTGAAGTATTCAAATTTGGCTCATTCTAGCATCTATTGGTTAATCTCCCAGATTTACAGCGAAATGCATTTCCAGTGGGAGGTTTTCCCACTGACACAGCCCCAGAAAAGCTCCTGCAGAGGGGTGACTGTCCTGCTGGACAATGCAGACCCATTGGACAACACTGGATTTTCCTTTCCCACATCTCTTTTCAACAACCACAGGGTGGATTTCACCCCCATTGTGTCTTCTGCGGTGAGAGGACTTTGCCCAACAGATTCCTTTCTTTTTTACCTGCTTCCAAGTAGCAACAGCCAGCAGCCAGTCACATCCTTGTTTCTAAGTTAAGAAACACTTCTGATTCCTCCTCCTCTCTCTAATTATTGCTCCGCGATCGATTTGCCGTGCGCCAAACTCGCACCTTAGCTCCTCACCTCTAGTCAGTAAAACTCAAACTCTCCTCCCATCTTCTCCACAAAAGACATTTTCTAGCAAGCAAGCTCCTGCTTATGCTCTCTTGCCTCCCTCTCTCTCTCTCTCTCTCTCTCCTGAAACCAGCTCTTTGGAAAGGCTGGAGCATATTTAGCCCTCCCAGCTCTCTGCCTGTCTCTTTCTTTTATTTTACATGGTTCAGTGTTCACATTCTGCTCTCATTCTGCCTTCTCTCCTTCTTTCTCTGCCCCGGTGCTACAAAAAGACATCTTCTGTGACACCTTAAAGAAAAAAGGTCCCTGAATTAACGTGACTTGCACTGCGTGGTATTTTCAGACCGCCCATTTGCTAATGTTGCAAACACAATTAGGAAGTCAGGGAAAGAGCTTACAGGAGCAGATGAAAGCTGCAGAGATAAAATGGAAAGCTTTTACCTGCCAGGATCTCAGGTGAGGGTTCTAGGCTGCCCTCGGATCTAACAAAGCTAAAGGATGGCTTTTTCCATCCTCCTAAAGACATGGATTTTTTGCTTCCACAATTTGCAGGCTGGTAGCCATAGGTGGTTTGAGTTCTCGGTATTAAAAAAAGCTCAGAGCATTACTGACAATTAAAAACAGCTTTTACACAGGCACAAAAACGCTTCTCATGCTTTAAAAAAATAATATGCATATCCATATTACCATCATAATAAGTGCCACAGAGTGACATGATATGATTGAGTATAATGGTTCCTTTGGAGCCATTATGGTCGATCAGTAAATAATACACTTTTGAAATTGTCTAACTACATATTTACACTTGTCAACTCTCATACACTTCAGTGGCAGAATTTAAAAGAAACACTGTAAAAAACTGTAAGAACATTAAACCACAAAAACATTATGCTGAAGTAGTATTAAGGTTTGACTTAAATGCACAAAAACATGGGAATTTCAGGTTAAGGCCAAATCTCCCAAAATGACACTGTCTTTATCTCCCAAGCTGTGTCCAGGTGCCTGCAGTGATCCAGGAAAAGCAAGGATGAGGCAGGAAGGCAGGAGACCATGGGGTCATGGTGGTCCATGTGAGAACTGAGCCATTGTGGAGGGCTCTGGCCACCAATTTCATGAGAAATCTCATGGGTGAGAACCAGCCCGCCAGCAGCAATTCAGCTGCTCAGCAGAACAGCATTTCATGTTATTTTATATAAACAAAGCCCAGGCTTTTCTCTGTTTATTCAGATGAAATTTCCAATTAAGTTGAGAAAAATTAGTCTTCATTTGTTTCAGACGAGGCCCCATTGAGACACTGGGAGTTTTCTCTAGCTGAAACACATGGAGAAAAACTTCAGGCTTCGACCCTAAAAAGGCATTGTCAAAAATATATGTTAAATAAACATGACAGTGGATCATTAATATCCCAAAGATTCCCTCCATGTGGGGAAAAAACAAGACTGGGAAGGAGGATGTTTTTTCAACAGTAAAATAATGGGCTTGGCGATGTCTTTTTTAATTGATAACTTTTGTCTCTTGTTCAGCTGTAGCCACTTTTGCTCCGAGCAGCGGTGGCAACAACTTTATTGGTTCCAATAGAGCTCTGCTGAAAACAATAAGCATCAAGCTCCCCAGTGCCATCTGTCTTTCTGTGAGGGTCACATCCTGCTGCCCTGGAATCAAGGGGATATTGAATGCTTGGGAGATGTCAAGAGCAGCCCCAGGCCCACGGCACCTCCTTTTCAACAAAAGAACCCCAAACACTTCAGATGCTCTTCACTGAAATCCTGAACCAGACTTTAAAAAGCAATGATGGGTATTTTCCTAGAGCAAAGGTCTTCCTTTCATATATATCTATATCTGTATCTATCTCCTTGCTCAGACTTATCTATTACCTGGCTTGTGAGAACAAAATCCATAAAGGCTTGGCAGGGCAGGCTCTTGAAGTTGTTTGAAGACACAAGCACCACACCCCTGTCAAGAGGGAATTACAGCTCGGTTTTATAGTCAACTCTCCCCTCAACTGGCTGATGACAGAGCAGCCTCCCTCTACGCTCAGCATCTGGGATTTTACAGCCGCTGTATATAAATGGGATTTTCATGACAAACAACTCTATATTCGGTTTCCTTGTACATCCGAACGTGAGAACCATCTCTTAAGGCTCTGCTGGGAAGAAGTATTAATGAAGACAAAGAGCATTTCAGGCTGCTCCCCCTGGGAGCATTATTATGATGACAGTATAAAGACTTTGTCCTACACAAGTACTTCAAGTCCACATCCTCCTCCCCGAGCAGCAATCCAGGACCCCCCTGTGTGCCTGACCCTCTTCTCAGCATCCCACCACCCAACCCCACCTGACAAGGACAGATTCTGCCATCAGCTCACACAGCTTCCTCTGGTCTCTCATTTCACAAGGCCTCCCTGGAGATATTTGCTTTTGTCTATTATAAACCAGGGCAAGATGAAGACTTAATAAACCCTGTTGCCTTTTCACTTTGCGCAGCGTCTGTCTCCTCTCACCCAACCTCGCGGCTCATGCAAATGTCAGAGCCAGAACAGTTTTTACATCTCCTCGGGTCACCCCACAGTGATACCAGCAAAGGTAAACAAACTACTGAAGTCTGGGTATTTTTATTTCAGATGGCATGCAAATCAGTGGATGAAAGCTGGGAATAAACTGGCAATATGAGGGCAGCTTATTTAAGTTTCCTCCCCCAGCTCAGTGTTCCCTCAGTGTAATACAGCTGACATAGCCCTACACTAAGGAAAAAAAAAAAAAGGAAAAACCCAAAGAGATATAAATATTTTCTCCAAAGTCAAAACTCTTCCTTCAAGGTGTTTGGCCAACTCTTACAGAAAGAGAGAAGCGTTTCCTTACCAAAGGCAGAAATTTTCACCTGTAGGAAATTCGGAGGAGACCAGACACCACCTCTAAGTGCTCAGGATGGGCACAGGGTTCATTGTGGGACACTCCAGCGAGGAGCCCAGATACCATGAGTGCTGGGATGGGCACAAGCTCCACATGGGAGCAGCAGAACCTGGGATACACAAGGTGCTCACTTCCTGCTGTACCACGTATGCCTCTTCTCAAACAACAGCCAGAGCAAGAGCTTCCTCCTGGGACTCAAATCAGAAAATGACTGGTCCTGTGTAGAGCTGAAAGCCCCTGGAAAGATGGGGTTTTAAGAGCAGGAGCTCCAGCTGCCACCTAATTGTCTGACCAGTGGGTGCCCCAAACCCACAAGCTCCTCACACCATTATCTCCTGGCAGAAAGATGTTACGTGCTCCCACTCTTCCCTCTCTGCCTCCTTGTTTAAAGCTTTCTGGCTGCTGGTGAGGAAATGAGTCTGCCTTGCTCTAACCTCCTCTCCATCACCTTTCTGTCTGTGAGGACTGGTGAGAAAATGTTTCCACTGCTCTTACACTTCCACATCATCCATTTCTGAAGCCCTTATAGGAAAAAAAAAAGCTGTCTCCCATCTCTTGCTGGTGATAGTTTTATCAGATAATAGCACAGAGCAGTTATGATCCTGTAAAGCTGTTACCAATACCCAGAGGTATCTGAATTGCAGCAGAGAGACAGATCATGCCTGCTGCATTCACCCACCAATGGGCAAAGCCTGAGCAGCATCTAAGGGACCTGTCTACTAAAGAGAATATCACTACTTTAAGCTGCCATGAGCAGTTGTTTGGCTTCTCTGATTTTCTGCATGCGCGTTGTATGTTTCTATATTTTATTTTAAGTTAAAACCTGCTGAAATTTGATAGATCCAGACACAACAGTGCTAAGGAAAAGGAGCCTGTGGTCCCTGAGAGGGACTTCTTTCCATGCTGGCTTGACACATAAAATCTGCTCCTTCAATTATGTGTTCCCTCTTACCTAGACGTGATGGTGTGAAAACATAATAAAAGCTCTGAGAAAAGAAGTTCAAGGAAGCTGATAAAGTATTTTTCAGATATCATAAATACTTTAATACCAAGATAGCCACTTGCACAGCCCAGCTCTGCCCCTGTGCCATGCTGGTGACTGCAGGCACTCATGCCTCCCCAAAGCACCTCAATCACCAACAGCCTAAAAACTGCCCTGAGCAGTAAAAACAAAGCTGCTGCCACACAAAACTCCAGCTACAAGCCCCACTTTGCCCTGTTAGCACTCTGCATCCAAAGAGGTACAGGTGCTATACAAGAGTTTGTGGTACACACACCTGCAAACTCACAACTTCACACGCCCCACAACATCTCTGCTGTGCCACTCCTGGTTCAAAATATCCCTTCAAGCCTCTCAAGTATCAACAAGGTGATTTTAATCATGCATTCACAACCTCTAGCAAGCCTGGGTGAAGTCTTGCAGATAAAAGCTCTGCTCAGGACTTTAAGTTCGCCGCCTTCCCAAAGCAAAATCTTTTCCTGTTATGTGATCTATTGGAATAGGTATTATTTGTACAATAAAACAGATTACTTGAAAAACTGTCCCAAGAAATCATTATAGATGTAGAAAAGTCAGGGTTTGCTCTACTGCCACAACAAAAATGCTCTGTTTGTTTTTCTAAATATAAAGCAATGAAAAATGCCACAAATTTGGTCAGGATAGAATTCTGCACTAAAGCCTTCAGTTTAGGTGTGAGAAGATTTTTTTACTGAGAAGGCGTGAAATTCCCCCTTCTCCTGGTGATGAGAAATGCCCCCTGATGCTCCAGCTCCTCCAGGACATAGCCAAAGTCGAAATAATTTTCAAAACTAATATGTACACTGAGTAACATGGTTAACATCATCCAATGAATTTAGATCCACCTACACGGTATAAATATATCTAGATAAACTGTCACCTTCAGCAGAATTCATTAAAATAATGTTGTATCTTCCTTGTTAAATGTAATTTTTTTAATTGAAATTTAATCTTACTGCATTATTTGGTAGATTTTTAATTGACATTTGTAGTAATTAATTGGTAAGCATTACAGCTTTGTCTGAAGAATTTAAAACTAAATTTGACATCGAGATTGGCCAGCCACTGCTGTGAGGTGCCTGCTGGGAGCATTTCATCATCCTCCCAGCCCCTCCTGCTGATCAGAGGTGGGAGATGATGGTCTCTTTCTTACAGTCATGAATTACATTACTAATGTATTCCATTACCACCACGCAAATGTCATGTTAATTCCTGATCATCATCAAGTCATACAATGGTTTCCACGCTGGCACCCAGCCAATTAGCGGTGTGGAAAAATATTCCGCCAATTATATAACTTGAATTAGGTTAAGGACTCAAGAGAAAGCAAAATAAATGCTTTGAAAATACTTCTGAGATAAAATGTAAGTTGACACTGTCTTCATGTGCTGTAGCCGATGTTATACAATCTGATAGGCAGCTGCCAACATTCATAACTGTTTATTAAATCTAGCCTCTCTTTATGGTGGCAGCTAAGATCTGTATTTTTACCAATATTAGGTTCATTGTGTTATGAAAAAAGACCAAAATACTTAGGAGCATTCACACCAGCTTATAAAACTTACATTATGTACTTTATTAAATTGTTAAAATTACTTCTTCTCTCCTCCCCCTGCCACAGAGAAAGTTCCACGGACAGAAAAGTTTCAGAAAAACAAAGTCTTGCTGGAGCCACTGATGCCACAAGGAGCAAGGGAGATCCTGCAAGGACAGAAGTGATATCCCTGGGCTGGTACCACCTCTCCCTTTGGGCAGCTCTGCCAGGGGATGCCAGGCTGGGCTCCTGGAGCTCCCCTCACCCCACTGACACACATCTGAGTTAGCACATCTGGGGGAACCCACTCCTGCCCCACGGACAAACCCTGCTGGCTCTTGCTCCCTGGGTATCACAAGAAGCATCACAGGGCAAATCCAGCCCTTTCTGTAACCAGGAGCCAGAGGGGAGGACTGAGGGAGGAGAGGGGCACTGTTACATGGAAAGGTCCCCACAAACCCATGTGGGAAGGGCAGGGACACAGCAGGTCTCTGATACGCCGTCTGCTCGGTGCTCAGCGCCACCGGCAGCACCACCAGGCTTTTAGTACCACCCCATTATTTTGATTTGTTCCATTCTTAACTCAATTTATCCTACAAGCATGGTTATCTCCAATTTAAAAACGTACACAGCACCAGCTCCTCGACTTTAAAAATTTATAACCACGAGCAATTTGTTAAAACCTTTTACTGTATCTTTCTCCCTCTTATTTTCCGAGGTGCCGCAATGAGGCAATTCACTGTTCTGGCTGCTTACCCCAGATGACCTTTGCCTGCCATAAAATGGTATACAACTAAACGCTCTGCTTTAAATAAAAAAAACCCCTTGCCTCTTCGAAAGGCCCTACGTATTCAGTCAACACAATCAGCAGAAACCACATTTGGTTACTCAATAAGCTGGAAACCTTTAAGGCGGTGAATGAATTCCTGACATCACCAGGGACACTCGAGCGGGGAACAAGAGAGACCGCCGAGAAGTGGCTCTTGCTGCAGCCGGAGAAAGGATCACTCCTTTAAGCTGAACTCTCAAGGAAAACGAGAACAAAAACTGAATTAGCTCGACACGTACCCTCTGCAGTCAGCACATTGCTAGGCAACTTACCATCTCTTGATAGAATTATGGTGGAGGGCTGGTCGTACATCAGGGTTAAGATGAACACAAGCACCAGTTTGGGCCAACTGCTCCTTTCCAGTGGGAATGCTCAATGCTTGGTCATTTCGTGTTATTATTCTGCAATATTTCCTAAGCACCTAGAGAGTCTAATGCATTCAGAAGGTATTTTAAAGCTATTATGTGACATGAAAATTTTAAGATAACTGGAAGTAAGTGAGTTTTAGGAGGAATAGCGCGAGTCCTTTTCTTTGTTCAAGCCAGCATTTGGAGGGAGTTAACAATCCTTCTTCTCATTGCTTTTATTTTTTAATAGAGAAGGTATCCAGAGGGCACATTACTCCAACACTTTGTCTTTACTCCAGATGCTGGTTGGCCACAGCTCCACACCTCCATAACTCAACCTGGTATTTCAAGTGGATGCTTTGAAACACTCTGGTCCTTCCCTCTGCCACCTTGAGACCAGACACAAAGTGGCATTACAAGCAGTGCCCCAAGGCTGTCACAGCACCCAGGGATGCCACACTTCACCCATGCCAGCCTCGATCTTTAACAGTACCTGGATATTGAGATTCCAACCCCAGGCATTATTTACATTTACTAAAGAGGCATTAAGCAAATGCACAGAGTGCTTTAAATCAAGGCATGTACCTTGCATATAACCCCACGTTTCCCATGCATACTTTATAGGCACAAAGAAATAATTAATTACCTAACCACCATGATTAAAATCAATTGATTCATATGCGACAGAGCAGTGAGAAATTTTTGCATGACTGGAGAAGTCTGGAATTGGTCCCCATTTGGGGATCTCGGGTCATATCAGTGAGGTTGGTAATTCAGACATTAAAGAAATGGTAAGAATCCCTCTCCTCTATGCACACTTTGAGCTGCCATATGGGTTTATTCAACTGTTTACTATACCAGTCGGTAAAAACTGAACAGCTATTATAGTCTTTGCTAAATGACATGGTAATTATGCTACCTCTGGAAAAAAAAAATAAAAAATGGAAACTTTAAAAAAAAAAATCACAATTCACTGATGTACGAATTTCTTGGGTTTTATAATCTTTGAATTGAAATGCACTTTCCAACACACAGAGGGATATTAAATATATAATAGAAACCTGAATTTATTTAAAAAAACAATTTGTGCTCCCAATTCCTACACAATTTAATTATGCAGATTTCCTGGGTTTGAAAGATTTCTTACACAGACTTTCCAGTTTTGCTGCAGAATGAGACGATTCTTGTTTTCCCAAACTAAACTGCCCCTCCTCTCACCCCAGTTATTTAGAGAGGCAATCAGGAGGAGGCAGGTAAGAGTGGGCACGGAAAGCTCCCCATGCCAGGCTCCTGGGGGATGGGGACAGTTGGAAAAGGCACAACCTTTGTGCCCTGCATGGCACAAAAGGGACCAGGGGGCTTCTCATGGGGGGTAACCCCAGCAGGAAAGGCAACTGGCCCTTAACAGAGATGGGGTCTCACTCCAGCAGCCTCTCAAGCTTGATCAAAGCAGGCTGTTCAAAGCTTTGTCCCCACGTCCCCCAGGCTGGGCAGCAGCACCAAGGGGAAGCTCTCCTGTGTACCAGTGACACCATTTTGTCACTGGGATGGAAGTGCAGCAAATGCTGGAGCTAATTATCTGTTGGCAATGGCTCCTCTGAGAGTCCATCATGTGACACATGATGGCGAGGAGACCTCTCCATATCCATATTTAAACACAACACGAATTGCCCACATAAGCTTGGTTTAAATCCTGTCTATCTATCTGCAAGGCTTCAGTTTTGGGCAGTAGCTTTGCCTGCATGACTGAACTCCAGTTTCACCACCAAAGACCTCACAGTTCATAGGATTGAGGGGGATGAAAAGAAGAAAGAAAGGAAAGAGGTTTTTTTCTGTATAGGTAATATTTGATATTTCTGCTATTTCATGACAATGAAGGTTTGCCTTGGGTTTTTTTAAGAATAGTGGTGATTTGCTTTTAAACACAGACAATACAACCCCCCCCACCATATTAAAAAGGGGAGAAAAAAAATGAGAGAAAGATAATTTGTAAGAAAGAATAAATGAGAGTTACTGCAAACTCAGGCTTGACAACTCACCAGTTTTACTTGCAGGCATCACACATATCCATTCATGACTCAGGGCAAATACAGGAAAGGATTGGAACCCTTCTCATGGCAAATGTGTCTGGAAGCCGGAGTCACTCAGAAAAAATGTTCTCAGGAGACTGAAAGACAAAAACATGTTTTAAAACTTCACTCAGTAAGAATCATATCAAAGTCTATCGTTTTCCTTTGAAAGTAAAAGGTGGTTATAAATGCTGGAGCTGGGGGGAGCATTACAGAAGCATGTCTATGTATCAAACTATCACACAGCAGACTCTATTTGGCTTTAAATAAAACCAAAACTTACAATATTAAGAAAGGTTTTTAGAGACAAATGCTTATTTTACATTTGCAACGTGCTCCTCCGACAGGAGAGCTTATGTTCCTTCTAAATACCAAAATGTGTCACCATCCAAATCCACATTCTGCCTGAAAACACTGTACTGAGCACAAAATCCAGATATTTTAACCTACTTTGCATTATCAAAATATAACACTCTGAGTTTCTGAACTATTTACTCTCTGTCTTCACTCACTGCATCCTGATAAAACCTTAATAAAACGTACAATCTCTTGTCAGCATTAATCTTTCCTCTGAGATAAGGAAAAACACATATAAAAACTATTTGATGTTCAGGGTGGAAAGGCAAAATTTGCAAACATCAGTTAAGAAATACCAATTAGTATGTTTTTTTCCCCAGCTATTAGTAACACAGATTGAGCTTAAGCTTAGCTCAGAGGAAGCTACTGTACAAATGAAACATCCATTTTACTAATAAGGGCATTTTAAAATAAGACATATAGTATCTTCACTGATAAAGTATCTGCACTGAGTAACAACTCGTACTCAGAAATACAACCAGAGGTGTTCCCAGGGCTGTTCTGCATCACACCTATGAAACCACATGGGATTTAAACAGCAGCTCTGGTGCCTGCCCAAACTGGGGAAGGGCACGCTCTGTCCCAATGGATGCACCAACACCTCGGAGAGCCTCTGCTCCCAGGACCTCTGCAAGACAGGGACCTGCAGCACAAAACCCAGGGGACAAAGCAAACTTTGCAATGGAGAAAAACATCTTGAAAAACCTGAAGAAGAAAAAGCATGAAAGCAAAAATCACCTGTGGTGCTTCTGAGCCCTTCATTCCTCAGTCCTCACCCTCAACAGCATCCCCAAGGCAGTGGCTGTTCCCAGCCTTCCCACATCCACCAGCGCTCTGACAGAGGCAAGTACTCCCATCCCCAAATTAATTTCATGGAGTTAATTATTCTGGCAGTCCACTGCAGCCTTCCCGAGGAACATCTGGAAGCTTCTTTCTTAGCAACAACTGCATGAAATTTTGTAAGACAAAATCCAGGTACTTCTCTGGCCCTGGGGCTTTCTCCCGTTCTTTGCTGAATGTGCAACGGCTCAAAGATCACAAGGGTTCAGAAATCTAAATATAGGGATTATGTGACCCTATTACAAAACTGTGCTACACAATAAAAATAGACCAAAAGGGGTTTTTTAACAGCATTTATGCTAAAAATTACTTCTTTCTCCGAGACTCTGCAATACCTGCAAACCAAAAGTGACCTGCATCTTGCATTGGTTGTATTTTATTCATGAGGGGCAGAGCACTTGAGAGAAGCAATGGAGCAGTGTCAGAGACACACATCCAAGCCTTGCTTTATTGCTGTGCTTGATGACAGATATGCAGATGGGTTTGTAGGTGAGCAGAAAACTGTATCTGCATATGTTGGGACAAGACTTCTCCAGCTGACCTGCTGCACCACAGCATTCAACTAATCTTAATCCATGATGCATCTGTAGGGCAGGAAAGTATCATTAGCTCTCTTTAGAAGATGAGGAATCGAGGCTCATTTTAGCTAATGCTTGCTCAAAAGTTAATGTTTGAGACTTTTGAAGCAAAATTACTGTCTAAATAATATATATGGTCTGCAGAAGATGAGGGCTACAGTGTACAGAAGCACTGTCCTCACCTGCAGATCACTTCTCATATCCTTCCTCAACATAAGGAATAACTTGGCAGCATTGTGCCAACAAGCAGATTTGGAAGCTGAGAGCACCTACCCAAGGACTAAGAAGCAGTACAGGGAGGAGGCAAAGACATTCCATCCAGCTTGGCCTGAACTCTGACAGCACACCTGGAAAAATGGATGCTTCTTACGCCATCAAAAACTGACCTCACTCCACAGAACATTTCTTCAGCCAGGTTTCCCAAGGGAACAAAGCCTACATGATCACCACGTACCTTCTGCACCCAGCCCCACCTGCATCTTTTGAATCCCTTGGATTAATGGGAGCAGAGAGCTCCCAAAGACATGAGTTCTCACGGCATTAACTCTGGGGCTTGCCCCACTGGTGGCCTCCAAACCCCCTGGATCAGCTCACTCCGAGAGCCAGCTGGCTCCAGGCACAGCAGCAGCTCCAGGCTGAGCCCAGCACAGCAGCCTCCTGCCAGGAGGGAGCCCAGCACAGCCCAGGGGCACACAGGCAGCTCAGGCACTTCCATGGACCTCAGTACTGGAGGACCTGGAGGAACAACCCGTCCTGCTGGGGGGAAGGGTGGAGGAGCCAGAGGAACAGATTATAGATCGGTTCTCATAAACTCAGGCCTTTAATGATCTACCCACACACTCCAGTTCGATCTGGCATTGACAAATTGAAGCTTTTAATGATGTGCCCACACGTTTGAGTTGGCCACTCCTCTTCTACAACTTTCACAAAAATAGCATGCTGGGTTAAAGATACAGAAACTCTTAATACTGCTTCAACATGAGCAAAACCCTTGATCAATTTTTGGCAAACCTTCTTCCCCAAAAGATTTTTTGACAGGGCCTCCTATACAGCCCTCCAACACAGACCTGCAGGAGGAGCACTGCCCTGCTCCCATACAGATTCTTCGAAGGCTACAGCTCGATAAGGGGCAATGAGATGCAGCAGCTTTAGCATAACTGAAGTACAAAGTCAATCAAACCTTGAAACAGGAATCTGGGCTTCATTAATTCCAGCAATCACAACGTTTTTATTATCACTGTATTAATCAGAATAGGAAACCTATTAATCTGCCCCCAACAAAAATTAATCTTCGTAATATTGAGCAGATTTGAAAGACAAGTTTTAATATTTCACAATTTAAATCTCAAAGGCAGAGGCACACAGCTCAGACGATCGGGCAGATCGCTATGGACTTCATCTCATCAGCATGAGGTTCCTCCCCTTCCCTCTCTGTGCACCTCCGCTTTGGGGTCCAGCTGCTCCTGGGGCTTTTGAAGGAACCCAGAGCATCATTTCCTACATTATACTGCAAAACTGGCTGTAGCACCTGATGCACTGAAGAGTTGTCAAGAGTTTAAGCTGTAAAGGAACAGCACCACAGCCAGCAATGCCTGGGTGGCACAGGCTGGAAGCGCCATCCATGCCAAGGGCTGCCTGGGTGTGAGGGAGCTCTGCAAAGGGCAGGACACACCTGAGAGGCAGCAGAGCATGCACAGGGGAATGAGAAGAGGTGCAGTGTGAGAAAACAGCAAGCTGCTGCAAAACAAGAAAGTATCTGAAATTCCCATGCTCCATTGGAGTGAGTCAGAGACTGCTACACAGATCTGGCCAGGTGACCTACATCAACACCCCCAAAACTGCAAAACATCCCCCCAACACCACACAAGGCATCAGAACAGAGCCCAGTTTAAAGGAGAAAGCAGGTGGCAGAGGAAAAGTCCTTACAAAATGATGGTGAGGAACGGGACGAGTCAGAAAGGGGCTGGGGAAATAAAGACAAACGATAAATGTGACTGTAAAAGGAGGAAAACCAACCAGAGCATCTCCAGATACCCATGCCCTGCCTGAGGAGGGTGACACGGATGAGCACATGGCTGCAGCTCCTTTTGCTGCTCTTCCATCATCATCCTGCTGTGGCAATTACTGATGGACAGGTTATTTTGCTACTTGGCCAATTTTTCATTAAAGCAGCTTTCACCAACACATGAATACATCCACACATGCATCGACACACACCTCAGGACTGTATCTGGCACAATCCAGGCCTGATCAAAGGCAGAACTTCAATCATCTCACGCACGACTCATGTCAGGCTGTTTACTGACTGTGCTGCAACTACAGAACCCTGTTTTAGCTAATGATTTCTCAAAGCCATGTTGCACAAAAGAAAACAGGTTCAACTTGTACATCAGTGCCTAAGAGACTGCTCCAAACCAGACAACTGTATGAAAAGTTGTGCCCATGTATACATATATACAAAACTGTTTTTAAGTGACTGTTTTAAATTAGAATAAATCTGTGTTCCACCAATTAAGCTTTGAATGCACGGCTGATATCGCTCACTATTTTAAACAAGCGGCATAATAAACGCAAAAATTCAAATATTTTAGAGAAAATACTTGGAGAGTTGAGACATTAATTTTGCCATATACAATCTGTTTCACAGGGATTTAAAAAGCTTTATTGCCACCCTGGGTACATTGGAATAAAAATGAAACACCATCCTTTCCTATTTACATATTAAAAAATACGTGTCTTCTTGGTACAGATTACCAGGCTTGCTGATACATGACTCTGTTAAAAACAATACAGCCTGTCTAGAAAATCCAAAGCACCAAACTAGATGTGTCCTTGCACTCTAACAGGTTCCAAATGGAAATAAAACGTACTGCTGGCTTGTTTATCCTCCCCTCTGGCAAGTGTCCTGGGGGAGTGAGGCCAGAGGAGCTCCCCAGGGCTCTGCCTAACCATGGAGCTGTTTATCAGCCACCAGAACCAGCAGCAAAATAAAGGGAGTACGATCAGACAGGAAAGCCTTGGGATGTCAGAATGTCTACATCCAGGTGTGGAGAAAAAAAAAAAAAACAACAACAACAAAAAAACCCAATCAAACAAAATATACCCCCCCCCAAACCTCCTCTTATTTCCACCTAATATATTTTGATTGCAGCTTGAGATGATCAGCTAAAATGTTTCAATACAGACAATTTTTTCTCCGAAATAAGTAACCTTTTGCTTTTTCCTCCTTTTTTTCCCCCTTTAAATAAACTGCATTGGAAACACATGTCCAAAGCATCCCTAAAAAGACCACAAAGTCTGCTTTGCAAGGGGAACCTCATTGCGCCGAGTGGTAACATTTGTTCTCCCCTTTCAGCTGGGATCCACCTCAACTTTTTGATGTTGGTTGAAGCTTTTATTTGCAAAGAGAGCAGAGCTGCCTGGGATGGAGGGCTCCTCCGGAGCATGCCATGTGGCCTGCACAGATGTTCCTTTTATTCCTGTGTCCCACAAGGCTCTGAGGCTCGACGGTGTTAAACAGATTATGCAAGTAGAACACTTGATTTTGCATGTCCCCCTTTTTTTCTAACAGTTGTCTAATTTACTCAACTCATTCTTGCCCCTCCTTGCCCCTCACAATCACTATAGAAAAACACAGAAAAATGCAGCTGAATCAAGGAAGTTTCTCCTCCAGGAGGAGAATATACAGGAATGCTCAGCATCTGCAAACAAGGCAGAAATGCAGAAGAACAAAACTTACTGGTACAGTGAAGTAAGCAGCTCATTAGCCAGCTTGTGCTAAAGAAACTTCATTATATCCCAGCAGCACCAGTTGCTACAAGTATCATAATCTCTCACCCTTATTTGTATGTCCAAATTAGAAGTGAACTTTAAAAAAAAAAAAAATTAAAAAAAAAAATCTAACACCAATTATGGGTGCTAAGCATTCGAAAATCCTTGAAAATCTGGCCTTCAACTCGGTCACAAAGAAGGGGCTTAATTTCCCGGCTGTCAGGCATCCCAATCAACAACTGAAGTCAATGGGATCTACACAGCACCTTATTAAAAAAAAAAAAAACAACAGAGCCTAAGAGGCCCATTAAGGCACTGCAGCTACAGGGAGAGAACCTCGCTGCTGAACCCAGCAGCAATACACAGCTTTGTGCACCAGCTACTTTGCTCTCATGCTTAATTTGATTAATCATTTTGGTATTATCCCCAATTAGAAAAGTGTCTAACAGGAAAAAAATAAATTTAAAAAAAAAAAATGGTTTAAGCCTAAGGAACAGCAGCTACTGAACACGCAAGGACTTGGGACTTCTGGCATTTACCAAGGATACAAAACTGAAACTAAAAATTGCGGACAAATACAAAGGCATTGGTGTTTCATCCAGACTGCGGATTATGATTTTTTTTTTTTTTTTAATAAACTGAAACCGAATTCCAGATGTTGAAAGTTGGGAAGTAAAAACTGCTTTAGCTGTAAAAACACAGAAAGGTGAGACAAAAAATTCTGCTGAAATATAATGAATCTTAGGGATGAAAGCGAAGCCCGTTCACCCCCGCACCAGGAGAGGGCAGGGACGGGGATTTTTGTACTCTATGTGCCAAGCCAGGTAGTGGCACAGGGGTTTGACCCGAATTTCTTTTGAATAATGGACAGAGTAAAGCAGGAATCCCTGGGAAGCAGGAATGGGAGCAAACCTCCCCTGCAGTTATGGGCAGCTGTGAACAGAGCCCACGGGACCTGGGGGCACCCAGCCCTGGCACCTGGCAACTCCACCTGTGCAGGGGGCACTTGTGCATGCCATGGACACAAATCAGTCCATCCCAAAAAGACACACAAACCCACCTTTGCCTCCACCAGAGTCCAAATCACCCCTGGCACAGCAGAGCCACATCTGAGGCTCCACAATCCCTTCAGCATCCAAATACAATCCAAATTTGGACCCGCATGACTAGTTCTCGGTTTATTTAATGGGCTTGATCACCACCAACACTCAGGGATTTTGAAAGCAGAATTCAAGGCAGTAATTTGAGATCACTGGTTTTGCCTCTGTCTGTTTCCATCACAGCATCCACAATGCTACAGATGAACACAGAACATTCAGAGGATCCCACAGCATCTCACCAACTCCTTCCCAGAAGTGACTGAGTCTCGCCCTAAAATTCAGGAACAGCGGCAAATGTTTGGATTCTGATAAGAAGGGGAATATTCATCAGCATACTTCACTAGTGATGCAGTCACAACTTGCAAACTTAGTCACAGAAATATGACTGAACTTGTCTGCTACCACACAACAAAGTACCGTCTAGTGGTTAAAATCGGAGGACATGATTCAGGAATGCAAGCCTTTTCAAAGAAGAGCTAAAACACATGATTAAGTGCTGTTGAAGTCAATAGGCTGATTCAGAGACCAACTTCTGGAGCAATGGATAATACTCCCCACATTGCCATATGGCTCTCAGTCAAACTTCCTAGAAGCATTTGCTAATACCAGGTTCCACCACAGCTTTTGGGAGGCCTGTTTTTCTTTTGCCCTTTCCCCCCCCCCTTTCTTTTTTTAAACCTATGTCTGGAATAATTTTCACCCACTCTGAAGATCCTCCAGGTTCTCACTGACTGAGAGAGAATGTGCAGCCATGATTATTGCAGGGTGGTGCAGATTCATGCAACAACTAATACTCTCAAATGCAAAGTTATCTATATATATAAATGAATGCAAGAATGTATTATATAAATATATGCTATATAAAATAATAAATGCAAATCTGTTATAATCCAAAGGCACTTTCTGTGGTGTTTAGTGAAAGGCAAGCTTGTTACAGTGATGAAATCCAGCACAAGCATCTTGGCCAGCCGAGGGATCTTTGCAAACAATCCCAACTCCACCTCAGAACTCCTGAACCCGCTTCCTTTACAACTTGCAAATATTTCACTTCTCCAGCCAGCTCCCTGCTCACTGCTGCACTAAAATGTTCTGTGGCAGTTTTGCTATTCTGCTAATCTATATTGTGCACAGACAGCAGCCCCTTGTCACAGCTTCCTGCAGGGTGGTGACACCAGCATGGCCACCACCTCCAACCCCTCAGGCAGCACTGCCACGCCAAGCAAACCCCATCCAGAGGGTCACCCAATTTCCTGGGAACACCATCCAACAGCTCCTCCTGCTCCCCAGTCATCCACAGTCCTGCCAACACAAACATGCAGCAAACCAAACCTTTTAGCAGGACAAATGGCTACCCTGCAGTGCTCAAGCAACATTTGCAGAAACTCAGTTACAGTTTGTATTTGTATTTATGGGATGGGAAATGAAGGGGAAGACCATTGGCAGAGCCACCCACTGACTTCCATGCCCTTGACTGAAACATTCCACTAATTTTGCACATCCTTGAAAAGGTTGGAAACTTACTCTTTACGTTTAGTCACGGAAAATAAGAAAGGAAACAAAAGCCCAAGGAATTCTTGCTGGTTTTTTGAAACCCTTCACAGATAAGACGTAACATCATTTTTAAGCAGTTTGAAAACACCCTATTACTGCCTACAATTAAATAAATGTAATCACAGCCTAAGCTGGCCCTCCCGGCCATCTGTCTTTAAGGCAATGGGGAAAGAAGAGGCGCTACAATGTGCAGTACTTTTTCTGGCTTTTAAAGTGTTTCTCCTTATTCAATATCTAAATTAAATCAAATGGAGTATACTAAGTAAGCCCATAAGACACAGCGCATGATGCAAGAGTCTTAAAATCCTTATCTGCTGAGCACTCCAGCTTAAAGGCTGATGTTTTATGTTCCCCTGCAGCGCACGGGGATCCTGCTGGCTTGGCCAGACTAGGAAAATAAGCTTCGAATGACCAAATGCAACTGCAACTCGAAAAGTAGGAACCAAACCAGACACAACAAACCACAGAGCAGCCGCCCCAGCCCGGCCTGGGCTCACCCAGCACTGCCATTCCCTCCCAAGCACGACCGACTTCACCTTCCCAGGGCTGCTGATAAGATGCTCGGAGCCCAAACCCGTGAGTGGGGCCATTAATCACGGGATTTGCAGCCTGGGATGCTCAGGGTGAGGAAGGCAGGGAGCCGGCGTGCGCCGGCGGGGGCGCAGATGCACGGAGTTGTGCAAATCTGCTGAATTCCAAAGTTATGAATTCCCCGAGTTTAAGCGATTCTGAAAACGCCTGTGAGCCAAAATCCACAGTCCTGTCTGGATGCTCTCCCTGCAGGTCCTGGGGCAGGGAACCCACCCCACCAGGCACCCACAGTCCCCATTCTGGGTCATTTTCTGCCCGTGAGCATCCTGCAGACAGCTCACAGGACACTCATTCCCTGATGCTGTTTCATCTTTATTCCAGTGTACCCAGGGTGGCAATAATGCTTTTTAAATCCCTGTGAAACAGATTGTGTACAGTGAATCTAATGTCTAAATTAATGCCTCAACTCTCCAAGTATTTTTTTCTGAAATATTTTATTTTTTTGTGTTTATTATGCTGCTTGTTTAAAATAGTGAGCGCTATCAGCTGTGCATTCAAAGCTTAATTGGTGGGACACGGATTTATTCTAATTTAGAACAGCCACTTAAAACCAGTTTTGTACACATGGGCACAACTTTTCCTGACCTCACTGATCCTGGAAAAGAAACGGGTGTTCCCCCAGGCTCATGCATCTGAAGCTACCTCCCATGCCAGAAGCAGGGAGCACCAAGTACTGCAAGGCCTATAAATACCAGCTTACAGTAACATGCAAATAAAACCACAGTTCAAGTTGAACTCCACCATCTATCCTCCAAGTTTGTATATGTTTCTTTCCTGAATGTATGTAAACAAAGCACAACTACACGTGAAACATCATTTTACTTGTCCAATAAAAGTTGGGGACATTTACCAGAAGCAAGAGTTAAACAGCACAAATATTAAAATGGGAATAAGACTATTGCTGATATCAATGGTATAAATTTATACTAGTAGTTAATTAAGTCCAGCTGTATTCTCAGACTTTTATTCTAAGACTGAGACCTTTTCACAACATTTGTGTTATTAAATAATTTCATTTTTTTAAGTCCTTAGCTCTACCAGATCAATCACTTTAGGTTTTATTGCTAACTCATCTGTCCTACGTTTGGCACACCTGCCCACAGAAACAAACCACACATTGTACTTTTATTTTCTCCATAGCTCTGTAACTTCCACCACATCTACTAAGTATATTTGGAGGTCAAACTTCAGCTCTCTTCCTTTGGGCTTTCCCCCCCACCCCTTGTTACATTTCAACTTGTAAGCACCAGAAAACAGTTTCAAAAACAACAAGAAAAACAAGAACACCACCACCAAAAAAAAAAAAAAAAAACAACAAAAAAAAACCCACTTAAAAAACTCCAGCACTTTCTGAGCAGAAAAAAAATGCAAAAATCACATTTCCTCTGGACCAGACATCACAGCTTGAAAAGGAAGAAAGGGAGAGAAAAAGAGAGCGAGCCAGTTCATGCAGCAGAGCAGCTGCTGGGCTGGAGCTGTGACGACAGCGCTGGGACATCCTCAAATCCACCCAGCATTCCAATAATGCAAAGCAAAGCAGTGCCACCACTGCAGCCAACCCAGGGGCATCCTCCCAACCCTATGCACAGAATGCATCTATTTGTGATGAAGAGATAAGGTGAATTTAAAACTGTGGTGGTTGCTTTTTAAATCTTCTAAAATCAACAGAAACTCGGTGCACAGCTCTCCAGCAGCACTTGGAAAAACTGAGTTCACAGCACTGAGGGCATGGGGTGGGAAGCCTGGCCTTAGCCAGCATCCTTTGGCGTGAAAAGATTGCCTGACATCAGCAGAAAGGATCAAACCACGCTCTGAGAAGTTCCTTAGAGACGCAATATAAAAAACCCAGGTAATATTAAAATAATAGTGACTGATTCACACTAATAAGGGCTAAGGAGGACAGAGAGGGAGGGGAAAAAAAAAGAAAAGAGACGCCAGCCTACAACAGTATTGAAAAAAATAAGTAATTTCAGGGCCTAAACCAACAGAATTTTAAAAAATTAAAACAATTTCATAAAACACCACCACTACAAGCTCATCCAAAGCAGCAAGAAGCCATTTTTACCATTTTAATCAAATACAAAGCTGATACACCAACTTAAAGGATCAAGACAAAATAAGATAATGTGGGACGGCAATCTGAATGCCAAGTTTTACCCATGTGAGTTCTGTTATAAATGCTCGGAAAATGTGATTCCCTAACTTAGAAATAGCAGCTGTAGCATTCAAAGGTACTCCAGTAATTACTGGAATGCTCGCTGAAAAACTAGACAGAAGCTAACATCTTACTTACATTAAACACACATTCACCACAAATTAAAAGAGCCACAGAAAAGGAAAAAAAAAGAACAAAAAATAACAAAACCAGAAAACAACCAGGCGAGCAGATGTTCAAAAAAAAGAAGGGGGAAAAATGACAAGAGAGGGCCAGATGCTCATTTCTTGTGGTTGTCACAGTGCAGTGAAGGTACCCCACACCACCAGCCTGCCCGAGTCACCGGAGTTCCACAGCCAAAGGGAGTCAGATTGTCACCTCTACATCTGTAAGTGGTAATTTCATCCCAGATACTGCAATAACACACTGCCTTAAAATCTCCGAAATGCTGCCTAGTCATCTGAGACAGGAGTAAAACAAGCAGCAACGCCAAGTGGAGTTGTCTGCTACTGCCTGAGGGACTCCTGGGTTTAGCAGCCGGGCTGGCATAAGGATTGTATTATCGAGGAGTGCCCTGCACTGCTTTATTAAGTGCCAGTGAAGTGTCTATTGCATTCAGTGCCTGGGAAATACAGTGAGAAACGTCAACCACCAACCACCAAACTACAAATTAAGCTACTTGACCAATCTCTGCTCATTATCAGCCACTGGTCCCTGGCAATAAACCATTCTGGAAGCAAGGGGCCGGTGACGTGAGCAGAGACGGGGGAGAGAACCTCTCTGCAGCAAACAGAAAACCCCAGGACACGCTGGTAGGAGCAGCAAGTCCACACCCAGGCTCTGGAAGGAGGTACCCGAAGAGAAGTTATCTGCAAAATGTGCATCACACTCTCCTGGCTCTCTTCACACCTCCCCCTTCGCATCCCCACTCCCATGCACCTTCGCGTCTATTCCCACACTTCTCTCGCTACCCACATCCTGAACATATTTATGTTGTAAACATCCATTTGGAAGCACTCGGTGAGCCTGTGGCACACAGAAGGATGCTGCTCTGAGCTTCAGGAGGCAGCCGGCTCGCCATGACCCCTCTCTCCCTTCTCCCAGCTGCACAAGAGGGGAAAGAATTACTTGGCCCTCACACTTATCTTTTATCCACTCAGGATCCAGATTATTGCCTAATAAAACTTCACGGCAAAGCTATTAAAAATTAAAGGGATATCTCCCTTCCTACATAATGATTTGTCACAAGCCAGACCTAAATCAGGATTGATGGGGTTCATGGTGCCTTCCTTCTTTTCTTTTTTTTAAATTTGGCAGAATCTCCTGATTTTTTTTTTTTTTTTTTTTTTTTAGCCCTTCTCACTCCTCACTGACACAAAATTTCTCCTTCAGTGCTCCAGACCTTACTTCTTCATCAAGATGAAGTAAGAGGCGAAAGGCAGCTGAGCCAGCAGAAATGTTCCCACTGTCCTTCAGGAAACACAGAGAAGAGTCCAAGTAGCTGGTATGATTCAGAACTAGTGGTAGAAAAAGGACAAACCAGATTACAGCAACAGAGGACTCCATCCAAAACCTGCATCCAAAGAGACTCCTGCTACCATATGGTGGAAATGTGACTTTTTGCAAATATCCTCCGCAGAAGCCAATTCCTCTCCTCCACCCAAGCCACATCCAATAGCTCTAGTAGAGCGAGCTGTTACTTACACGTATTAGTCAGGATAGGCATCAGCCATGATACCAATTTTAATCCATCTAGATAATGAGGAATCTGCCATCTAGTTAATGTGCTCAGACCCTCCAGAGAAATTAAAATCCACCTCTTTAGGCTCCTCTCTCGCTGAGCACTACCCATCCCAGAGCACTTTGGTGGCTGCTTTTCCCAGCCATCGTGTCCTGCGCTCCCTGCGCAGCGCCGGCACCGCTCGGCACCATCAATACAAAGGAGAAGCACCTGAAGCAGAACTGCACTGAAAAGACAGAACTTGGAAAGAATGCGTTAGCAACTTCAATCCAAATATAAAATGCATTTAAAGGTCATAATTTGCATAACTACATCTCATGTTTTTTGTTGTGCGGGGTAGTTTTTTTTTTTCCTTTTTTTTCAAATTGCTCTATCCTGGAAGGTGCCGAGCGCCGCTGCTTCTCATTTAAAGTTTTCACAACTCTTAGGGCTGTTCAGTGCTTGGCAGGAGCAGCTCTGCAAGACATCCTAGAACCACACTAACAGGTACACAGCATTAATAGAAAAAACCTTTTCAAAACACAAGACTAATGGAAGGAGACACACAGCACCGTTATCCTCTGAGGACATGGCTGGGCTGACACAGGAGTTTCACTTTCTCGTGTTGCAATCTTGATAGTGGATTCAGAAAAGCAACAAGATGCAACCAGTCGTAACAGGAAAAGCTCAAAGCACCACAAAATGCCCCAGCAACCTTCGTAGTTTTTTTTTAATCCTTTTGTTCACTTGGATCAACAGCTGCTCCAATCTGCATCCAACAAGGATGATACATTGATCCCCTAAACCTTCATCTCCAAGCCCAGACCCAGTCCCATGAGAAGCGTCATATTTTCATAGAAAGGATTGTAACTGGAAGAGTAGCAGGTATGAGGAATGCCCTCTTCAACCGAAATGAAAATCAGAGATGCTGGAACATTCAGCTCTTGCTTCCTGCACGAAATTAATTATAACGGCCAATCTGTGCTGCTGCTTAGTCTGCAGGGGAAAAGATGAAATAGCTAAATTGATATCACGGCAAAGGAAGGGCTCATCACAGCAATGTCTGAGGCTGAAGTGGAATTCTGCCTTTGCCTGAGCTACAGAAAGGAACTCTAGAGATGGCTGAAAACTGTGGCTACAAGCCTGCAGCTCCCCCAGCTTGTACAAATGTGCTTGCAGAGATCAATGTGCTCAGCGTTGGGTTCAGAGGATGAATGCAGCTCTATCACCATTAGCACCTGACTGACGACTGACACAAACCACACACCACCTACAAAGGCATTGCACAGACCCAAGCGTGTGGGAAACGCAGGCTTCCCCAAAACCCTCTGTAACATCTCAGATGTTTTCCCACATTTGAAAAAAAAAACCCAAAAAGCAAAACAAGATCAAGGTTGCAGTATCTGTGTTAAATGGGTTCTTTCATTTCCACGGCATCTGCTTACATTCCTTTTGAAAGTTAAGAAATACTCTGTTTATTCTGGATTGGGCACAAGATCTTTCTCCCAGAAGCGAGTTCCTCCCAGCGTGGGACCCAGCATCCAACCATTAAGCCAGTTTTGCCATGTTCACCACTAAACCATGTTCCTAAGCACTACATCCACTCATTTTCTAAGCACTTCCAGGGATGGTGACTCTACCACTCTACCACCTATCCAGGCAGACTGTTCAGTGCCTGATCACCCTGTCAGGGCAGAAACCATTCATAAAACCTGAACAACGCTTCCCCGGCACAACCTGATGGCATTTGCTCTTGTCCTGGCACACCTTTTTTATAACCATCAACCCTAAAACATACACTTAGTAAGAACTGCTGCCTTTCCAGCACTGACCCCCACAGCCTCCCCACCCTACTAGCTCCAAGGGAAGGAGGCTGAAGCTCCCCACTCCTGGTCCCACTTACCAGGGATCTTTGCAGGCCCCAGGACAAGAGATGGCTCCATCCAGTGAAGCATCCATTAAGTGAGAATCAGAGCAGGGACAGTCCAAACTCTCCAGAGCATTCTGGTAGGAGCAGATCCACTCACAGCCTCAGGCATAGTGAGGAAAACCCACAGGTTCCCATCGCTGCAAGGCGCGCTTTGCTGCACGCTCTTGTTTGTTTGTTTTGAAATATTCTGGCAGTGGAAACAGAGTCACTGTTTTGTTTTTCTCCCCCACATATGCTATATAATTTTGTCTCTAGCACTCGCTTCTTGCTTACTCAGTTGCCTATAGTCTGCCTCTCTCAGAGGAATGCTAGCTGTCTTTGTCCCCAAACTGTATCCTGATCCAACTGCTTTGTGTCATCCCACCAGCCCTGCTCAGGGAGCAACAATCAAAATATTTGTGCTAGGATGCAATGCAGAGGGATGGGCATGTAAGTTATTTCAGAGCAAAGCTGACCCACGAGGCTGAAGGGTGTGCAGAAGTGTTTTGGCTACTGAACTCAGGAAACACGACATGAAAAGAGGGAGTAGTGCTACAAACAATACCAAGGCTCTGTTTGTGGCAGATACACTGCTAAGAAAATACCACATTTCAGCTACACAACACAGCCAGTCCCCCTGCAAATGACTGCACAATATGACCACAGCTTCCAGCAACATTTAAACACGGCCAATAAATTAATACAGAACATCCCAACTGGCCACGGGTTGCAGACATCAACAAGTAGGTCAGACTAATTCTAGAAGGCTGTGAGAGGCACATAAAATAGTGTGTGGCAGCAGTCCGAGGCAGGGATGAAGCAATCCACAATTCAACTCATCCAAAAGCACTGACACAAGCCCAGGTGCCAAAGGGATGCAGGACAAAGCCATTCCCAGTCTACGCAACTCGCCTGCCATCTCTGCAAGTTACAATTAACTTCCCAGACAAAACGCAAATACATTAAAAAAATACCCAAGCCAATTAAGACACAAGTGTTTAAAGACATGAGTAGTAATTACAAATGCATTATTCATACCTAATTTACAAGATGAACTTCTTTCAGTAAAATATTAAACTGTTTACATGCATTCAGGAAGACAATTTCCCAACCCTGTGCGTCCTGCTCTGGAGCAGTGACTATTGCTATGCAACAACTCCACAGACTTACAGTGTACACCATGGAGTAATCAGAAAATGTTTGACCTCAGATATCTACTTGACCCCACAGAAATGCAGACTCGCTCGCTATAAAATCCTAAACAATGGGGCAGACAAGGTCAGAGGGTCAAAGCAAGTATTAACAGGTCATTGTGCAACCCACTTGGGAGCAATTACTTCTGGTCACGGCTAAGTGGACACTTGATTGAATACCACTAAGACAGCTCACATCCCACAGATAACAATCCTCACAGCGATTAAGAATTAAAGCCCCCATGATTCAGCCTTTATTACTCAAATGAACCTAACTATTCCATAAAAAACTCTTGGTATATGCATGATGCAAGGTCTAAATTGAAATGCCACCTCATTAAACAATAATATCTAATTTTATCTAAATGAATTTTCATGAAAGTACGCCACACAGCTCAGGAATTTTTAAAATGAATTATCACAAGTGATACATAATTTCACCAAAACTGCTGCAGAAAAAAAAAAAATTAGCTTCAGGGATGATAGGGAAACATCTATGCTGAATGAAAATTGCACTTCTTTCTGCAAGCAGAAAGGGTAAAAGGGGGCTTCAGGGCTTCTGCCAGACAATAGAGGCAGATTTTAATCAAATCACCACCTTTCTGCTATGTCAGGTATGCTCACCCTACCCCAGCCAACAGTAGCACCGAAACACATGTTGAGAATTACTGTACACACAGGCCACCTCCAGAAATGGGGATGTCACCTGCACACAAGCCTTTAAAATTGGGGTTTATTATCATAAACTGTGCAAAAAGCCACCCT
Source organism: Trochalopteron elliotii (assembly GCA_024734555.1). NCBI lineage: Eukaryota > Metazoa > Chordata > Aves > Passeriformes > Leiothrichidae > Trochalopteron > Trochalopteron elliotii. The sequence continues at coordinate 91,709 of JANPWX010000198.1, forward strand.
TGACTGACTGTTAACTGGCCTCTATTACCTCAGCTGAAAACAGCTTGTTCATCCCCTCCTGAGGGTGAAATCCCTGTTCCGACACCTGAGAGCCATTTAAGAGCTCCTAATTATTTTACAAAAACGAGCAGCACAGATAAGACGACTGCTTTAAAAGGGTTTCCATCAGGAATCACTGAAAAAAAAAAAGGGAAAAAGGTAAGTGTATTTCATTTTTAGGCATTTATGGATTCCATGAGCAGAGATGGTAGGACCCACTGACATATTAGTAAAAAGCAAAAAAAGCAATGCCATGACCCAAAGGTGCTCACAGCCTCATTTCTAAAGCTTCACAGGTGACTTTTTCCAAATCTTGGCTCTCCCTCAGACCTCCCTTGTCCAGCTAATTCTTGGAATATACTCAGAATGTACTCATAAAGTCCCTGTCTTCTTGCTATGGCTATGCCTTCCATAGGAGAGGAAGGGGACCACAAAACCCCAAAAGACAAAAAAAAAAACAAACAAAAAAATCAACCCCAAAAAAAAAACCCAAAAAAAAAAACCAAAAAAAACCAAAACAAAAACAAAAACAAAACAAGGCCAGCATAAACCTGTGGAGAGGAACAGGTTGCACAGATGCTGGTGGCTGACCAGAGCACGTGGAGGGCTGGGTAAGGCCATCAGGGAAGCGATGCTAACACAAATTTGGGCCCTCCTGGGGATGAGCTCCTTTGCCCCTTCCCTGCTCCGCCCCAGCAGCAAAGCCAGTGCCTGGGGATATTTAAGAGCACTGCATATGCAGACACTCGGATGTGCAAAATTATGCATGCATGTTTGGAGGCCATTTTAGAGCCCGGCTCATGAGTCATACAGAAAGTAGATCAGCAGAAAAAGAAAAGTTTAAAGATGCATCTTTTTGTATTCTTGCTACTGCAGCACGGCTTTGCTCCTTTCCCTCCCTTTTCCTTAATATTGAAACTGTTTGGGTCTTCATCCTGTAGCTGTTGGAAAATTCCAGAGTTAAACCAGGAGTCTTTTACATTAATGTTAATACTGTGACAGTCAGCTGATACATTTCAGATATGCAAAAAATCCAAGCCTGTCAGGCTGGTGTTCACCACTGCTAATTATTGCACAGGAGCACACAAGGAATGAAAAGCTGCGTGGTTGCTTCTCCCTTGTCCTGCTGCCAGAGAGGTGCAATAATGCCACTATGAAAAGCATACCAGGATGAACTCTGCTCCAATAGTGAAGCCTGAGCTGAGAAATCAATTCCTGCATCAGTCGTGGACCTACAACAGAGTAATGCTGTCACAAAGTTCATCAAGCCCTCAAGATCCTCACCCTGGCTTACCATATTGTACATGTTTCATTGCCACTGAATATTCATATTGTGGCAGTTTCTGGAGACCAACTAAAGCTGTCACTGTGGCGAAAAAACAGCCCTGGAGTTCTGCCACCAGCTGGAATTTCCATCAGGAGGTCCATGCTTGGTTTCCCTCTTTTCCAGGGACTTTCTGCCCAGTTGCACACCCCCTGCACCCCTGCCTGTCTAGCTCTAGGATAAGGATCTCATATTCTCCTCCTACCCCGTGGGGGACAATGTGTGACAGACCCCAGTGCCCTGTTCCACTGGCAGACAGTGCTGCTGGGTGCTGTAAAAGCACATTGCAGATGAGAGTCCAAAAATAAGATGTATTCTCTAAGACAGGCCCCTTCATACCCGACAGGGCTGTAACTGGGAAATAAAAGTGCTGCCAGCAGACAGGGACTATTTGAGCTTTGTGGCACTGATGCACTGAAGAGGTACTGATGACTGGAACAGAGGAAGGTGGTTAAAATGGGGCAAAACTGAGGAAAGCTGGGAAAAACTTTGTCTCTGCAAGGCAGAACAAAGCCATGAAGGGATGCAAAAGCAGTCTGAAGTTAGAGTGGTGCTTTGCAGCCACAAACCCAGTGGCTCTCATGATGGAGAAAGCTTTGAAAATAAAGATACACATAAAAAAAAAAATGAGGCAAGAAGATACAAAAACTCACTGTGAGCAGCAGCTGAGTCAGAGAAGGGCAGGATTGTGAGACATAAAGCAGGGAACACCAACTGGTCTCACCACCTTGGAGTCATGGGGGAATCACTCACCAGGGCTTCCTTGACCATGCTGTGCAGTGTGTAGTCCCCTCCTATTTCCTAATGCTCACCAAACCACTTAAGCATACCACACATAAAACACAAAGCTGAGAGTTATTACAGTCAGCCAGGCCAAAATCTGTGGGGTGGTTCAATGACTCTGACGTGCTTCTGGATGAGGAAGGTGAATGAATTGGAGAAGTCACACCTAAGAGAGCAAGGACAGCATCAGAGCACCAGACCATTGCACAGGTGCTGGTACTTGGTGTGAATCTGGGCACAAAGATGATTTTCAGGGCTCCTATTTTTTTTTGTATTTGCTGTTATTTCATTTGTATGTCCAGGAATTTCTTCTTGTATTATTAAGTGCTGGACTATTCCCTGATCTTTTTCTGTATGCTGCACTGCAGGCTGCCTCCTGTCCACCCCATCCTCTCCCCTGCAACACCTCTTGGCCAGGAATTCAGCACCTAGTAAAAATGAAACAATCAGCAAAACAACCCCGATTAAAGTTTGGAAACCCACTCCCAACGTGGAGTAACTTCTGGGGTAGGGGAGACCACCACCCTGCCTGCATGCTTCAGCTGCACTACCCAGCAAGTATCACATACTGAAACTGGTCTGAACAGTCACATCCACCCTGTGCTGAAGACTGCACCCAAGCTGGACTCTATAAGCACAGCCCTGCTGTCAGGTAACTCACATGTGAGTTTTTCAGAGAAAAGCTGACACTTCTGTAGAAAAACCCACGTGACTTTTAACGTCCTGAGTAGCAGATCGACACCTGCAAACCAAGATATTCATCTGCCAGTGCAGACCTGGAATTCAAGCAACTGGGCAGAGAGGGGTGACATATGGGTGATGTCCAAATTCACCAGGGGTGAGAAACGACACGTTTGTTTGCCTCCTCTTGTTCAGCAACTGGAAAAATCATTGCAAAGGCGGCCATGTCCTGAACCCATGGCTGGAGGTGAAGGATCTGCACAGGACTGCTGCAGGGGAAGGAAATCAACAAGGAAATGGCTGGGCCAGATAAAATCCCCAGTCCTCCCTCTTGTCAAACAGGAGGTTTTTGCTTCAGGAACAGATGGGAAGAGAATCCACTCCATGGCTAAGCCAGAGGAGGTAGAGGAGCCCGAAATAAAGTCCTTTTGACTTCAGCTCTGTGTCTCTGACAGCCTGACTCAGTCATGGGCAGAGCAGATAACAGGCGACCATTCATCAGCTCAGCCAACACACAAAGGCAAGAATTTCCCTTCTTAAAGAGATTTAATGATAGAGCTTTAGAAACTGGTTAAAGGAGAGAGACTGAGAATGAACACACTGGGGATGAGACCCAGTGGGTTGCTATTAATATTTCCCTGAAGCAGACACTCCAGTTTGCAGCATTGGAAAGACACAATTCCAAGAGCTAGGCACGTTCTTCAAGTGAAACACTGCCCAGCTGCAGAATTAGAGCTGAATTCAGATAAAAGTTTTTCCAGCAATCTAGTCAAACGAACTATTGACTTTTTTTTTTTTTTTTTTTTTTTTTTTTAAATCCCAAACAGAAAAAGCTGACCATGAATGCTTGTCTTCCTTGGTATACTGAAAAAAAAAAAATATATATACAACTAACCAGCTGGCTGGGGATGTCAGCCAATTCTCTGTCCAGGAAACACTTTTTTTTTTTTTTTTCACATCTTCCTTTGAAAATTGAAAATTAAACCATACTCCATAAGGACAGTCAGTCAGAGAGGAAGCCTGCAAGTGCTACCACACTCATCACCCAGAGCTGCATCCTCTTGTGCCAGTGGATCCTTCCAAAACACACCCCACCTCTGCCATCCTGCCCGCAAAGGGCTGCAGATGCTGTGCCTTTTCTAGGGTGAAGCAGTTGGGAGCAGAGAAAAGCAGCTTTCAGCTCTGCAGCTTTTTTCCTGTTCAGCTCCCTGCAACACTTGCCTTCCTTTTTGGTACAGAATACTTCAGTTGCCTGGAGCTATTCTAGTTTATACTGGGCATTCATAGCAGAAGCCCAACATCTCTTGCTATTTTTGCTCATGGCTACCTAGGCAAGCAGCTCCTGTGCTACAGAGAAGCACCTTCTTAATGAAGCAACTATGAGATCAATGTTGTATGACTTCCAAGAGAAAAACAGTTTACAATTAGCTGAAGGTCTGGTATTTGACAGTTTTTTATGGCTCTTTTACAACTGTTTGCAAATCTTTTCTTCCTTTAAATTATTCTGAAAAGTGTTAGGGGAAAGCCAAAAGTTATTTTGTGCAAGCATGTGTCTACTTGCATGAATCCAAAAGTCTTTTTAATTTAAAACCACCATTACAAACGCCTGTATTTACATGATAGTTGTTTATGTAATGCTCTAAAGAAAATCTAAATGGAGCACAGAAGCCAATGCTAATGCAGAAGATGGTGGGAGTTAATGAACAAGCTCCTGGGGCAGTCCAGGAGATGACAAGACTTACAGCCTGTGCCATAAGGATTCAACAAAAAGACTGCATCTCTCAAAAAAAATCCTTCTGATACAACCTCTATGCGTGCATAACTTGTGATTTTTAGGCTCCTCATCTGGATTCCTGTGATGTTCAGGACCTCTGTTCATGTATTAGTACAGCATAAAAAAAGTAAGATTTATGAGGACACCACCCCCAAAATTCAACCTTTCTCTTGAGATTTGGAACATTTCAATAAATGAAAGCAAACGCAGAAATTAAACTCAGAAGTCTCTCTTCAAGGAGGCCTTTTCTGACTCCACGCCTCTCTTCCTTTCATTCGTGGCATGTGAACCTTTTAGTACTCCTGAATCCAAGTCACAAGTCTGGAACAATTTGACTTCCAAAGTGGGGCAGCAGCCCAGGTCTTGGCTCCCAACAGCAGGACACAGCCCCCCACCTTCACCTCAAAGTATCACCTACTCCAAGTGAAAGCACAAGAGAAAGCATTCACAGATAAAAAGCATGTTCTAGCCTGAGGCCTGTCAGCATGGCACATGCCTAAAGAGAAAAATGAATCTGCATGATAGAGACTTGAAATGCAGGTGCCTGGATGGAAACGAGGATTTCCAAAAGGAGGCTCATGTATGGTAAAAGAAAAGAAGAAAGGGATGCTCATTTGCAAGAGAAGGCAGGACAAAAACCAAAGCTACACCTGTAAGAAACAAGTTTCTTTGCCAGGTGCAGTAAGAAGGTCGTACCTTCACTTGAGACTCCAGCCAAAAAGATAAAAGCCATTTCCACCCTCACCCAAATCACCAAGGAGACCAAACCTTCTTCAGCTTTTAACTGCACTGAAGTCAGAACTGAGGGAGGATTGAAGAGAACCCTCTCCCAAGCCCCAGATCCCTATCGCTGTTCCACAGTGTCCTCCCTGCTGCCCGTGCTCCCTCTGCTCCCTGCCCCTCTCCCTCTATCCCAAGGGATACAGCAGCCCCCAGCCAGCACACCACACACAGCTGGGGCACCATCCTGGTGGACAAAACCCCCTGATGGATGCCAACCTTCCCTTGTAATCCTGCCCATGGTTTGGCAACACCGTGCCCACAATCCAGACTGACGGCGTGCAAGATCCTACATCTTCCAGGGGGAAGCCAAGCTCCAGCTCAGAAAGTGCCTCCAGCAATGGGGAACTCTACCAAGTTATGTACTCTTATGCAAGTTTGGGGTTTTTTAAACACCTGAAGAAAGAAAGAAAAGAGAGAGAAATCAATCCAGTAATCCTTGTTGATTATACTCACAGTAATTATCCTCGTGTTATGCCAACAGTATCTTCAGTCTTGAGACTGGAGACAGCTCGACTGCCTCATGGATGAAACAAAACCAGAGGTTTAAAGCCACTAGAGAAAGGACAAGTAGGTGTGGAAGGTGTTTTGGGGATGCAGGACAAGCAGAGCACCTGGATGCTAGTGCTGTCTGTAAAACCACTCTGCTCCTACCTGGGGCAGAAAGCACAGCCCAAACTCTGCTCAAACAATGCCTTCCCTGAAAGCAGAGCAGGGAAGGTGCAAGGACACAGCAGACAGGAGCAGGGGCCACAAGTCCAAGACAAGATGAAGATGACAGCGTGCCAGAATGATCAGACAAGGGTCTCACAGACCTGAGCAAAACAAGGCATTTTATGCAGGTTCAACACCTTTGCTGTGGGGACCTGCTGCGTCCCCCAGGGCAGCCCATCCTTTGGAGCTGGGACCTGTCTGTGCCTGGCATCAGGTGTGCCACCAGTGGGGCATGGACATAGCCCTGTGCCACCCAGCCCCTCTGCTCCCCCTTATGCTTCTTCCAAGCTGAGCATAAGGGTAAGAACAACAAAACCCTCATCCCCACTTACCTCTCTGTGCAGCCAGGTGTTGGGAGAGTTACTAAACTTGTAAAATCTATTTTTTTCCTCCCAGGTGAAAGCTTTACATTCACATCAGTAAAGAAATGCCCAAGGTCTAGAGGGCTTGATCCAAGAGCTACCATCCTCCAGTCCTTACAGGAAGAAAGTCCAACTTCCTAAATATTTGAATATATATTTTACAATGTAAGTACATTGTGTGGGATGAGAGAGAACAGTCACCACATCACAGTTTGCTCAGCTGGATCCTGCCCAGCTGTGGGATCACCAGTGAGCAACAGATAAATTCCAGTCCTGTTCTGACATTGGTTCCTCCTGTTGCTTTTGGCGTGTTGCTTAACACCCAGCATGTCCAAGTTTCCTCGCTTTATATATACATACATAGATCTATGTATACATACATACTGAAGAAACCATATTTATTCAACCTCCTACAATGTTCAAGAAAGCACTGAATTATGCTGAAGCAGTTGAAAGTGAGGAGGTCTATCAGAGACCGAGATCAGGAGCCTTGAGAGAACAAGCAGTGATTTCACATCAGCCTGCAGAGCTCTGGAGTGAGCAGCCATCGCCAGCCTTTGAAAATCAGGACCCTTTTGAGCAAGCTTAAAGATGGGTGAAAAAATATTCAAGATCTTTGGAGGGGAAAAAAATAAATACATACATATATATATATATACACACATATATATAATATGATCATAAGATCAGAAGACACCACAGCCAACCCAAAGCACTTATGGGCAAACCACTGATTTGCAATTCCAAACCACTTTTCCGCCAGAATCCTCCACTTACTATCTTATCTGATCTTCTCCGAGGGAACCCCCCAAACCATCAGAAAGGACCTCTCAAGCTGTGCTCTGAACACTTCTTAGCACTGAAGGTCTGTGTAAAATGCTGACAAACTAACAGCACTTTTGTGCACTGTCGCCTTTTTCTGTAGTTTTTTTTTTTCTTCTTCTGGCAAGATTATCTTTATCAGGCAACCAGGCTCTGCTCTGTTTGCCAAATAAAGGTTGCCATACCCCACACAGACACAGTTTTACTGGCCACATGTCAATATTAGTATAAAATAAATTTTAAAGTGGACGTGATCTGTATGAACACCATAACAAAAAAATGCTGCTTTAATGACGTTCAGTAAATGTTTTTAAGTCAGCAACCACAGGCAATTCTGCTTGGTGGCTCAAAACCAGGCATGTTCTGCTACAATGGTAAGAAGTACTGCTAAGACACACCTCAGACCCACTGCATCACACCAACAGAGAGGTCATGCTGAAGCAGAGTGGAGACATTGATCCTTTTTATTAGCAAAATGCCCTACATTAGATGACCTCAGCATTTCACAAGCATTATATTTAAATCCTCCAGCAGTCTCTTAACATTGCAACCTTTTCCCATTCCCAATTTGTAGACAGTAACACAAAAACGTGGAGGACATGGCGTAGCAATAGTCATGAAATAACAAAGTCTCAACTTTCTGACAGCAAATTTAAATTTGCAGGCTTCACATTAATGCCCTTTGTCCAAAAATCTTTTTGCTGAAATCAGTAGGAAAGTAAGAAGGCTCCCTCCCTCTCCTCTGGTTTTTCTGTCTTTTTGGAGGGAAAAAAAAATTAAGAAAATACCTTCAATTTGGAATCAAAATCCTTTCAGCAAACAATTTTTGAGGAACACTGCATGGAAACACACCTGTTTTAAGCGGGGATGTCAAAAGCCCAAAAAAAAGTGTCACAGAATAATGATGCTTTTTTTGAACAATCAGTATCAGTCTGTTCCTGGCATTAATTTTGGAAATGGTATAGCTAATATGACAGCTATGATTTGGAGCCTTCAAAAGGCATAAGCTATTGGCATTTTAAATACATTATACACAAACACGCACGCACCCCTACACCCACACTAACTCTGCAGATTTGTTCTGCTCCTGTCTGCTGGCTCTTCTGCGTGTACTCCACAACAGATTGTTTCCTTCCCTCATCCCAGTTTTTTCCTAAGGGGGCTTTACATCAGGCACCCAAACAGAAAGGGTTCAAAGAGACCTGCATTACCACAGCACTCGGCAGAAGGGATCCTCTGCAACTCAATGGACACAATCAAGCCTTTCAATTAAACTATTACCCAAAAAGGTGTGGGTGGCTTATTACCAAAGACAGCATTTATTTTAAAAAATGGAGAGTACCATTAGAAACACCTAATATAACTCTTATTAACTTATTTGAATCTAGTTGTGAGCACATTGGGTTTGTAAGTGTCTGCTAACATAGCATTCTGTTTGCCTAATTAAGTTTTCAGTAGGGGAAGCTATAGCTCTCACATTAATATAGGGAACTGAAAAAAATCACATATAAACCAATGCTGAGCTTGATTTACCTTTATTGTGTAAGGATTTGCTACGGGCTCTTCAACAACTGCTAACTAATTTTCCATCAAAAAGCACAACTGCAGTACAAATTCCCACTCCAGCCCAAGCGATGGGGATGACAGACTCGCCCCAAATTATAAACCCTCCACGCAATCCCTACAGCACTTCCAGGCCCTCTGGTTTTTCTTCATCACTTTTTCCCTTTGCTAGTCCACGTTCTGAACCTTGAGCTTATTCCCCTAGCCGTGCTGCTAAGCAGTAACGCTCTAGCTGGGGAGCATCAAGCAGAGGAAAATTACCATTAGCCAAAAAAAAATTAATCTTAAGAGGCTTAAAAGAAATCTCAGGGAATCAACTCCGATCTCCATGACAAATAATTAGCAAAATAAAGATAAAATACTGAAGCATCTCAGCTTTCCGCTACATTCCAAAGCGGCTTATTTTCTCCCTAAATTTTACTCTTGCTGCATTTAAAATGCTCGCTTGCAACTTCCAAAAAAAGAAGAAGGGGGGAAAAAAAAAAAGAAACCCAAAGCAAACAAAGACAGAGTGTTTTGCCCAAAAAGACAAGATTTCTGCCTGGCCAGTCCCTGTACCCAGCCCCATTCCAAGCAGGGCCCCCAACCCACGCCCCACGGGAACTGCTCATGGGGCGAGCACTCCTGGAACAGGCCCATATTACAGCATTAAAATAATTTACAAAATGGTTAAAAATCAGAATGTTTTTCCTTCGTGAAAAATAACACACTTAATGCTTTTCATCTGGCACATAAAATTTACAATACCTCCCGGAACATTTTCTTTGGTTAAATCAACACTATTGGTACTTTTTTAGCCTATAAGCATATTACAGCTCCAGCTTTTTATGGGTTTTTTTGGTTGTTGTTTTCACCCATTGTAATAAACTTTTCAGAACCAGAAATGATCAACAATAAAAAGCATTCCCATGTCAAACAATTTTAACTACTGCTTTTAAAACAATAATAAAAAAGGCGGGGTTGGGGATGGGGCGGGGGGGAGGAGGATTGGCTTCAAACCTGACTCGTACAGTAACTATCTCGCTGTAATTAATATAAAGTGATCGTCTGCGCGGCCAAACTTGAGCGCTCTCCCCAGAATTGTTTCCATGCCGCTTGCAGCAGGCAGCCGCAGCAGATGTTGGCTGTTAAAGGGCGCAGACGACACAGTTCATGACTCCTCGGAGGCGGCTGCGCCACATCTGCAGCCGATGAAGGCGAGCGCAGGAGTGTGGCAGACAGAGCGAGGAGAGGCGGCCGGGCCAAGCCGAGCCGAGCCAAGCCAAGCCGAGCCAGCCCTCTTCCGTGCCGGGGCTAAAAATAGAGGAGGTGTTTTGTTTGCTCCGGGCCGGGCAGCGCCGCTGGAGCGGAGCATCCCGGCCGCGCCGGGTTCACGGCGAGCGGGGAGCGGCAGCCGCTGCCTCCGAGCGCCGCTCCGCACGCCCGCTCCTCATTAACTGGGCGGCGATCCAAGTTCATCTGGGCCCCAGAGAAAGGCAGTGCTTGTGTTTAGACCGCACAATACTGACATAACATTAACAGATTTACATATGCAAAACTGTGAAGCAACAGGCATTCCCCCTCAATTGACCCACAGCTTGTAGTGGCTGCCGAGTTATTCCCTGCTTAGGCTCCGTAACCAAGTGGGCGTCATGCGACTACCATCTGGGTACCACTTATTTAAAGCTGGCAGTCTCTCTGTAATAGGCAAGCTGGCAATAAGCAGGAAGGGAATAAATTGCATCATTTAGTTAACATCCACTTGCTTTGCGGCTGTTAAAAACCCATGACTGAATAATAATTTGGTTATTTCTTTTGCCAGACAATGCTGTCAGCCAAAAGCGTACTACGCATGCTGCAAAACGTCAGCTTGCAAAATTTCCACTTTAAAAATAAATTAAAGAAATTTGCAGTATAATGCGAGCTAAGAAGTTTTTCTAATGCTAGCAACTCAAAAGCAATCAGGCTCTAAAAATAAACATGCACTACTGTAGTCACCAGATTCTGCTTTTCGCTAAAATCTTCCTTGTTTTTATCAGCCACCCACCCCAATCCATTAAATTCGCCAAACATCACCAACCTGGCCCATTACAAGCACAGGAACTGGGATTTGCTTGCAGGAATGCTCGTTAGATCCCAACACTTCTCCATTTCATGCTACCCACTGCCCTTCTCATCCTTTGCCTTATAATTCGTAGATTTTATCATTTCCTTCTGTCTGACAACTGCTTTCACACAAATCGGTATCAAAGAAAGTGGCTGAAACCAGAGACCACTGAAATACAGCTAGAACGTAGCCTTTGTTAAAAAAACAAAAAAGGAGGAAACAAAGAGCTTTTGAAGTACATTTCTCTTTGGGGCTCTTTAGTTCGCAGAAAATTAAGTTACCAATAGTAATCAATTTTTTTTTTGTCCCAATTTGCTCGAAATACGGCCTATGCACGCATATCTCAACATCTCTCCTCAGGACTAAAGGAAAAGCCCATGCTGAGTGCACTTTTACACTGCAGAGATAACAAGGCTTTGCATTATACAGTGGGAAAAGTCAGAAGAAACGTTTCCATTGGGATTAATGGCGAGGATGAGCCCAGAGCTCAGTCCACAGGTAAGAGCATCTCAGCATCTCTGCCTCCCACAAAACCAGGCTCGCTCCTCCCTCGTTACATTTTGAAGGGGCATCGAGGACTCTGAAGTGCAGAAACAAGACAACCAACAGTAAGTGGAAAGCTGAGTTCATTAGGAACTCCCTTCCAGTGTCAGTGATGGAGAAGAGGACAGAACAGAGCCAGGCTGCTGCTCGCCTCTCCCATCCCTGCAGTGATGCCTTCAGCACCCACACTGGGTATGGCACAGAAACACCACACAGCTGGGCATGGAGACAACAAAGGCAGGTGGGAGACAACTGTCCTCTCCTTCCCATCACTACCTTGACTCCATGCAGGGCTGGGGCACTAGGGCAGAGCCCAACAGGTAGAGGTGCCAGTGTCCACACCGTGCCATGCTGCTGATGGCAGGTACATCCAAAAGCAAATGTGGATTCAATACAGGTGACCCCTTTCAAAATCCAGCAGCCATACAGCACAGTTCTGGTGCAACAGGACCTTCAGCACTCAATCTCAAAATCCTTCCTAACACACACAATTGTTCACTTCAAAAAAAAGAATGGTTTGGAAAAGGAGTTTTTAACAGACTTCCCCAGCACTGTGCAGCTCTTGCTGCTCCACCTGGGATGCTCAGCCAGCCCGAGGCAGGCAGGGAAACACAGGGCCCAGGGCCACCCACAGCATTCCACAAGGTGGGACCACCACTCTGGAATGCAGCAGACCTAAGGGCCATTGTTACAGCTTGCAGGCTTTACAAACAGGAACGAAAGTAAGATGGAAGAAAAAGATTTTAGTTGGCACCAACCTGACAAGACAGTGTCCAATGAAGGGTGAGAGTAAAAAAGGGAACAGAAACCAAGGGCAGAGAGAAAAATCTGTCAGAGGAAGTGTGATGCCAGAAACTGTTCCAGGACCCCATGGCTGGATGCCAACTCAAAGCCTCCAAAAAAATAAGGCTACAGAGCCCCTAAAACCTTCCCGATTAAAAAATCTGTGCAGGCTGAGGTTTGTCAAGTCATACTTGTGCTTGCTGTGCCTGCTCTCACCCAGAGGTCTCAGCTTGGAATACTTCTCTGGAGAGGAGCACCAAGGCCTCCAGTAACTTTGGCAAGGAGAGACGTGCATCCCCTAAAGCATCTGTGTAACTCAGAAAGTGTTTGAAAAGCTCTGCAGTACTAAGCCTCAGCACTGTTAATTGTATATACCATACCCAAGATCATCAACCCAGTAATGTTGTCACCCATGTGGTACATTACTGTATGGTCAATCTCCCTAATTATTCTTGAGTTATTTTTTCCAGTAGATCTACAAAATTATCAGCATAAATCTCAAAACATTTACCAGTCAACAAACTCAGCACAACAGACATAAGCTTGGCCCTGACAAATAAAAAGACTAAGGAAAATGTATTTATTTGTAGCAAATGTCCTTTCCTATAACCATCAAATAGATTACAACTGCATTTCTTTCCTCGCACTGCACCCTGGGATCCAGGCATTTAACTAGCACACTCTACAGTGCTGGATTAATCATAAATAGAATATATTTTTAAGTGCATTAATTATGTAACAGATGCTTCCAGGATTCCAATGGAGGTAATTTTTAAAATCCCAGTGTACAGTTTTATGAATCTGTGCAGTTTCAAGGTTGTTTTTAATTCACACTCAATAGTACACTTATTCAAAACCAAGAGGTAATCAACCACTGCCTCATCTTTTTTTTGTTTTTCCAGGCTGGAAGACATATCCTACACTGTTGCCATCGGACACCCCAGTTGGTGAGTTTCCTCCCATTTCTTTGCCATGATGATGGGTCGGAATAATGAGCTGTGTGAATGCAAGAATTCTTCATTTGCCTTCTAATAATTTCTCTTTCTCAGACTCATTTCTGCCATTCAGAAGTCTCAGTCTCCTCCTGCACATTCCCACTCATGTAGCAGATGTGATTCAGTGCACACAGCACACATGAGGCACTAACAGGGACAGTGGGGCACAGGCAGGATGCTCAGGGTTTCCAAACAGCCCTTTATTTATTGATGGGGTACCATGAATGGTTGGACTCAATGATCTTAGAGGCCTTCTCCAGCTTTAATGATCCTAATTCTATGAAACAACTCTCATTGCTTTGAAAAATGAAATTAAATTGAGCTCACTCAGAGTTCTGCCACACTAGAGAAAAATGGGGTTTACCTTACTTACCTTGGTAATAACAAAAATGGCATATCCAGCTCCTGGCTATGGCCCTGTGGTGACAGGAACAGGGGTGGGACGACAGAGATCTCAGCAGCCTTTGGATGGCTGCACTGGAGCAGCCCGGGGCACAAGCACCACAGCCTCCATGTGCTGGATGAGAAGTTTGCTTTCCTTTCCATCTTTGCACATCTCACAACTCTTGGATCAAGTCACATATCTCACAGAACTTCATCTCTACATCTGTCTGCAACGCTTAATTTGTCATGACTTGGAGGGGCATTTTTCCAGGCATTCACTGCATGTGCAGCTTGGGAAGTGGCAGAGCCCATATCCTGATAACACTGGCTTGGACTCTCCCTGCAACAAACCCTTCCTCTGGTCCAGGAGGTGAGGGGAAAATACAGGAGCACACAGAGCAATTAAGGTTCCATCAGCTGTGGTGTGGACACATAAGAACAAACAGTGAATAACGCTAATGCAAGGTGAGGATTATTTAGGAGCATACAGTAATTCCATGTGCAACCTCAGCACATGCTGAAGAGAGGGGGTGAGGACAGGAGGGGTGCAGAACCACAGCTCTGCTCACCTGCACATCAGCCCTCCCCAGGGATATCCATACCTCAGGACAGGCACAAACCAAGCAGGAACAAAAGGTGGGTAACAAGAATTTTATTCCTAATAAATATTTTATTCTGGCTGCTACTCCTTTCTAAAAACAAAGCTAATAACTAAAAGTGAGGGTTAACACTTTGCTGCCTCACTTCACAGACTGCACATTCCAATTCCTCAACACAGCAATGCAAAACCAGGCCGTGAACAGGCTGAAGTCAGCTGGAGGAGGGAGATGACTTTGTGCAACACCAGGGAGGCCCCAGGGCAGGCAGCTGGGTGCTGGGCTGGGTCTCACTTCCCTGGGAGCACCACAGCCAGTCTCCACCAGTGCCCAAGGACTCCACTGACAGTGAAACCCCCGTGGGCACAGCCCTGGACAGTGGGCACCCGGCCTTTCCCTGCTCCAGCCTCCCCAAAAATTATCCAGTGGCTCTGATAAGGCATAGAGAATGGCACTGGTGACACAGCAAGGCTTGGGGGCAATCAGGGACACCCTGCAGTGCTGCTCTGTGGTGCCAACCCCTCCCAAAACACTCTGCTGATCCACCTGCGCTGGAGCATAGGGACAGCAAAGGAAGAGAAGCTCTCAGGAGCAAGAAGATGCCTCCACATGAGGAGGGAGATCAACCCTGAGCACACAGCAGGGTAGAGGGATCAAGTCCCTGCCAAACTGCAGCACGCCTTCGCCCCCATAATCCCCGTGACACGGGAATGCCAACACCATGCCAGGTTATCACAAGGTGATAAGACTCGTGGGCTGTACCTGCTTGGCATAGCTCAAGCAAGGCTCCCTCAGGGCTCCTCCACTCTCACTTCCTACTGATGTGCACCTGCACCCATATCAAAAGCAGTAAAGGCATAAACTGTACTCAAAGCTTTACTCAAAGCCCCACTGGAAGCCTGAGCCAACACCTGGGCTCACCAGCAGCCCCACCAGTGTCACTGCCTGTGGCTGTCCCTGCACTGGAGCCACCAGGGCCACCCTTGCTCCCCATGCCACACACACCCAGCACAGCACCCACTGAGCAGAGGGTAGGGGACAGACCCTTTCTGGGGTGAACCTGTTCCTGAGCTCTGGCCACCTCTGTCCTTATCAGCTTGGCTCTCTAACTCCACAGGCAGACAGAAGGCTGGGCACAGCTTTATCTCAGTTTTATGGGCAGCTGCATTTGCTTATCACACAGATAAGTTATTATAAAAACAAGAAGAAACAACAGCAGCCAGTAACCTGGGTATCTCAGTGCCCTCATCACAAATTCCCAGCCTCTGGACCAGCTCATCCACAGCACACAGGGAAGAAGAAAACTCAAAGAATGATGCCAGGACATGCACACTAGAAACTTCAGTACGTGGCACTAAGGGAGCAGCATCAAACTAACAATTAAAGAAAACCCCACACTTGGCAGCTTTGTCAGGGTGGTCCCAATCAGCAGGCACTGCTGGGAGCATGCCCCAGGGCAGCTGGGCAAGGAAGGATCCTCTGCCCAGACTGAGAAGAGCACATCCAGACACAGAGCCTCTGGCTGAGGTCTCACGTTACAGCAAACGCAATCAAGTGGCCAAAGGGGTGGCCCTGACCCTTTCAGACCCTCCTCTGACCTCCAGAATCCAATGAGGATGCTCAGCTGGCAGAAAACATTCATTTCCTGCTTAAGCTAGTTGTCTGCTGGTCCAGCTTCCTGTGCTGTCTCACCCTCTGGTCAGCTGAAGCTTCAATGGGAAGCACACCCAGGTACAAGCTGAGATATCTGAATCTACTTAGACTGCAAAGTGAACCAAGCCCTCACTCCACGCAGCACCAAGCACACTGTCAAATAGTCAAACAGAAAGTAGCTTGCATCCCAGAAAAAACAAAGGAGGCAAAGGCTTTCCAAGGAAACAATTCTCATTTGATGCATGTCATGAAGTTGTGAGTGCACTTGAGTCACGGCACACGTGTGGACCATTGTGATGTGCTCGCAGCGCAATGTGTCCTCCTCCTCAATCTGCTGAGAGCATCCACCAGGCAGAGGTTGAAACATGCGGAGGTGATTCAATGCTGAGGAGCAGAAACCCTAAGACATCCTGCTCTTAACACAGGGGCTGTACCTGACACCACTTTTATTTACTCAGGAAAGTTTTCTGCCCTGTATGACCTTCCCGTGCCAATTTACCCAACTGTTAAGCAGAATCTCCATCCTACCCTGGATGGCTCACTACAATCTGACAAGTAGATAAGTACTTCCAATACAGGCAGACGTTTTTTTTCTTTCAGACCTATGAGAAATATAAGTTGAAAACTTGAATATAACTTGTTACCTGACAAAGCATTATATTTTCTTTGTACTTATGGCATCAAGAAAAAAAAAAAAACACAAACAAAAACCAAACTCACAAAGAAATAGAAGGGGGAAAAAAAAATCTTCCTACCAGAATGTAAATATTTGTGCTTAGCAAGAACTAAGTATTTCCATAAAACTTTCAATAAAGGATAACTGCAGGCCAAATTTTACCCGTAGACACAGGCACATTACTCCAGCTAAAGTTACTCAGAGTTGCCCAAGTTTCTGAGGGGCCGACTCAAGCAAACACTGTTCAGTCCAGAAGGACTGTGAGCTCAGCAGCTGAGGCCACATTCCCAGCCCTTTAGAGAGAGGCAGACAAGATCTGCTTCAAATCAGTGAAGAACTTCAGAGATGAGTCAAACCTGCAGGATTTGCTGCAATACTCGCTGCAAAAGAGGATGTGAGAACTGGCAAGTACGCTGTGTTTACTCACTGTGCCATCTAATTCTGGAAACCCGAGCTGAGATTCAGCGTTCGAGCACGACTCCAAGGGGTGGTGGGAAGATCCTGGCCCCGTTACAAAGCCACTCGTTGGGCTGAACTGGTGGTATCTGCTCAAACAGGGCCATGGGCTGACCCAGACAGAGGTTCTGCAGCTGGCAAGAGAAGCCTCCTCGGGGCAGAGGCTGCACCACAAGCTGCCTCCAGCCCAGGGATGAGGCTCTGCAGGCACCGGCGCACACGAGGAACAGAGATGCTCCAAAAATCACGCACTGCTTCAGTTAATGACACAGATTTACTCTGGGTGTTAGCCTGTTTTGCTAAAAAAAGCCAACCAGATTTTTTTTCTTTTTTCCTGGTGCAAACTGTCCTTTATAGAGACTATTAATATCCCTCTTCCTTCAGTTTAAGCTCTACTTCTCTTCCTTGTTCTCCCACTGACTTAAAAGATAAGTTGCAAAACGAGATCTAATTTATCTCTATCTTTTGTCCTCATCCCTTCCCTCCTGTTACTGCCTGGACAGGCACATTGTTCTGTAGGGAATCACTGCATGGAGCACAGAGTATACATTTGCTGCAATACTCACATTTTTAAGCAGAAAATGAAAGATTTTACCTAGTCTGTACTAAACAAAACCCCTTTGGTTCTGACCTCATGTAAATAATTCTGCACAAAGTAATAACTTAGATAAAACACCCTGCTATAAGCAGCCACCTCGAACAGCTGCAAATATTCCTCACTATAAGACACCAGTAAAGACAACAGCAGTGGATGGTGGCTGCCAGGAGGTTATGCTGAAACAAACGCATTTCTATTTTTCCCTTTAAATTACAAAAGATTATCATTTTACTCAGCAATGCCCCTTATTAAATTGAAACTCTCCACATCAGAATTAAATACATCCTATCTACTCAAAATGAAGTGTATTATTTATCAGTAATATTTAATGACAAAAACCTGATAACTTTCTCCGATTATACCACTGATTTCCTCCAGTCATGCATCATTGGCTCTGCTGGTCATTAGCATTATCACAGTGCATAAACTCTGGCTTAGGCAGCAAGTTTGATAACAGAGCCAGACACCTATAGCTACCATTTTTCAGTTTGTTCAGATTTACTAGTTTACCTCTCCATGAGCATGCCTCTATCTAATGGCATCGATTAAAATCCCTAAAAATCCTAGACAGTAAATTTCCATTTCCATGCAGCACGCTTCTGCACACTCAGAATTCGTCAGTAAATATAAAGCACTTTCTGAAAAATCAGATTTCCCCTTCAACTGGCTGAGGACCCTTTTCCTGAAAGACTATACTCTAGCCAATCTGAAAAATAAATAGGAAATATTTAGCCTTCTCTGACTGTTTAATGCCAGGAATACGCTGGATAGGCTTAAGATATTTTAGTTTAATTCACAGGCAATGTTCCATTTTAACTTTTAGGAAATAGTATTTTTGAATGCTGCAGATACCGCTTTTATATAAATGAAGAAAAAAAAAATCAGAACAGAAATACATGGTACAAAATCAGCTAAAATATACCAAGATGGGTTTCTCCCATTCTCAGTTAAATCCTGTAAATAAAATGATGGATTAGAAAGGTTTCCTGAGCAAGACCATCACTTCTCACACTACTGCCCTTCAGAAAACTCCAATGGGTTAAGCCAGAGAAGAACTTTAAAATACTTGCACAAACAAAAATCTTGCTGCATACTTCTGACATTCCTCTTTCAAAGCATTTTAGGTATCAAGTAATTTATCACTGAAAAATACATTTTCTCTTGTCCAAACCTACAACTCCGGAGCTTTAAAAACCTTAATATATATTATCTGAACACACACGCACAGGCATTAAAAACTAACAAAAACAATTTATTACGAGCTATTTCAGAGCCACCTTCTCCTGGTACTCATTTAATTCAATGAGAGCAGGATAGGGCCCCTGACAGCTCTGATTAAAAGTAATAATTAAAGCTGTTAAAACATTATTTCTATTGCAAAACTTACTGAGAAAAATCTCTCTTCTAAATCTGCTAATGCAGGTACAGGCCATGATGTTCTGAACAAACATCCAGAGAGATTTATATGTTACACACACGAATATTCTAAGAATTTATTATCTAGCCAAACTGATTTTCTTTAAACTTTCTTTTATTTTTTTTTTTAAACTCAGTGCATCCAAGGAAGCTCCCATGATTTCACCAGGGGTATTTAGGGCCTAGGCCACATAACTGAAGTTAAATCTGCCTGTCTTATGGAAATACAACTATTTATGAAATTCACCTGAGGGGGAGGAATAATTTACAGTACACTGATCAACAGAGTTTGCATGGTACTGTCTGAAGGGGCCCTGTTTGAGAAGGAGAGCTGTTATGAAAGCAGAAAGTATCAATACTAACACAATTGGTGCCACTGGGTTATGCTATTTGCCAGGCAGAATCCATCTCTCACACAGAAAATTTCAGTTTGGGTGTAGCTTCAGTATCACTAACTGCAGTATTAGAAGTTGGGACCATTATACAAGAAACAGCAGCGATTTGATGAGGTTAATGCCAAAAATTCTGTGATTTGTTGAGGCAAAAAACAGATCAAACCCAGGCAGAGAGCTCGGGAGGCAAAAGTGCTAACACAGCCCCCTGCTCCTCTCATCCAGGGGCTTCAATCTGATCCTTCAAACACGAAACAGTGAAAAATACTGTCACTGTTCTCCTCTGTTTGCCTGCTGCTCTACCTGCACATGCATCATCCCCAAAACACACTTTTGACCTGACTGAGCACCCTCCAACATCAAAACCCTGGCCAGGCACATCCTCCCCTGGACTGCCAGCCCTTCCCAGCCAAACCCAGCTTCAATGTGCTCCAAACCCGATGTTTGGAGCCACTCCATGATGCCCCACAGTCTCCTGCACTGCACTGCACTGCTTTTAAGGGGATTTCTGCCACAGGAGGAAAAAGGAGGATTTACAAGACTGATTTTAACGGAATTTTTCTTTCCAGCACAAGTATAAAACGTGGGAACTGGGCTGGACGAGGTGCCCGAGCGGCTAACAGAGATTTATCATGAGGTTCATGGAAGACAGAGTTCATGACTCACTGTCAGTGAGCTCACTATTACAACATAAAAAGCATTATTAAAAATAAAAATGCAAGCACCAAAAGGAACACTTCAAGAAGGTTTTAACTTCTTAATCCCAAAGAGAACATCCTTGAAATGAGGCTCGCAGCAGGCCCACCGGACAAAATCCATGAAAGACAACCTTGTTATCAAAAATCTATGGGAATAGCACATTTTAGTTGAAAACCCCCCTCCCTATTTCTGCTTCCCTGGTATTCCCAGAAGTTTCTCAGGAAGAGGTGTCTCACTCACGCTCATCTCCCAGCTTTCCAGCAGCAGAAAAACATACACTTCACATTCGCTGTGCGACACCAGGAAGATGCTTCTTAAAACTGACATGGGTTCCTACAGAAATATCAGTTAATTACTTAATCCTCCTTAATGGAACGATCAACATCCTTTCAGCAAACAAGGCTGTGGTGATTTAACGTTTTACTGCACTGGGAGAATTAACCCCTCTCCCGTCTGCTGCGGCCGCTCGTTTCTTTAGAATCACTTCCATTTTTCACTTCTGCAGAGCAGCCCCTGCACCCAGGCAAGAAAAAACACCAATAGACAAAATCTGCCTCAGTGTTATTCTGCCAAGGCCTGACCTCCAGACTGACAGAAAGGCAGGTGGCCCGGGCACCCAGGAAATCAAGGTATGAGGCAGCACAGAGCAACAAGCCCCAGCGTGAGCCTGGAACAACTTCATCAGCATCCCAGGAACACCACTTCAAAAGGAACCGGGGAGGGATATTTGAATCCCAGCTCAGACAGCTCCTGAATCCCTGAGAATCCCCGGCCGTCATTCTGGCAAGAACAAAAGTCATTTCAGGGCTCCACTGCTTGTAGCAACGAGACCCAGGCTCAGACAGAATTCTGCAGGCAAGCGCTGCGCAGGAAAGGGAATTCAGCATCGATTATTGTGATCAGATGTTTAGTGGCTGCTCTGAACACTCCAGCAATCCCCCCCTCACCATTTTATCTTCCTTTATCACAAGCTTTTTAATAGAGACATGACATTCTGCTTACTGCTGGGCTCTCTCTATTTATCTCTCTCTTAACAACACTTTGGCATCATCGGCTCCACTATCTAAATCAGCAATAGTGCATGTCCGGTCACATAAAACCGGAGAGGGCTTCCCGAGATGCCTCAGGAACTCTGACTACTCTGCTTTACTGATGTGTTAATATGCCCCATCCACTAATTAATGAACAAACAGCTTAGCCAGGGAGCTGGGGGAGGGACACCAACACGAAGGCTGCGGAGAGCCCAAGGAAAGACACTTGACCCTAATTGTTAGCAACAAGATGACAAGACTGATCGGGAAGTACAGCTAAAATTCAGATCCAACATGAAAGGAAATGTCTGGCGAAGAGGGGAAAACTAACGATGCCATTGGAGGCTGCAGCCAACCTGCCGCACTGTGCCACCTTCTGTCGGGCTGTCAGCGCTCAGTGCCCAGCACCTGGCCCAGGCTTCTCAGCACCACGCTCCCATCACATCCCTCTCTCCATGCCCAAATCCTCATCCTCCTCCTGCGACCCTGCAGCTCCAGGGTGTACACTCCAGCCAGGAAAAACTAGGAGTTTGCTCCAAACCATGACGGGGTGATGAGAAAGCGCGGCTCAACGCTGCACCTTCCCAGCAAAACCACCCGCAAAATTCCAGCCAGTGGGTTTTGAGTAGGGCCAAAGTTTGGCTGAAGTTTCAGACGGACAGTTTTATACCTGGGGCAAACATTTTTCATCTTAAAAACAGCCTGGACCACATACCACAACAGATATGTCTGCAGGTGCACCAGCAAGAGGGTGCTGTGCCCTGTGTGCGCTTTGGGAAACACTTCCATATAGAGTTCAAACCCTTGGAAAAAAGGTTCTAAGCTCTTTCTACCTGAAAAATCAACTCAACTGAGAGTCAAAGTGCAGGAAACGTTGCAGCACCGTACTCTGGGACACACACCCAGGAGAAAGTTGATTCACAGATGGCACATCCAGCACAGGCACACCGCAAACGTTGCGGAGCCCCACTTTTCAGCGCCAGTGTTTTAATTCCAGTGCCCAGTTTTTTAATTCAGTGCTTCTGAATTAAACTAACTTGGTGAGGAAACAGCTTCTCCTAATAAAAACACACCCGTGACAAGCATTGTACAGACAGCACCATTAGCAGTAAACAATACACGAGAGAATCATCCGAAAAAAACATTCTGGGTATTTATTTGCATTGCTTCCCGAGACCATTGCAACTGAATGGGAAACTGGAAGGGAAGAAAGTCCACAATTAGTTTCAGAATAGCACTCCCAGAAACACTGTACCCTATCAGATCTGTGTAAATATTTTACGATATGGGCTCCATTTCAGTAGATCTGTCAAGATATTTACAGGGCCTGACAGTATTTCTGCCTTTAATTAAATTTTCACACACATACTTTAATGTAATTTAAATAGATTATTAGTTGTCAGAATGTAGTATAAATTTTGTTTACGATTTAGTTACTTTAAGTACTCACATTGAAGAAACTCATTTAACCCCCTGACTGAGGAGCATTAAGTGTTGAGATGAGACTTCTAAAGAGCTTCTACTGCCCTTTGCACTCTTGCAATAATCTTAAATTACTACAACTTAATTGCAATTTCAAGGCACTAAAATGGAGATGTTTTAAAAACAGCACCAGGAGGGTCAATGAGAGGAGAAAAATTATTTAGTCCTCCTCAGGTACCAGATGCCTCTTGCGGAGAAACTGATTTTGCCCATGCTCTTCTCTTTGCCCATTTTCCATAGAATCCCATCTTCATTTGCAGAATGACACAGAACAAAAATTCATCAAGATTATTTTGGAAACTTGCCACATCCAAACAGCCATTAGACATAAGCCTGCTCACTTGCATGCATGGAAGAGACCCGTGCCAGGAGAACAGAAAGACAAAACCCTAGAGCGCATTTGCAGAGAAGGCTGCACACAAACAGAGCCAGCAGCTTCTCTCACTTGGGAGCTCCAGTGCTGGAGTAAGGAAAAAGAGCACGTGTTAAACCACTCGAGAAATCCCAACCAACAAATATCCGCTCTCCCTAAAACAGTACAACTGATTCCTCTACAGCACAAAACACATCTTTTTACAGTAAAACACTGCAGAGATCCCACAATTAGTTTTCTCCTTTAACGACTGCATGATTTATTCCACACTGGATTTTTTTCCCCCCTCTCTCTACGCTGGCATCACCTTGTTACCTGCAGGAGCTGCAATTCCCAGCACAGCGAGCTGCGGGAATCGAGCCGCGCAGCGAGCGGGCTGTGAGCAGCGCTTCTGTCAGTGCAAAAACCAACCACCTCTAGCAACCACGAGATCTTCTCCGTTTCTTCTCCCAACGAGACATTTCACAAGGATCTGGCCAACAGAAAAACAATCAGACTCACGATTTGAGCACCGCTGTGCCTCAGCACGGCCGGCGCTGACGCACGTCCTCGGTGGCACGACGTTAAGGGCTCCCAGCCTGGCCATACCTTTGGAAGAGCTGGAATAAAGTTTGCTTGCCAGGACCTCTAAGAACGGTCTCAGAGATGCTGCTGATCTCTAGTGCACAGCGTCTCTAAATTCCACCTAGCAAATGCTTCCTGGCTTCTCCTGCATGTCACATCTCTGCTGAAGCGCTCGCCGGGTGTGAAAACACGCTACTATACGTGGAGGGAGGGAGAGAAAAAGTTTCAGTGATACGAGTTAGTGGCACAGACCAAAAGCCAAAGGCAGCAACATCAGCAGAAGCCCCGGTTGATGCCAGCACACTCTGGATCAGGCCCAGGGCAGCCGACTGCACCCCGAGCTCAGCCCTGGGGACACGGGGACCATGCCATGCCCACGGGCCATGTTCAGAGCAGGGTGGCACCACATCCCCACACTGCTGACCACCCCCTGGGCTTCCCCTACAGCCACCAACCCCTTCCCACCTGCTTCCCCAGCAGAGGCTTGCCGGGAAAAGCTCTGGGAAGCAACCTGACAGCAAGGCTCATCTGAGGAATAATTAAAACATGCTATTTAATTCAGCTTACATACGGACAGCAAACAAAACCCTCATGTGCCCGAGCCCTACAGGGCCTGATCCCGCTCCCCTCGCAGTGGGAACCCCCGGGAAAACTCCCTCCCAGGAATCCTGTCCCTGCACACACGATGCTGGATGTGCTGGGAAGGGCAGGAGAGGCCTGAACAAATGCTGCACCTCCAAAAGACACCCAGCTACCTGCAAAAACCCCACCGAGTCTTCTCCAGCCCTGGCTCAGCTGCATAAAAATATTTCAGCTCAGTGCCTTGAAGTTGCAATTAAATTGTAGTAATTTAAGATTATCACAAGAGCAAAGGGCAGCAGCAGCTCTTCAGCAGACTCCTCTCACCACTTAATGCTCCTCAGTCTTGGGGTTAAATGAGCTTCTTTAGTATAAGTACCTTAAAGCAAGTGAATCGTAAACAAAATTTATACTATTTTCTGACAGCATATAATCTATTTAAATTTATTAAAGCTTCTCGGAGAAAATTTAAGATGACGGAGGTATCATTATGCCCCATAAATAACCGGACAGCCTTGCCGAAACAACTGTATTTTAAATACATATCCTACATAGGTGTGTGCATATGTTATTTCATTTGATACACAAATGCATGCTCAACAGATATTTCACAAAAAGGAATTGTGTTATCCAGTTCAATCTCTCAGTCTAAATGACCACAAGAGGTATGAATACTAAACACTAAATACATTCCATATATTTGCCTTTTTACTACCAGCCTTTTTCCTAATTTTTACAGTGCTGTGAAACAGGAGTATTTCAGGAGCTACAAGCATTTACAGTATATCAAATCAAGGATGATAATGCAAATTTTAAGGTGATCCAGTCCATGAGAAACGCACTCTGCAGCGTATGTTGCACGCTGATGTCCGATGCACAATTCCCTGTTCAACCTCCCTGCTCCTTCTCCCACCAGGGCAAAACCCAGCTGTGCTACGGTTACTGGTGGAACTGATTTAAGCAGAAAATGTTTATAGATGTTAAAAAACATTACACATTACGCAAAATGGCTTAATGGCATACATGTGCATGTTTAATGCACATACTTTTTATTGTCTAATTAAAATATATACCATAAAAATCCACAGGCTTTAGAGTAAGTTGTGCAGGACAGTTATGAAACCTTACCTTACAGAAAGTATAAAGTACTTATTGTGAGATCTGCACTGCTAATTAAAAAAATGCTTATGCAAAAAGATTTGCGATTTCTTAATTCTTCAGCAGATGTGCATTTGGTCTGCCTCCTGATTAATATATATTAGGGTAACATCCTCTTACTAAGATTTTTTTTTTTAATAGACATTTCCCTTGTTTTAGAATACTTTAAAGAAATGAAAGGGACACATTTTTGAAATTTACAATCAAGTGTTTGAATACAAACATGAAACTGTCACACAGCAAAACTAACCTCACTCCCCTAGTTCATTTCAATTAGTACCTAAATCCTAACTGTTTATTGAAGTAAAATCAAGTGTCTATTATTACTCTTTACTGGTATTTCCACTGAAAAACTACACAGTAACAGTCTCTCTAATAGAGCCATGAAGACACATTACACACAGTCTTGTAAAAATCCTGGCGTATCAAAACCAAGGTCCATCCTGATTGCTGGCAACATGTTTGAAGGAAAGATATTACAAGTTTTTCAAACTCTAGGAATGCAGTCATCCAACATACAGTGCTTAATCACAACCAAACTCCTCTATAATACACCAACACAGAACTTACACATAGAGAGAAAAAAAAACAAATCCACATTTCCTTACAATTCAGCGATCCAGAAATAAAAGCTGAATTCCGCAGAACTTTTACGTTTTTCTGCACTGCACTACTGTAACGCTTTCTTCTCTTCAGCTCTAGACAGCGTAAACAAAATCAAATCCTAAGTCCCTCTGAAAGTGTAAAAATGCACTTCAAACCATCATCACTTTAAAAAAAAAAAAAAAACACAAACCCGAACTCTAGCCCATGCACAAAAAACTAACTTTGCAATCAAAATCGTAAGTAACAGAAAGCCTTGTTTAAAATAGGTTATTTTTCTCAGAGTTATCCTTTGGTTTCACAACAAAGATCAGCATTTGTAATGGTCCATTTCTGCATAAGTGAACATATAGCCTTGCTGCCTGATCGAATAGTCGAGAGCTTTCAGTGAGGCAGCTCCTGACAACAGCCCAGCAGCAGCTTTGTTTGATCTCTCCTGCCTTCCTTAATCTGGGTTGTCAAGGTTCACTTGTTGGAGGCTGTTTACTTTACTTTTTCCAGAAAAAAAAAAAAAAAGTGATTTTTTTTTTCCTGTCTCTCATACAATGACTAATCCAAAGACTAAGGGGGAAGAATGCTGCCAATGCAAGATGTTAAAGCTACAATACCTTTTTGCAATGAGATTTTAGCCGACACCTTTTGAATGGTAACTAGTGGAGAGCTTCCTCCCCCAGTGCCCTGGTCCATTCAATATGGTTGGGAGATAGTTCAAACAAAATGTGCAGGGGAAAAGCTTCAGAAGAGAAAAGTTGAAACGAGCAGCCCCGATTTCCCTGTCTTCCCCCAAATCTAGTTGCCGAGATGCACGGTACCTCCTTGGCCACACTCACTTCTCTGGGAACTTGAGTTATTTCAGGCTCTCTCAAACTTACAAAATATAAGAGCCTCTCAGCAGTAAGAAAAACTGTAAAAATAATACTAAACCGAGCAAAACGCCTGTTTTCCAAAATATTAAAGCAAGCCATGGATTAACAGCACAGGCACAAAAGTTTCTTCGATGACATGCTTTCAACTTTGTCTAATTAAGTAGCTGTCACTTGTGACATCAACATTTGCTCAAATCAGGTAAAAATCCAAGTTTAGAAAAACTGCATGGAAAGGAAACACAGTTTAGAGAACTGTTTTAATATTTAGAACCATCCAGGACCCCAGAAATCAGCAGGCTATATGGTGTAGACGACACGCTACGAGCAGTACACATCCATTACTCACTCCGAGAACAGTTACTAAAAATGAAACCTTAAACTTCTGAGCACAGAAGTTGGGCTCCAGCTTCTCTACAGAAGCGGCTGAGAGAGCGCTCGCAGGCGGCAGATGCCTCGGGTAGGGACGGGGAAGGGCTGGGCGCTGCCGCCGCTGCCAGGCTCGGGGGGAACGGGAGGGAAAAGGACGGGGGTAAAAAGAAAAAAAAAAAAAGAAAAAAAGAAAAAAAAAGTAATCTCGCTCGGCTTGGTTCACTCAAAGCAAAAAACACGCAATTAAAATCATTAAGGTATCTGGTAAGTA
>JANPWX010000198.1:124068-159110 GCA_024734555.1 Trochalopteron elliotii
GAATAGAAGGAGGTGGCGGTCCCCGTCCCCCCGCCCGGCCCCGGCGGCTCCGGCAGCAGCACCGGGCCCGCGGCGCCACCTCCCGGCGGAACGGCGGGAGCCGCTCGGCAGCAATTAAGACCTGGAATTACCCTAATAGCGAGGTAGTTATGCCTAATTCATTATATTTTAAATAATTAAGAGCGGAAAATCGCTGCAAATAAATATTTGCGGAGGTGATGCTCGCGCCGCTGCCGGAGCGGTGCGCTCAGACCGGCGGGGAGCGCTCGGGGCCGCCGCCGGGCGCTGCGGGGCCGGGAACGGACGAGAGCCGGGAGCGGAGCGTTCAGCAATCCCGCTTCTCCAGCCCCGGTACCGCAGGAGACCGGCAGGACTACCGGTTTTAAAAGCAAACATCATTTTCAGCGCGTCTTGTTATATTTTTTAGTTCATCTGTTTCTTCAGTAGGAAGAAAAAGGAGCTAAACGTGTTGAAAGAGCATTTTTGAAACCTCACCCCTATACCGCTAAAAAAAAATACTTGTTTTACATTTCATTCTCAAATAAATGCTTGTTGGCTACTTCTTCATCTCCTGTTTTTAACTTCACACATCCAAACCAGTATATCAACTCTGTAAAACATGATTAATTCCACAGACAGTACTAGCGGTGGGACTTCTCCCTCCCCCTCTGCCGATGTAGCTGCTAATTGTACTTGAATTGTTTACTGCTGTATTGTTTTACAAGTGCCTGGAGAAAGATGCTTGATATTCCCACCACCGGCAGAACCATCCCAAGAGCAAATGCTTGGCAGATTTTGGCAGGGATGTACACAGGCTACAACTACAGCTTGTTAGCTGAAAAAAAAAAAATGAAGGTGATGACGCCTCTGTAATTATAGGTGTTACTTGTTATAAAGTCAGAATGTTTTCCAAGCTACTGTAATGCCACACCTCCAGTGTCCCAGGAGCCAGGCCTTGGAGTCCTTTCTGCCTTAGTCACTGGTTTATGAGGCTTTGCAGAGCACATCACCAGGCTGCACGGCAGGTTCCTGGCCCACTTGGCACTCCTGTGTAGGTGCAAAGCCCATGTGGGTACTCAGCTGTTATTTTACCTTTTACATCAGACATGAAAAGATGAGATGCACACTATGTGCTGTCCCAAAAAGTTGGCGGACATAAAGAGAAATGTACATTGGATTTACAATCTGGTTTTATGATTACCTGACTTTGTTTCAAATAAGTGCCAGCAGAAGCAGCCCTGTGAGTACCCTCATAGTGCAACTTGAGGCAAAACCCCTTCTTGGCAAGTTGGTGGTTGCTGCTTTCCACATTTCTTTGTTTTCTGTGTAGACAGGGCAAGTCAGATCAGTCTGGCAACAACCAACCTTCAAAAAAGTACAAAATGCAGCTCTACCCATCACATGGTACATGTACAAGGTAAAATAACTGGACCCTTCTTTTGCTCAGAGAACTTCAAGGGCAGGAAAAGTCAGCTTGCATATGAGGGGGAACTTTAAAAGGTGTAAACATCAGCTTAGAGACCAAGCCCAGTGCTCTTGGCAACACTTGCACCAGCTTTAATGGAAGCAGGATCTGTTCTCCAACTGGGGAAGTCCCACAAAGAGATAATGCGACACAGCAAATGTCTCAAGTTGGCTTGTCTGACAAAATGAAAAGGGTAAGTTCTCCCAAATGAGAGCTATAACCAAACCCATATATATTTTTAAATTAAATATTGCTGTTGGGGAGGGGGGTTTCCAGCATCCCAAATTCTGATCCCTCAGTTGCAAACGCATTTGCATCCTTTATCTGCTTTTGGTGTTGTACTTTCCCAGTTTCCCTGGCCACAGCAGAAGCCATGTCCTGGCCTGTGCTGGGAGAGCAAGCTGGAGCAGAACTGAGCTTCCATGTGCCAGGAGGTGCCTGGCAGGACAGGGCTGCCCTGCAGCCACCCCGAGGGCTGGTGCTGGGCTGGCTGTGGCAGAGCAGGCAGCAAGCAGCACAGCCAGCTTAGTGCTGCCTGTAAGGGAGAGAAATGGCTGTGCTGCCCCACAGCATCATGATCCAGGCAGAGCAGGCTCCAGCCTGGCTCCACACACAGGGCAGCAGGAGTCAGGCACGGGATGAATGACATTTTGCTCTGTTGTGAGTTCAGAGGAGCTCCACTGCAGTCAGAGGTGGTTTCGATCTGCATGGGCAGTGCAGAGACATGAGTCTTGGATTCACCCCAGACTCCTCTGGGTTCCTAATGGATGGGAAAGGCTCCCCACATCCGTACCCACACTAATCCTCTTTACTCCTGGAGGTGTCCCTCCAGTCGCCACTGTACCAGAAGCCACACAGAGATAACTTTTCTATAGCACATTTCCATTTGTCCTGAGCTGCCAGCCAATACATATTTCCTTTTCCTGTGGGGGCAATGAATAGCCATTGTATTTGCGTTGGACTATTAATCTCTCTGAATTTGGTCGAGATTCTTAAATGAATATTCATGGGAATTAATGTCATTTAATTCCTATTGCTTCCTGAATATAATTACGTGCCGTACGTGAATTGGCAAACGCCACAAGACATCCAATCTTGTTGAAAGTCTATGACCGATTAAACACCACGAGCTGGACACTCGTGCAGTACTGAAGATGCACAAAGCACTGCAGAGATACAGCTTGACTTCAGGAGAGGAAACCAATAAAAGAGGGAAGATGTACACTGTAAAAAGCAAACACCACCTTGAGGGATAGGAAATATGATTAATAAGGTATTTTAATACAAGCTCTTCCCCAGGTATTTGTCTACACGTAGGGACTACATTAAACATTTATATTATTTTGAAAAAAGCTTTGTTTCTTCCACTTTCTCACCCACAGAAAAATGTCTTTCAGGGCCTCCTATCCTGGCCTCTCATGAGAGACAGCATCTCTTGGAAGACCTTCAGCACATCCTATAAATAAGAAGTGCCCAAGTGCAATCTTCCTTCTCCCAGCAGCCTGCCTGCCAAAGCTCACGCTGTTCCCTGAATAATAAAGCATAATCAGCTCTGTATTAAAGCAAAGCCCGTCCCCAGCATCAGTGCTACCAACCCCTGTCGTAACATAACAAGGACTCTTCCCAAAATATTTGGGCTTGCCCTGTCACAGTGAGAGGCGTTCAAGTTCAGCACTCTGTCAACAATGCCAGGTGTCTCCTGAACCTCCGGCGCCCGAGCCAAGAGAGAGAGCTCAGAAGCACAGGAATAATCATTATTCACATTACTAAAATGTAACGGAATGTTTAAACAGATAACGTAACACAATCCCTCACAGCAGAAAAAAAAAAATACTGTTTATTATTTATCCCTGTCAGATAGAAAATGAACTCAATCTCCTGGAAAGCAAAAGCAAGGCTCCTTTTTTTTTCCCTTCTTTCTGCAACTGACAGCCATGAAAAGAATATTCTATTGTGGCAGCTGCGCCCCTTCAAAGGGGCTGATGTTCGCTGTGGTTCTTGATAAACCAACTGGCAAATTTTGGGGGTGAAAAATAAGTGACTTGAAGCCAAACACATCTAAGAAAAAAAAGCTTTGTGAAATCAGAAATCCAAGAACAATTTCATGTTGAGTCAATCCGAAGATTTCATTTCAATTTTGATTTTTTTTGGAGAATAAGAAAAAAGACACACACCCCCTTGCTTGAAAATAAAATTAAAGGACATTTTGAACACAAAGTAGCTTCAAAATGAAAAATCAAAGTGTTTCATGTCAGAAGTGTCAAAACTAACAGCTTCAGCATTTGTCAGAGCTTTTTTGAGTTTTTATAAATGACAAGTTTGGCATGTGTGCACAGACCGTTTTGGTGCTGCTGAATCTGCATTTTTGCATGCAAAAAAAATTGGTCGGGTGAAATTTTCTGCGGAGAAACCGTTTGCCATTCCCTTTGTGTGGAGACCAGCAGCACTCTCCCCCCATGACTGTGCCGTGCAGGAGCCTCACTGACACCTCCAGCTCCTCTTTGGCTTATTAATATTTTACCCTTCAGTTTGCAGGACTCCACAGGCCTGGTCTTTTCCAGAAGCAGCTCCCTGGTTAGCGGGAGGAGGTACAAAGGTTAGGAGAGACCGACTGTGCGTCTCCAGCTTGATGTGCTGCTGTGTGACAGGCGGCCACAGACCTATCCTAAGGTGACATTAGGTAATTTATTAGCTTAGTTCATTACTGCTAAGCTCCCTTTCATCGGCTTGCTGCCTTCTCAGAGTGAGGGTTTTCCAAAAATGTTTTATCCCTAAAAGTTGGGAGAGGTTACAGTCAGGTTTGCACCTTATGTGGCAGGAGAGCAGGCGTGGAAAGTGAAGTATGCAGCACCTGAATTAAGATATTTAATTTAAAATCCTAAATTACATAAAAAATCTTAAGTTACATAAATGCTATTGCTATAAAAATGTACCACCAAGCATTTACAATATTAGCAACTGAATATATTCTTGCTAGGAAAGCAGCAGCCACCCGGATTTTGCAGGTCTGCTTCCAGCCGAGCTGACTTTGCTGCAGGTTTGGGACAGTGCCTAGCCCCCTGGGAAGGCAGCAAATAAGATCTTCTGCAGATAGCAGACACCTACCTGCCTTTTGCTACCCAATTTCTGTAACACTTTCTACATCTCTCTGATGACAGCAACACTTCTTGCTGTATCTTGACAACTTCTAATTAACCCAATCTGAGCATCTCCGAAGCTTTCAGAGAAAACCAGCGTACTTCTCTAGAGCAAGAGACCAAATCCAAAACACCATCTCCTCCTCTGACCTCCAGCACAGCCTTTACTCCATAGGGGATACAAACCCCAGGTGATGTGTAGTGTGACTCTGCTAAAAGCCAGATCAGCTCCTTCCCTGCCTTCCTGGAAGGCAGCACTGGAAGCCAGCAGAGATGGAAACAGATTTCTAACATCTTGTTGGCATTTCTGGGTCTGCTTAAACTCCTGCTGCAGGAGCACATGCAGAAATCTCCACGAGGACATGCCACACTTTCAGCTTCCAGTGGAACAAGCAGTCTCATCTCAGGGAATTGATCTCCTCACTCCCTGCCCTGCTCTTCCCACAGGCTCAGCATTGCCTGTGAAGGAGATGCAGTAATTGCAGCTTTCCCTGTGAAGGGTTTTCTGTTGATGCTGTCTCCAAAGTGTTCTATGCTGAAGTATTATTTCATCTTAACTTTTTTCCACTATTATGACTATTTTTTAATCCAAAAGTCCAACATCAACAAAGATTAAAGCTTTTAGGCTAGTTACATATCTATGAAAACAACAGTCTCCTGTGTCTTGGGAGATAAACACTACCAGATGCTCTAGTAAACACCAGAAAGGGGAGAGAAGGGGGGGAAAAAAGAGTGGCCAGGAGAAGGAAAGGGCTGAAAAATAAGTTGGAACTAGCAGAACAGGAAACCAGGAAAGTAAATTCCTGCTGTTTCTGGCTTTGTGGCAGTGAAGAGGTTAAACCCCAGTATGCTGCCATCTCTAGACAGAACTACTTGTTATTGCATTGATAAAACCCCGGGTTGTGTTTTCCTTGTCCATTTTGACCCGTATCTGACGTTAGCATTGCAAATGATGTCTGTTGCCATTCAACTACTGAGAGTGAGCGGACAGAAACAAGACAGAGAGCTTAGCAAAGACGATACTAATGGAAGGGGTGGGGAAAAGTCTGATTTACATGTAATTAATTATTATTTATGTAAAAACCATATCGTTGTGGTGGTTCTTGACATCATTTAAAGCCTCTTTTCAAAAGAGGAGTCTCCCGTTAGTGCACTAATCTTTTCTATGCTGCTAATATGAACTGTGACAACTGATGGCAGCCACGCTGGCCCATCACCACCACTTGCAGGATTCTCATCAACTGCCCAAAGCAGAGGAAGACAAGAATCCTGCCTCCTTCTGAACAGGTGGCTTTGCATTACCAGGCCTATGGAATGCTAGCAAATCGTTCAGTGGGAAATCATCTGACCCGAGGCCAACACCATGCAGAAAAAGACAGAGTTATGCATTGCTATGGTGAAGAAGTTTCAGATTAAATAAATGTATTTTCTTCTGAACTTGTAAAATGATTAACTTATTTATTTGATTTCAGTATCTAATCACAAAATAATTACCTAACCCAGCCCCAAGGTATCTTGGCAATGTTGTTGGAGACACACTCCAGCACAGACAAAAGCTCCCGCGGGGAGACATCAATCATCTTCCCCTACAAATGAAACTGGTCCACAAAAATGAGCGGCACAGCTCCACCCCAGCTCTTTCAAAATTCAGCTGTCTCAGCCAGAGCTCCAGTCCAGCTCCCAGACACATCCCTGCCCAGTGGTTTGCACAGGAGCTAGGTCAAACCTCAAGTGCATGGATTACATATGGCAGCATGACCCAATTTATTCAGGCTCTGCTGGACAAAATCTATACAGTGGGGAAGTTTATTGACAATGTCTCACTGGTTCTCTCTAATTTGCCAAAGAGGCTGCTGGACAGGAAACTCTGTTAACCTCAATCATGGTAGGGACAGATTAAAGGGAGCTGGACTCAAAAACAGGCAGGTCTCGAGCCACCTTCTTAATAAGGAGAAAAACCCCACAGCACTAGTTGGAGCAATTGGATGGGGTGGGAACTTTGGCCGGAGCCTGGGGGCGGAGGCTGGACTAGATGAGGTGGACAGTGCTCACTGGGGGAGGGATGTCACCTGCAGTCATGGCATTGCACTCTGTGCACAGCCCACGTGTCCCAGCACATCTCCCCACCCTCCCTCTCCCCCTTACCCACCGCCAGAGCATTTCTGCACACAGCTCTGCCTCTGCCCATGCTGTCAGCTCACAGGGGACACAGTGACACTGGTGGCTGCTACAGTGACACCGGTGGCTGCTGAGACCTCAGCCTTGTGCTGCCCAGCTTCGTGAGGACACACAGGGTAATTCAGGTTTGCCTGCCACAGGCCAGGTGCACCAAACCAGAAGCACTGCAGGCAGAAACCTGCCTGAAGGTTCCCACCTACCCTTCTGCTTTTAGACAACAGCACAACACATCCTGTTCTCCCATTGTCGCCTCCTTGTCAACTGCTGTGAGCACCAAAGCATAGCTAATCCCACCTGAGAAAGGGTGGAAATCTCCCCTTAAATATATATTTTTATCCCTAGTGAATAATTTCCAAATAGCACAAAGCAGTATTTCCTTCAGCCCTTGCACATCCCAGCTGTGGTAGGATTTTCATCCTGGGTGAAATGGCTTGTCCAGCCTTGCCCATTTTGTGAATGGCCTCAGATACCAGGCAAGTACCTGATATGCCAGTTGGAAGAAAAAAAAAAATACCCTAACAGAGAACCATCTTCCCCATTGCATTATTTGTTTTGTCAAAAGCAGCAAAAGCTACTGTCATCAGCTTGAGACTGAGCAAACTCAGCTCATGCAGAGCATGCTTGGCATGAGGAAATATTTTTGTTTCTTGAAGCAGACTCTGAGAAGGTCAACTTGTCTTGCCTGTCATTCCGTTTCAGGCTTTTTTATTTTGTTTTTGCAATATTTTTGCCTATGTCATCATCAAAACATTCAAATTTTTTTGCTTGCTTTATATTTATTTTGTTGGGGTTTTTTTAAGTCACCTTTACTGTAGGGACAAGTAGGCCAGTATCTGTGTATTCCAACCTTCAGACTTTTAAAACTGAATGAGGTCAGTGCAGGGACTGTTTTTCCTAGTGAAATTAGCACAATCATAGGGCAGAAATGTTTTCAGAGCTACTGAAAACTCTTTATCTGGTCAGTCTAGATATCAGATGTTTTCCTACAAGTTCTTAGCTCTTTTCGGTTCACAACTGCTCTCTGCCATCCTTGCACATCAAACATCTGCAGAGTCAAGACAGTCTTCTGAATCTCAGAAAAAATTAAGGCTTTCAGGAGGGCTATTTTTTCTGTTGTGAGTTTTTTTCAGAGAAAAAATACTGTTTTAATGGGAAACCTCACACCCAAGAACCTTGTGGCTGTTTGTTCCTACCCACGATAATTCTCTGGCCAACACATTACAGCTTCCACCCCGATACTGTCAGAGTCAGAGACACATTTCCTTCAACCCTCTGACTTGGTTAATCACATCAAGTAATTTGTTTATGAAGTTCAATTCTACAAAGCCCAACTTGGAAGCAGGTACTCCTCCTCCCAGATACAAGCACTTCTGCTGTAATTTCTTTTAAAGTCAGAGCTGATCTTTATCTACAAAAGGCTGGAGCAATAAGTATTTGGTGTGTTTAGAAAACATGTCTCTTTCACCACACCTGCAGCCCGGCTGCCAGCTTTCAGCCCTGTGGACTCTCCACAGCTCTGGGAGACTCTGGTGCAGTAAACAAAGTAGTTTTCTCTGGATTCCCATGTTCCAGGTACCTCTCCCAAATGCTTCCTGTACTTAGGCCCTAAAGGTCTTCACACAGGTCCTGTTTCCACAGCATTTCCAAGGGTTTGGTGGGGGTGGGAGGTGATGGTAGCTGGGTTTTCTTCCCCTTCTCCTCTAGATTCTCCTATTAATGACTTTACAAGAGGTGCAGAAGAGCCTTCATTATTGATTAAGAACAGAAACCATTTCAGGAGTTACTCCTAAGATTTTTTTTTCCCCACCATTGATGTAAAAGAAAAATTAAATACCACCTTTTCAGACTTCTGCTGAAAAATTGTTACAGCACCCAAATCTGCAGTTGTCTTCCACAAGCTGCTTCTACCTTATGCAAGGTAATGTCCCATAAGCCTCTCCCTTGGCATCACTGGTGTTCATGTGGGTCATAGCAATGCCAGTGCCACTGAACAAACAAACTTCAAAGTAAAAAGGAATGCCAGAGCCAGGGAGACATGCCTGGGGGTGAGAGAACTGGGATAATAAACTCACAGCATCACCCTGGTGCCAACAACCCAGTACTTTTTGTGCCTCTCATTTATGCCTTGGAATGGTTTCCTAAGCCACCATTTCATTTTGGAGATGAAAGGAACAGGCAAGGGTTAAACTGGAGCTGCCATCCCCCACCCCAGTCCATTCACTGCAGAAGGAAATCTGTCTCTCTCCCACCCCTCAGCATCCTGTCTCTGCTGCCTTGGAAAACACACAAGTCCCTCACTGCTTCCTGAGGGGCAGAGACCTCAGCCTGCTCCCAGCCCTCCTCCACCCCGGTGAACCCTGCAGCATCCTGGTTTTCCCATGGCAGAGCACCCTTCCTGGAGGGCTCCAGACACAGCAGCTTCTTCCCTCCTACCTGGCCTGGCCAGAGGAGCTGCTCTAGCAGCAACATCTCTGTCTCCTGGGTTTTACCCCAGCAGCTGCTCAGACCTGGCCTTGGGTACAGCAGGTATCCCACAGCTAGCACAGCTTTTCCATCACCAAGGCTGAATAAAATTCCTAAGTGGCTTCTTCTCCCCTTTGGCCCCCTTTACCAGGTGTACCCCACTGGCTCATTTTCTTTTTTTTTCCTCTACAGTTGATGGAGACAGCTGAAAGGACCTTCAGACTGCTCCCTCAAGGTCATCCCATCCTCATCCAGTGTGTTCCCTGCTGGGGGCCAAAGTTTTGCCATCCCTGTAACTCCAAGAAGCCAAGCCATGCTCAGAGCAATCTGAAGACTGGGAACCCACAGGCAAGTTCCAGTGTTAAACCAAGTCACACAAGCCTCACAAAGCACTCCCCAGAGGTCACACAGGGGTCACTGCTTTCCCTGCAGAGCCCTTGGCTGCTGCTGAGCACATTTGCTTTCCACATTTGCGTGGAAAGGTCAGCTCCAGAGCCTCAAGTCCTCACCAACAGGCTCAGAAAATGGACCAGTTCAGTTTCCCCTTCAAACACAAGAGATGGGTGGCAGGAGAAGAAGGAGAAGCCAGCCCTGGGCACCTGAGGAGGCTCAGCATCACCTGGAGCACCCAAAGGTATCCCACCCACTCCATCCACACAGCCCAGCACAGCTGGAAGGTGCTCAATACCCCCACAGCAGCATCACCTCTGAGCTGTGTCCATGCCAGAAAGTGCAGTTTGGTGGCTGAAATGGCCCTGCTGCCTTCAGTCCAGAGCTGGAGCAGGTTGGTGAGAGCTCTAGGGCTGGATATTACAGAGACATGCCCTGAGAATGCTTCCAAAGGGCAGGTACTGCACACTCTGCATCCTCCTGGGGAAGCTGTGCAGCCTAACTAGGGCACTGTGAATTCACACCCTGGCTCTCTGTGCTGGAACTTGTCCGTGGAGACCAGCCCCACATGGCTTCTTCCAGCACTCCTGGTCCTAGGGAAGGAGCACAGAGAACTACAGTGTTGCCAAATCTAAACATTGAAAATCATGAGTCATAGTTTCCGAAAATTATCCCAGTGGTATTTAAAAAAAAAACAAAAAACAAAACAAAACAAAATTTAATGAATTCCATTTTTCATCTCTCAGATGACACCCAGAAGTTTCTCCACGGTTCTCAGTGCTAAAAACTCAAGGGAAAACAAACACATGACAGAAAGCAGGAGTAGAGATTTTCATGCATTCTCATGATTCCAGAAGCTGGAGTTTTAAAGAAAAAGAAATAAACAACAAAAGCCTTACGATGTAAAGATTATAATTTGGCTAGCAGTAGAAGTAAAATCTCATGGTTTATGTGACAAACCTCAACTGAACAACTCAGCTAAAAACTTGGAAAAAGAAGGTGAAACATTCCAGTATCATTTTGGCTGCCAAAATAACAGAAACAATTGTGCAAAATTTCAACACAAAGAAAAAAAAAAACAATGAGATTTTTTTTCCACTTTCATGGACTCAGAGACAAACAGATGTTGACAAAAAGATGTTGCAAATAGTTCTTGCTGTTGCTCAGCTGAGCCTGAGTTGCAGTGCGAGTGCATCTCTCATTCATTAAGTCATCGCTGTCGCTCACACACAGCAGCCAGTGCAGTGTCTCTGCACCCTTGGTGTTCCTTTGCAACTTCTACCAGCACAACAGGGTGAACTTCAGCCTCTTCTACCATGTTAACAGTCAGAATGAATTATTCTCATTTCTTCTGCAAGAGCATACCTGTACTGCTCTAAGAGAAAGGGGCACAGACCCTGTTTCAGACATATGAAAAATCCCTGCTCCTTGGTAACATCTGCACTTTTTCAAATGGTTCCACAATTTGGACTAGAAGTATCAAAGGGCCCAGCTGGCTCCTGTGTGCTACTTTCTGTCCTCCTCCAGCAGTGAAGCAACCCTTAATTGTATTTACTCTGGATTAGACCTGTAGGACCCAACCTAAATCATAGCAAGATCCAAGAGGTGCTCTCCTGGAAAAAGCCTCCTGAAATGGATCCCATGTCCAAATAGCAGATGACGCCATCACTGGTTTCATTTCAAGGCAATCCAGATGTTCAGTAAAGTGATTAGGAAGTGGTGTGTATCAAATATAAGATACTCCACATTGAATTAATGCATTTATTTGCTCTGAATGGTTTTCCAGGTCAAGGCAGCACTTTGCCTGTCACAAGTAAAGTGCTTTGACAGAACACATGGACATTTCTGCTGCTTAAACTGAGCCAGCAAACAGAATGGCCAGCAACTCCCAAGTCTCAGAAGAGTCCAAAGAAGTACTGTCTCCCTGATATATTTATTTCCTGGCCCACTAAATGCATGAGTTCAGGTGCCATTTGTCAGCATCCTTCATAGAAACAGCCATTTGAAAGGAAGCAAATAAACATAACAACATTATAGTGGGGTCATTGAGTTTTCAGCCTATTACTGGCTAGCAGGTGTGCAGAGTATCACTCAAATCAGCTAATATGGCCCTTTGCTCTGAAGAGTGAATGCCAAGAACTTGTCTTGTCTCTTTGGGGTGCAGGACCTCTGCCCAGACAGACTTGGTTGTTCCAGTGCTGTCCCCAAGCCTTGTGGCATGGGGCTCTGGTACATAACCTGGTCTCGGCTCTGTAACTGGGACAAGGTCAGCAAAACCTGCCCAGGACTAGCAAGAGCTGCTAAAGCCTTGTCACAAACTATTGCAGAGTGTCAGTGCCTCCTACCTCTCCTATAGGGACCTACTGGGGGTTTTTCATTTCCTTCAAAGAGGAAGAATGAGGACCAAGAACAGCTGAGAACACAACATAGGTGGATCCTCAGTTTTATTTCCATATTTAGCAATCCAAGAGAATCAGTAGCCCCCTTCTTCCTCCTTGTCAGAGAAGCATTCAGTGGATGTGTTGACTATTACCCCATCTGCCACAGTTTTCTAGGGAGAATTACAGAAAAAAATGTCTCAGGCAATCACAAAAACACTAAATCCAGAGGCATCACATTCTCCACTAATGGAAAGAGGCCACGGATATGGGCAGGATCTCCAGTGTCAGGGTCCCTTCTGACTCCAGGCCTGTGTCTCTTTCTCACTTGACTTTCTCCTTACACCTTCTGCTTGTGAACAGGGGAGGACTCACAGGGACATGGGGGGAAAAAATCCAGATAAGAGAATGCAGCTGGGTTGTAATTTGTAGTTTCACAGTCCTTTGTGGATAAGCCCCAACACAATACATCCATTTGCCTGCAAATTCCGAATTGTGTTAAACCCACAGTAGTTCTAATGTAACAATATCTTCATGCTGAGCAACTTGAAGACTGCTGAGAAATACAGCACTTAAGCAGAACAAAAAGCAAATTCCCAGCAGCACCTTCCACCCCCATGTTTTTATTGAGTTTTAGTAGAAAAGAATTCAAAAATAAAGAGGGCCTGCAGACCAGACTAGGCATTGTCTGCATTAATTTGGGGTTTATATTACTTTCAGCTGATTCTCAGATGAAAAATTAACCCAGCATTCCTCCATGGTTTAGGATTTTGTGAACGAGTTTTATAGACACATCTCTCTGCTCCTTGGACCTGGTGTTCCCAATGATTTCCACTAACATGGGCACACAGGAAAAGGAGGAACAGATCTGTGTATGTATGTTTGTTTGCAAGCCAGTGTCCCAGATGAAAAGGGAACATGCAGCATAGAATCAGCTCTGATCCGAGAGCCCTGGAATGGGTCATGGTAATGTGACTTTTCATCAGCTTTAGTGACAGAAGAATCTGGCCACCAAGATACCCTATCTTTTACCATACTAAGAAAAATGCCAGAAACTGATTTAAATGGCATCACAATTTTTCATTAGTGCCTGAAGCAGGTGGAAGTCACATCTTTCTGCTCATGAGGAGGTGTTGGGCTCCACAGTGTTAGGTGTTTCTTTTAAGTTGTTATCTCAAGCTTATCCCTTAAGGCAAAAATAAAAGTTTTCCAGGTTATAGAAGTGCTGGGCTTCCAGCTGTACTTATCCCATTATCAAAATTTAATTCTTGAAATATATAACTTCATAGTTGTCATTTCATTAGGTTATGTAGGATGCAAACCAGAGAATTGCTTTTATAAAGATTCCTCAAGGTAACATTTACAGTTCCTAGCTTATTTCTGATGGAAGCTATGTTTTTAGCAGCCACATGTAAATTCAAAACACTGAAGGCCTTCCCTTACACCAGAGGTTACAAACTTCAGCCACTTCTAAGAACCTCCAGGACAGTCAACTCTTTCCATACAGGGGAATAATAAGCAAAAGCTCCACCTGGGAATGAGCAGAAGGAAATCCACGATTGTAGGAGGATAACAGGGCACCAACATACCCCAGCTAAACAGAGCACATGTTGAGAGCTCCATCCAAACACCTTCAGCAGCAATCCCACCTGTTCCACCATCCTGGAAAGATTCTGCAGCACCACTGCAGTACTGCCACCTCCCAAGGAAAGGCTGGTGGCCTTCTCCAGTAATTTTGCCAGCTCTTGGGAAATGCCACCACAAAACTCACCAAGTCCCACTGTTAATGACTGGGACCTACCACAGCACACAGATCACTCCTGACTCCACCAGAACTGCTTTCCTCTCAGTTTTTCATGAGAGCGCCCTCCCAGCAGCCAGTAAACCCCAAGAAGAGCCCAAGGAGAACACCTACCTCCCACAGCAACACACGAGCTTCCCTCTCTCCTGGGCCTTCATTCCAGCCAGCCTTGGCCCATGACTGGCAGAGAGCTGAAACGCATGGGAGCCCCTTCTCAAGGGCCATATTTCCCTTCCAAACCATCTCCTTGGAGGGGAGCTTACCTTCCTTGTGGGCTCCTACAGCCTGAGGAAGCTCTGGGGAAACAGCTTGTGCAGATGGAGCAGGTCAGGCCCATTCCCCTCACTGTCTGCTCACAGGTGTAGGCGTTTTCCTCTCCTGAGCAGAGCTGGAGATTGCACAAACACAGTGTGAAGCATCTCCCTGCTCTGTTTCCTTGGGTGGGATGGCTGGCAGGGAAGAAAGGGACCTCGGGTCCAGGATTTCTTGTCTGGATACCTTCCACTTAAAGGAGCTGGACCCTCTGACTTCAAGGAGTGAAAGGAATTTATATGAGACAGGGTGGCAAAATTAGGATTAAAGCAGATCAAACGTTAGGTTTTCAAAAATAACACTAAGAATAACATTAGTTGTAAGTGATTGGCAGGAATTAACATGGGCATCCTCACTGCAGCAAGGTCTACAAGCTGTAGCAGAGAAATATGGGCATTTCTATCAGGCATTGCTTTATATACACCCTGCAAAGGCAAATCATTGGGTGGGAAATGAAAATCAAGAAGGAGAAATATATATGTTTCTGATTATTCTATCCCTAAAGTTGTGTTCTGTCATTATGGCAGATTGCTTAATTGTGCTGCTGATTACTTTTCCTGAATTCCTCCTACAGCTGTAGTTTTCGCAGTGCTGAGGAAACACTAATTAGCAGGAGGAATGTTGCTTTAAATTTTTTTACAATATATATATACATGTTAAAAAAAGATAATTCCCCAGTATTTACCTATTTAGTCCTGGCTCTGTTGTTTATTTAACCCTTCTCACTCTTTGTTGATCCATCCCTGCTGTACACATGGCTGGTCTGAAGTAGAGAGGGTGCAGGGAAACAAGTCCCATTTCCAGCTGAAGGCAGCTGTAATCCCAGGCAGCAGCAGCTCAACTCACTCCCCCTCACCCCTCAAAATTCACCTTGTCCAACAATCCAAATGTGCATTCACTGTGGGATGAGTTGGTCTTTGTGTGCATTTGCTACTAGGAATTTTCTCTATACTTTGCAATATGTAAAATAAGTCGCTGGTATAGGAGCATCTGCACGATGCTGTAATTTTACCACACATTTAGACTCCACATCCTTAATGATCCATCACAGGGATGATTTGATGTTGTTTAACTCTTGTTTCACTGTGGTGTGCATTTGCCCTGCTTGTCCTGTCATATATTCCTGCAATATATCCACTCAATAAGGAGAAATGCTTCTTATTTTGTGTAAATTATTGCTGTGGCACTAAACTTTTAAATTTTTTTTGTCCTTCAGAATTAACTGCTAGTTCACACAACCTTCCTCTTCCTCTTTCTCACCATCTTCTCTTCAGCAGATGCAATGGAAAGAGTGCAGTTGCTCACTAAAAGCATGTGTTAAGCTCTCACACAAGTTATTTTAAGAGGGGTCGGAGGGGATCCCAGTCTCACACTTCCATAAACCCACCAGTATAGGATTGTTGGGATTAACAGAAAAAATTGAGGGGGAGTAAGCAACACATGGCTGCTGTTTGTAGGTTTTACCTCTCTTTGAAGTGACTGATGCATTGACCCCATCTAGCACAGCATTTTTTCTGTTTCTCTTGCACATTTAACCATGGTCTGAGCCAGCACCTCCACTGTGACCCAGGGCCAGCCAGCTCTGTGTAATCAGCAGTTTAAGCTTCCAGCACAGGAGGTTTTTGCTGGGGTGCTTGAGGCTACAGCTATTCTGTCAGCTCAGTTTGGGTTTGACTCTCTGGGAACTCACACAGCCCACACACCCCAGCACAGCCACCCTGCTTCCCAGGAAAGGAAACTTGGGTGGGATGAGAAACCTCTTCAGGCGCCCTCGCTGCCCTGCAGCGTGGCTGACTCATGAGCGATGCCCGCAGGGCTGCCACCTGTCACTGTGAAATTTCGGTGGCTTCAGTGACTTCCCCAGTCAGCCCTGCCCTCGACTTGAGAGATGGGTGTTTTGGTTCATCAGCAGCACCAAAAAGTCAAGACAAAGCAAACAAAGAGCAGGTTGGGCTGAGCTGTTTAACAGACTGAAACCCAAGGTGAGAAACAGCTCGACTCAGCAACTGTGATGGGTGAGAAGTGCCCAAAACTCACTGAAATGGGGTTTGACCACCTGAAAGCTGGG
Source organism: Trochalopteron elliotii (assembly GCA_024734555.1). Taxonomy (NCBI): domain Eukaryota; kingdom Metazoa; phylum Chordata; class Aves; order Passeriformes; family Leiothrichidae; genus Trochalopteron; species Trochalopteron elliotii. Next base: position 140,261 of record JANPWX010000198.1, read on the forward strand.
AAGGAAATTAATGAGAAATCTAGATGAAGTCAAGGGTAGCTCATTAAGTCCCATTTTTAAGAAAAAACCCAACTTTGGGGCTTAGAGCAAGTGCTCGAGGAACAGCAGCTACACACTGTCACAGATCTGTCAGAGTGGCCTTCATGTTTTATGTACACTCACAAAGTCCACGGGCTTCTCCCTGCATGTTTTCCTACCACTATACTTCTCCTGAATCTCAAATGACTTGAACAAATAGTGCTGCCCCACTAGGATAAGGACTTCAGGATGCATCACAGTGACTGAAGCTGGCTGTGCTGCTGGGATGGGCTGTAGACACAATCCCTGGCATGTGCTGGGCTTCCTCCACACTCTTCAAAGGGCCAGACACCACGTGCGTGGCCAACCCCGTGGTGCTGGAGGCACTGGGCTTGCTCTGAGCCTGCAGTGAAAGAGCTTGTGCATGCTTAGCAGGCGAGGTCAGCGTCTCTGGACATCTGGCAGCTCCCAACAGGCTGCCAGACATTGGGAAATCTGAGACAAATACAAAAAAAGAAAGGCTCCAAATCTGCCTGTAAACAATGTTCAGGTGGGAAACCAGCATGTACAGTAACTCTGGAGCCTGCTTTGCTTTAGCTGTAACAGGAATGTAACGAGTTCTGGGGTTTGTGGAATCAAAATTGGGACCTTCATCCCTGAACCCACTCCACAGCCAAGTTCACTAAGGTATTTAGGTACAAGAATTCATTGAACAACTCAATCCCATTCATTTCAGTGGACCTCTGTTCCCAGGGAGCAGTCCCTACCCAAAAGAACTTGCAGATGAGGGGCAGCAAAGTCAAGTAGTACAGATTGTTAAAAACCAACAGCAGACACTGCAGACTACTAACCCAGTCTCTCCTCCAGGAGAAAAGCAATTTTATCTGCCTGTTCCTGGTAAGTACAGAAAGAGGTTTCATGGTCACCATAAGTATTAAGATTGAATAATGTTTGTCCATATTAATTTGAAGTGCATGGCAGGGAATAAGCTAATTTTTCCATCCTTCTGATTATATGTAAAATTTTTATATGAGTTTTTTGTGGATTTGATTGCAGCAACTTGGGATGTTTCCCAATTTGTTCTTCTCTCAGGACAGTTTTTCTGGATCAGATGCTAACAAGCCCTGGTAGAACACATATAAAATATATAAAATATTTGTTGCTTCAACATTTCAAACAATCTAGAGAGGAGGTCACACTCTCCTGGCCCGTGTGCAGTGCCTTTGCTGTCTCAAAGGCCCTCTGTTAGTATCTGCTGCAGCCAAGCAGTGAGGAGTGGGATGGTCCCACAGCAGGGTGTTGGCTCACAGTGACACATGTGCAAACCAAAATCCATGCTTTCCTGCTCCAGCACTCTCCTGGTGACACCTTTCAGTTTGTTTAAGGTAAGGACATGTTGGCTAAGAATGTCCTCATCCACCCGTTAAATGGCAGCACACATAAATCACTCTTACTTAAAGCTTGTATTTCTTTATTAAAGACATGCTGCAAAGTGCTTGAAAATAATATTGGCTGCTGTGAACTGTGGTGCCCAATCAATGAGAGACATGACAGTCAATTACCCCTCCACTTACTGATTATCCCCAGCAATCAGCCTGGATCAATACCTTTAGTCTCAATTGATAGCAGATATCAAATCTGAAATAGGACGTTTCAGTGCTTTGGAAATACTGTTGGAGGGAGGGTGTGCAGTGGCCACTACGTTTATTTAATCATTCATTTCACTTCCACCTGCTCCAATTAGCCAGGGGACAGGCTCTCCAAATGGCTCACACCCATCCTTTTGGCACGAGTGCCTGGCCAGTGTCAGCAAGGGGGGCACCTGGACCACAGCTCACTGCCCTGGGGCATCTTCAGTGCAGAGAGAGCCTGTGGCAGAGAATAGGGAAGAAGTTCAGGCCAATGCATTAGGACAAAGAAGGAAAATAAGGAGGGAAACTTGGATACTGAAGCAAGGAATGCATTCCCCAAGGTGCTGCTCTGCGGCAGCAACAGGTAAACAGGACACCTGGAGATGGGCTGCAGTGCAGCCACCACAGCCTTGCTGTTATCCCAGGTGGCATCTCCATCCATTGCCACCCCTCGTGTCACACAGTCACCATTCAAGCAGTGACATTCCCTCTATACGCTTTGGCAGAGCACTCAGCTTCACAGGAGGGACGGTGGAGAAGAGCAGGAGGTTTCGCCTGTCTTTGTTACAGGAGACTTAGCAAAGCTTCCAAATAGTTGAAGAAGAGCTGTGCCAGGAGCTCTTTCAGAGTTTCCTTCGAAGATGCCAGTTCGAACAGGCTTTTGTAATTGAGAAGGATCATTTGCATTTGTAATGGTTTAAACACAAACCCATCCACACCGGTGTGGGTGAGGCAGCAGGGCTGATTGGGATGGAAATGGTCTGGGGCAGGGAAGAGCTTCCCTGCACTCCTGCCCTCCCGTTCAAAAGCCTAGTGGGCTTTGATTTTGGTGTCCCTCAGGCATCCCTGTGACTGCATGACATCTCCCTGCCACTGGCACTTAAGGGAGCCTGGCCCTCTCACCATGTCACTGTCCTTTTGGTGGCCCTTCAACACCTCCCTTTGCTCAGCAGTATAAGCTCCTCCACGGGATGACCTCGGCACCCAGAAATCCCCACGCCAACCTCTGGATCAGTGCTAACAGGTACATACACACAGCTCGACTGTGAAGTCAGAGGTCTCTTGCCTCCCCACAGGTCAATCCCACCCCCATGATTTGTCACCATGGTGCTGCCAGCTCCTCTAGGCTTCACTGCATGGAACTGACTCCTTAAAACACCATGTCCTGGGGTCAGACAGACAAGGTGATTGGCTTTCCCTTAAAAATACTTGGGGAGGTAGTAAAAATAGGAAGGGTACCTGCTTCATCCTTGGAATCATGGAGAAAAAGCTGGGAAACGAACTCAAGAGCTCAGGATATAACCAGCAAAAAACTTGCTCTCTTAAAAATGGTTTACTTTTGAGGTTGGCTGTCAATGTTTCAATGTCCACCTGTGGCAGAGGCAGGAAAGCAGCTGAAAGATAACGGAGATAAAGCATTATCCCTAGGATCACAGTATGGCCAGGAGCCAAGGCATTCCCCTTTTTTTAATACACAATCCTTGTCATAAGATTGAATATCCATTTGGGGGCAGAATTCCCCTACTTTACTCTGCACACTCCCCTCTGAAAGCGTTGTAATGCTTTACTTATTGGCATCTTATTTTGATGAATAGGCTGCAATTGGTGCAAAAATCTCCTGAATGGCTTTAGGAGACTCAGGCATGTGATCGTTGGCCCATTTGTACTAAGTACCATCACTCAAAGTCTGTATTACTCACAGGATGCTTAAGCCAGCGTATTTTCCTAACAGGCACGGTCCTCTGAGGGTACAGCTAATCGTGCTGGGGACTTCTTTGAAGTAGCATAAAGGGTAATTATTCCCCAAAGTCTCATTTAAAAAAACATCCTTAAAAACTAAGTTTTGTACCTTTGGAGCAAAAAAAAGCCCAACCCCAAGTATAGCAGTGCCAGGAGTGGCTGCCTGCTGGGCTCAGAGCGGCACGGGAAGGAGACATGTCCCGTCTGCTCCTTGTCTGGACTGAAATACAGATATTGAGGATAAAAATAGGGAAGAAAAAAGGGACCTCGGAGAAATGTGGGTCAAGTACGAGAGGCTGCTTTTTTTCTTTTTATGTAATGGGCAGGGATAACAGATCGTGGTGCCTGGGAAAACCAGACCTCAATCAGCAGTGGCAGCGGTGAAGTCTCTGAGCTCAGGTGGATTTCTGCAACCTGTTACAGCCCTGAAAGAGCTTGTCTGCTGATAAGCTGGCCCCAATACCAGACTACTCCTTACCGAAGCTCTTTTCCTCTCGGGAGCACAGGAAAATGCAGGTCCCCGGGGTGGTTTAGCACATGAGCAAGGAAAAAATCCCACTGCTGTTCCAGTTACCAATCCCTCCTCGTGCTGTGGGGCAGGAAACAGGAGATATCACCCCCAACCCACTCTCCTGGATGGGCTTTGCCCTTTTCTTCAGAATTGCTTCTGACCTGGTCAGCACCATAGGGAAGCCATGGAGATGGAGCCCACTCTTGCTTTCAGAGTGCAGAAATGCATTTGATGAGCTGTGTTCACTTTCAAAGAACAAGACCTGGACAAGGGCCTGTCTGAGCACCAAAAGAGCTCTTTTCCACATGAGGAGAAAAGAGGAAAAGGCAGATATTCCATTTAGCTCAAGAGAGGGGAGAAGCCACTCGCAGCATATAGAGGCTCCCTCCATTTTGTAGTATTTTTAATTACAATTAATTAGAAATTGAAGCATGCTCCATCCCATTCTTTCTGCCCAGCTTTGAGCAAAATGGTTGGCAAAACATTTTTTTGAGAGTGTTTAATTTATGGTGTCAGAGATGTCACATGACACCACCAGCGTTGTCTGGCCCTTTATAAGGAGGATGCTGCTTTTCCCCACTATGGACATAAAGTGCTTTTCCTATGTCCTACCAGGAGTCCAGAGCCCCAGGAAGAGATTCTATCCCTAAGGAGAAACATCAGGGCAGCACAGCCAGCCCCACTCCAGCTGCAAACCTGCTCAGCCATGACAGCTTCTCCCTGTTCCTACAGCTTGTTTTAAACTTTTTGCATGCTCAAAAAAGCACACAAGTCCAGAAAAAAAAGTTACACCATGACTATTTTCAGCATGCAGTTGTGTTCAGAAACCCCCCAGAAATAAAAGACTTTCTAAATTTGCCAGCAACAGTTAAAGAAAATCTATTTCCTTACTGCTGTTCATAATTTAACCACCCTCCCCTCTTATTTGCACTGTTTATACATGAATTCCTACAGCATTATGTGCTTTGTATAAGCAGGAAAAGTCCAGTCCAGACAAGGCTCCATGACAGCTCCTCCTGACTAATAGCAGAATTATCCTTACATAAGTCCTTTCTCTTCCCTGGCATTTTTTCTCCCTCCAGGAAGGTACTTCCCCGCACACCCTGCTGGGATGGAGCGGCTCAGTTCCATGCCTGATGTCGCAGTGCCATCTCATGGCAGCTCCAGTGCCAGCCTTTCACAGGACATCCACTTGCTTTCAGCTCTTTGCAGGTGTCTTCTTGTCGAGCTGTTGAGGCCTTAAATTTATAAACCCGCAAAAACAAAACAAAACCAACCCACCCCCCTGCCAAACACACACAAAAAAATCCAACAACACAAAAAAACCCTGAAAAGATTAAATTAGAGTTTTTGGTAATTATTTAAAACTTAGGAACTTTAGAAATTTAAGAACCTCCCAAGGAAGCTTAAGGATAGAGAACAATCAGCAGAGAGAATTTATTTTCTAAGAAGCAGGAAGGATGGAGATGAGGGCAATGAAGATCCTCACATCACTTTTGTAGTTAGCTTGACTCCAGAGGGAGAAACATTACCTGATTGCATCTGAAAACATGGAGAGGGGCTGTCCTATGCTCCTGTGGTCAGGTGTCCTGCTGGGATAAACTCCAGGAAAGTCTGACCCCCACCACAGTCACAGCAAGAGCATGGGGGATCCAAGACACAAGGCCAGAAGAGTGGCACTGCAGCTGCTGCTGCTGCTGCAGGGTGTAGATGTAGGGAGTGACTAACAAGCTGGCTGGGAAATACTGAACACAGAAAACCCAAAAAAGTCTCCCCAAAATTATTGCAAAGTGAAAAAAAAAAAAAAAAGCCATCAAGCTTTCTGTGCAGACCATGCCCGTGCCACAATGCAGGATCATTTCCCAGTTAACCTGCCAGGCCATCCAGTCCTTTCACAGGCAAATATTATTTTGAAAAGTTGCTAAGAGTCAGCAGTGCTAATGCATTTGGGTCAGGATTTTCCTACTCCAAACCCCCTATTTCATGACCAAAGACATGCAGGAAAAATCCCTTTTACCTTTGATGGGATTTACAATATGATCCACCCCATGGCTGTGACAGCTCCAGCAGGGAGGCAGGGGTGCCAGGATGGCTGCTTCCCTGGTGGGAGGCCATGGAATATGATTACCCAGGGAGGGCACATCATGGCACAGGATTACATGCACCATCCATCACTTGCTGACTGGGTTGTTTTCTCTTTGCACACTTGTATGGAAATGTAACTACAAAACATTCCTCTGAGCTGTTCACTGATGTGCAAATATAGCTTTAAATGACTTCTCTAGGAAAGAATCCTCACTATTTTATACAAATTGTCTTGCATGTTTATTACACAGAATCATGATCCAAAAAGAAGGGGATCCATCCCATGCCTGTTCATAACTCTGTTACACATTATGAGCTGAACATAGTCCAGGCCCCCTCATATGATGAATGATACCTACTTCACTTCCAGCCTGCTCCCATGTGCTTATTTATTTATGGAGCCTCAGTGCTGATGGATATGCTCCCAGTTCCTCCACGAGACAGAGCACATCACTGCAATGGGCAGCTTGGAGAGGGAGCAGTAAAAGCTGAAACTCTGCTCCTGGCCTCACCACTGTGCAAGAACACCCCAGGACTGCTCCAGAACTGCTGCACTTCCCACTGACACTGTTCCCAACAGCTGGTAGTTTCTCCACCACATTTAAAGCCCTTTTCCCTGCCCCTTGACTAGGAGCAGGGCACTAGGCTGGACTCAAGAGCCATGCAGGTGCATGGATGCCCACCCGCCCTCTCCAGGAATGCTGTGCCTGGGAGGTACCCACGGGATGTCTCCTGCTGTATTTAGCTTGGCTGGCTCGGCCAGCCCATTCCACTGTCTGCACAGCCTCGGGGAGAGTGGAAGGAAACAATGTATGCCCAGCCAAGCAAAACACGGGGAGGTCAAAAGCTGCCACACGGCTTCTGGGAGATGACACACGCTCCTGAGGCAGGTCCACTTGTCTCCTGGCACGGGAGCATCCTGCAGAGCCCTGCACTAACACCACAGCTCCCAAGCCTGGCTGCTCCCTCCCAGGGATGAGATTTTGTAACCTGGGTGGGAGGAAGGTGCTGGGGTGGGTAGTCCCCATGCACTGTGCAGCCCCCATTCCCCTGTGCTGTGGTACATTCGGCTTCAGAAATAATCCAGCGTTCATTACCTTGTCAAATTAAGAAAGTGAGAGCTGTCAAAGTGTAGCAAAGATTGGAGGTGGCTTTTACAGCAAACTGTGGAATCTCCCACTGTTTGTCTAATCTAATTTCCTCATCCTTGTTGTCCTAAGAGAAGCATTACAAGACGGGGAGAAGTAGAGAGATGAAGACAGGAACAATTTCCAGCTGAAGCACCTCCCCCTTCCATGTGTGTGTGCAGATGAGAGGGTTTATATAAGCTGTGTGGGATCAATAATTTCCCTCTGTCAGGTTTATGTTTTAAGACAACTCTTAGATTTCATCCCCTCTGGTTAATCTGCCATAGAAAGAATATAAAAATAAAAATATTCTTTTGTCCGGTGGCAAACACTCCTGTCTTCCAACGCTGGCTTTTGAGAAGGCAGTGCCAGAGAGAGCAACATGTGGCACATCTCAAGCCCCTTCAGCTGAGATAAAGCCCTAGAGGAACCAGCTGCTCTGACAGCAGAGGGTGACCAAGCTGTCCAACAACAGCAGCAAACCCAAATAAATTAATAGTCAACACTGTCTCTGCTGGGGAAGGAAAGGTTAAAACCATGCCAGCAATTGGTTGGGGACAGGCCTTGAGGCAAAGCTGCCATTCCTTGCCTGCTAATTGTTATGTTTTCCAAAGATTTCATCAACTAAGTTGTGTTCAACAAACTGCTATTTAATTACTAGAGTGAAATCCTGTTAATTAGCCAGCCCCAGAAGACATCTCTTCATCCTCGTTAAGTGAAATTCCCAACTAATCCCTCCAGCAGCCATTGTGTTGCATCCTGGAGAGCCCCAGAGAGCAATTAGTGATGGCCACAAAGGTGGGGGGAGCACCAGAGATCGGCCCCCACCTGCTGCCAGTGCCTGTCTTCAGCCCTGGGAAGGTGCAGACCAGCACAAGTGTAACACTCAGCAATAAAAAACTTCATTTCTTTTACCAATGTATGGCTCTCCTTCCTGGCTGTAGTTGCCCAGGTGGCTTCAACCACAGCCTGGCCAGCATCTCCTCTTCCCCAGTGCTCCATCCCCTTCCTTCCTGTGTGCCATGTCCCTTCAGCTCCACACCACCCTCCACCTACCAGCAGGCAGCACCCAAACTTGCCCCTGGAGGATGCAGTGAGCACTTTTACAAGGTGCTACAAACACTTGTAAGCACAACCAGAACTCTCCTCTTAGCTCTCATCTCACCTGTCTTCCCAGGTGTATCAAGGGTATGAAGTTTCCACAAAATTCACAAAAAACACCCTGGATAAAAGTGACACGTGCTCCAGCTGTGGAAAAAGCTTCAGCCTTTCTGGATAGTGCCCGAGGGCACCATTTCAGTGTGGGAGGGATCAGCCAGGGCTTGTTCCCACCCCAAGAGGGAAGCAGGTCTCTTTCATTCAGTTAGTCTGGAGTTTCTTTGCAGTCTGTCACCATGGAAGTTAAATGTTTTAATTTTATATTGAAATGCCAGCAGAAATTAATTTTGATAGGAAGTTGTAGGCACTTGTCTGATATCCATTTAAACAATTTAGAAGGTTTTGAAGTACTAGGGGGCTCATTTAATCAAGTTCAATAAAGCAAATCTCCAGGTGAAAATAATGAATATTTAAAAGAGTATAAAAACTAACTGTTCAACATCATTTGGTATAAATACATCCCTACAGATGTAGGGATGAAGGGACAGTTCAAAAATTCTACTAACTCTTAAAATCAATGGTTGCAAAATTCCAATATGCAATTTGTCATGTTCCTGTGAACTTGCACTGCCCAGTTTGATCCAAGCCCAATCGTGGATTGTGGCATTGGAGACACTGAATTTTAGTTGAGAAGATACCCATCAACCTTTATTGTAAGTAATACTAATTAAGGCAGAATTAAGGCATATGGAAAAAAATAAAATCCCCGATTTTATAGACTAGGAAGTTAGGAGAATGAAAAAATTACAATTTGAAATATGGATCTTGACAATCAGCCTGTAGCTACCCTACCCTACAGCTAGAATGATGCCTCTAAGTCTTTACCCAATGTTGAAGCAGAGAGGTCTTTAATATTAAAGACATAAAAATATTTTCCTGCAGCTGGATGAATAAAGTAATACCTTAAACTGGAAAGTTCCAGTGACATCACCAGATCAGCCCCTTCTGCCAGCAGCTCCAACTCTACCGGAATCAACATCCATCCTGAAAACAAACCTGGGGAAGAAATAAGAGGCTGTGGCTTGTTTCCAAAAGTAAAAGGAAGCAGAGGGAGAGGTGCATGATTAATTCTCCATTAGTATTCCACTTACATTTCCTCCAAAGACAGGGAAATTTTTCAAGTGAGAAATCTTGCTCATCAAGCAGTTGAAAACATTTCTCCTCACTGTGTTCTAACCCTCACTTCTCTGAAGTCACTTTTCCCCTCCATCACACAGGCTTGGAGGCTGTCCAGGTACATCCCTGCAAGTATCCACTGCTACTTCACACTGCTTCACTGAAAAAAACATTAATCTAAGAACAAAACAGACAGCTTTTAAGAGAGTAAGTTTTAATGTAAAATACACAGGTTTGAAAAAGCAGGACCAGTAACATTTCATCTCAGAAAGAAATTACAGAAGGAAGACACTTGGATTTTAGAAAATGCGTTTAATTAATAATGCTCATTAACTACACAGTTTTAATCCATAAATAAAAGTTAAAGTTGCAAGTGCAAGATAGAGTTATTAAAAAAAATCTCAAATGTGTGATACTTATTTTTAAATTTATTTGATTTTTATGGCTGCCTCTTAATATACTAAAGATGTGGAAATCAGTGCAACTTGAAGAGCTGCCAGACAAAAACCTCTAAAGGATGAGGGAGTGCTCAGCAGAGGGTATGTTCATTTCTACCTTGCAGCTTCTTTTAAAAGGAACCACATCAATCTTTGGTAGTATATTAAAACATCTCAAACAGTTAACATAGACAAACATTTAAAGGTCAACGTTGTTTATATTCCTATTCAATCTGCAACACAAATTTTTCTGTATTTTTTGTTTATTTAAAAAAGGACACTTAGGAAGTTTTGAGGGCTTGAAACCACAGACAATGAGATCTCTTCCTTTGCACTGAAGTCAGCAGCAATTGTGACACTGACCTTGTGGGTACAGACATGGGCCTGATGTACTTAAGGAAGTGGGAGGGCTGGATCCAGTTTGTACAATTCATTAGAAATTATTCATGACACTTTTTCATGGATGTACAGAAATGCACCATAAGAGAGCATACAATATAAAACCATAAATACCCCATCACCCTTAAATCAGAGCTGTTGAGATTGCAGGGTTTCCTACTGAGAAATTTCTGATTCTAACCTGAACAAGGGTTCTTCTGAAATCAATACAATTAAAAGACATTAACATCATCCTACACAGGGTTAGTCCCAATATAAATGTGTTCTCTTTAATTGCTCATTTAAGGTACCCTTTCCCATTTACATTTACAGTATGTGCTGTTGTCAGTGCAAGACTAGATTACACTGAACATTAGAATAAATGCAGTGCAATTTCTTTCTCTCTTGGGACAAAACCAGTGAGTCAATTTTAATATGACAGGAATGTTTCAAAGTGAAAATTGAAAACACATTTGCCCGTGTCTGGATTCCTCTATGTACAGCACATCTTGGAAAAGCAGCATAGCATCTCTGCATGTTTGCTTTTCACTAAGTACAGCACAGAATAAAAAGCCAACTATCTTAAAGAAATGGGAACAAATATAATCAGGTTGAACAAACAAGTGGCCAAAATATTTTTTTGAAGAACCTAAGAACTAAAAACAGCAACTCAACATGAAGCAATGAATCACATATTTACTGGTCAAGGCAACTGTTTGGGGTTTTTTTAATTTTCAGTAGCAATAGGCCAGTTTTAAAAAATTCAGAAACTCAAAAGGGTCAGCCACATGTAGCATTTCTGCAGGGCTTCCACCATCCTCCTCCTTGTCCAGCTCAAAACACCAAATAACAACAAATGATCTTGGCATACAATGCACTCGATGCTTTCCAGATCAACCTTCAAAAGCATGATGCTCTCTGTGGGCTAGGAAAGAAAGAAGGGGAAAAAAAAGGAATAGAAGAACATGTAAACTCTGTCAAGGAGTTGAAAAGATTAAAAAAAGAGAAGATGAAAATGTATAAATCAGTAAAGGGAGAACACAATGTGCCAACAAGGGATCTTTCAGAATACACTGCTTGATAATACATTTATAGGGAGTCTAAAATATGAGATCCCTTAAAATTCTGATAGTAAGTGATTCCTCTAAATTAATACTAAATTGGACAGTATGTAGCCTTGAGAGTTATTAAGAGACTTGTTTGTTTTGTCAATCAGACACATTAAACATGAAACAAAACAGATTGTAAAATGACATTAAAAATATCTTCTGAATGATAGCTAACTTCTACCTTGAAGGGACATAATTTAATCCAATGACAGATACTACATTCCTATGTGATTAATGATGAATCAGGCAGGATATTCCCATAGAAATACCCTACCAGCATCTTGTTTTTCTAATGAAGGTAGAAATGAACAGTACAAAATACTTACATTTATAAAAGACCGCTTTAAAAGGTGTGTGTGGGAGAAGTTTATGAATCTTTTCTAAAACTTTTGCTTCACTTGCTGAAGAGGAATTCATGTTCCAGACTTGCACAACATCTTCACGGTCACGAACACTGACACTAACCCCAACCACTTCATCATCTGCACAGAAGGGGAAGAAACATTAAGGAATACTTTAAAAGTGAGACATGTCTAATTTGCTGCTTAAGTATTATGAAACAGTGCCCAAAAGCTGGAAAAAAAAATAAAGATGTGAAAAAAAAGAGCAATCTCCAGTGAGGAAAATACCAATGTCCAAACCAGACAAAGTAGTTACCAGAAAGAAACTCTGTTTTCAGAAGTTATTGGAAATTTTACCTCATGGTATTTTTTATGAAGTGCCATAGGAATATTCATCTTTCCTATTAGCACTCTTAGATTTGATTAGGAGGGAATCACAAGAATCCCTCCAGTAAGGTCAGCAATATCAACTACTAAAGACAATTTACCTACAGTGATGTCTACAAGCAGAAATGGAAGGATGAGGGTGAAACAACTAAAACCCCAGGAGCAGTACCTGGTGGAGATCAGACACCAGCTTTTCCAGACTTTGCTCTCTTTTTCCTTTACATTTTGTCAAGGCAGCAACAGAAAAAAAAAAAAAAGAAAACAAAATTAATGAAATTAATAAAGCCCCAGTCATGCTGCTGCTGCTGCTTCCAGAGCTGGTAACTCAGTGCTCAGTGAAGAAGCCCTTTTTGGTGTGAAGTTCTCAGAATGCAGCTTTGTGGAGAGCTCAAAGGCCATGCCACAGCTGGGAGCAGTGCCTGATCCAGCTGTGAGCTCCATGGCACAGCTGCATCCCAAGGAAAGGGCCACTAACACTACACAAAGGTGGTGTCAGAAGCACGTGGCCAAGGGCAAGAACCACCTCTGTGGACTGCATAATATCATATATTTGCTTAAAGTGACCCCAAGACAACCCTATCAGTGGATAAAGGGTGTGAGAGACCATTTGAAAGGTTATTTCTGAACTACTCTGTAAACTTGAGAAATGCCATTTTTTTTCATGGAATAATAGCCAGTGAAAGACAATTCCTAAGAGGATATTCACTGTCACTGTAACAACCACTTTTATCAGATATTCATGCTTAGAAGAGAAGCAAATATGCTGAAAAGAAATGATGGAAAAATGTCTCAATCATTACCTGCTGCACAGCAATCTGTAAACTGCTCTCCAATAGTTGCTAGCAGTAGCTCTTTCCAAACTGCATCCTAAGGAGGCAGAAAAATGTTACATTCACATTATTATTTCTTAAATTAAAAGTTAGGTTTGTTAGCTCAGTTTTGAGTGTATTCTCTTTCTGAGGTTGTATAGACAAAAAGGAGCATTTATTTTAAGTGCCTGCTGTGTTATATAATTAATTGTTGGGTCTGTACAAGATGGTTCATCGTAGCCAAGGAGATGCTGTGCCCATGTGTGATGAAGGATGAAGCCAAAAAGATGAGAAACAGGCATAAAGGTGTTATTTATGCTATTTACAAGGCACTGAAAGCTGACTGAAGTTCACCTTCAAGCAAACCTTTCAGAAGTGACCGAGGCCATGTGGTGCATAGTTTGAGAGATCAAAAGTACCTTCATGTCAAAAAGGGGCTGTCATTCAGCCTCTAAAACACAAGGCCTCTGGGGTCCCTAAATTCACTGCCCAGTAATTCAGGCTCTCCAAACCACTTGTCACTTCTGACAATCTTCACACCTTGGATTATAGAAGGAAAAAGACAATTTCAATTTCAGTCTTTTGTGACCACTTGGGACTGTGGGGGAGGAAAGCTGCAACTCACAGCCCAGGAAAAAGCCCACAGGCAAAAATCAATTAACTTTTGGCTGAAACTTTGAGTACCATCTTTCAGCATTTAATGCCTTCTGCAAGGCTGTCACATTTTTCTGACACTTCACTTTTTCTGTTTAAAGGCCTGATCCAGAGCACACTTACACACATAAACACCATGTGTGAAGAGGTCAAATCTCCTTTCTGTGGCAAGTTCACAGAAGTTACTCACGTGCATTTCATTAGAGAGGCAAAGAGAAACACAGTTATTTCATTAGAGATCAAGGATATGCCTGAATAGACTTCAAATTCCACACTTTTAAATGAAAAAAAAAATATATATATAATTTAGCATAGATTATCAGGAAAAGGTCTTTCTATTTTTCTTTGTATGCCTATAAGCAAACAGTCTTGAGAACAAAGGTGATTATAAATTACCATGTTTCCAAACTGAAACACTGTTTCATTTGTTTTATAATACATTGCCAAATGTTATCTAAAGCAAGAGATATGGAATTATTGGAAAAGAAACTTCTCTCATTGCCTTTAAAAGGTTATGGAAGTTAAAATCGTGTTTGGTTGTTGTGCTGGGTGATGTAAGAAGTAAAAACCTTTACAACAGCTTTATCAAACAGAGTTTAAAGAAACTCCCTTACTAAACAAGTTCTGAGTAAAGAGTCAGGGTAACATACTGTACTTTCTTTAGGGACCTTCATTTTCCATATACCTCCTTTGGCATTGCTTTCTTCTTCCCTGTTATGGGAAATAGATCAGTGAAAATAAACATTCAAATTCACATCTAGATAACCCTATGTTTGTGGTTTAATTTTCCCAGAAAAATCCCATCTGAAATGCAATTACTAACTCCAGGGAGCATGACTCTGACTTCTGACATCAGAGATAATTCTTTCATTGTTCATATGAAGTGTATCTCTCAACACTTAATTCTTTTCCCAAGTTTTGTGTGTTGGAAAACACTTGTATTTTCCCTGACTACAGACTGTCTTTGAAGTGGCTGCACACTGTATGGGAACAAGCCACAAAACAATTTTACATTTTACTATGGTAACCTTTAATTTTGGAAAACCTCTGGCATATTTTTACAGAAGCAGCTTTTTACTCTTCCATTTATTCAATTTAATAAAAGAACATGAGCACACTTCATTTCAGTTTAGTGACATCTAGAAATTAATTGCCCTTATTAAAAAATGACTGGAGCTGCCCCAGGTCAGGGCAGATGTAACCATTAAACTGTCTTGTAATGACAAAGGCACAATGCACTAACCTGTGAGCTTCTCAAGTTTATTCTGTCACAATTCTTTTTATAAGATTTCAAATTAGGGCTTCTAATTTCCTGTTAAAACTCTGTAAAGGCCAAATTAAAGGAACAACCTAAAAAATTCATCTTTGGAATATCTAAACCCAGTGTGACACCTATAGAGATTCCTCAGGATCAATGGTCTCCCACCAATCCTGACAGATACTGGGGAAAAGTAGGGGAAACTTTAGGAGGACATCTTCAAAAATCTGCATCCTCAATTCTTACTTCAGGATTTCTCTTTCTTTCTAAAAGAAAAAAAAATACAGAATGCTGAAATTGGCCAGTATTCTGTAGTAATCTGAGAAAAACTTCTTGGCAGTAATTATTGAAAAGTTAGCAAATTACTGATGATGAGATCAATCTCTTGCAATCCCTTTCCTAAAAATGCAAAATTACTTTGATAGGCTTAAAAAAGTGTTTAATTTTCAGAAATTATCTTTGCATTTTACACCTCTTAAGTCACTTAACAAATGAAAACCAAAAATAGGAAAAACAAACCCCCAAAAAATCAAACCCCCAAATGCTCTCATTCCTCCTTACAAAGATATAAAGGCCTGCACATGATGGCCCAACTGATTTATACAGACATCAATGTTTTTTCATACCCACTTTAGCTATCCTGACCAGTCACAGTATTTTCAGAAAAGTAACACAGAGCTTCAGATGCCTTTCACTTTAGAAAATTTACATCTCCAGTAGATTAGGACAGAAATCTCCTGTAGTAAGTCACCACAAGTTAGACAACTGTGATTAAGTTACAGAACCCTATTGCAATTACAGTCTTTGTAAATGATGCCAAAAAGATCAGAACTCTCCAGAAAGTGCTGAGCTTCTCTGACATGTGACAGAACTGCGACAGGAAGAAGGGATGCAGTTTGATTTCTGAAAGGAAAACATCAATTATTTATACTTTATTCCACTACTGTCCTACAATCAAGTAGGCATTTGCTGTAATGAATCAACTCATAATGTCTTAAATTACTTTTAAACCAAGGTGCATGGGTGTGTATAGGTGTATGGAGCATGCACTTCACCTGTACTTTTGCACAGGTGAAAAGGAGTGAAGGACCATCAGTTGTTTGCATCATTATTTCACCAGCTTCAGTGGAAGGGAAGTAATGTGCAAGCTAAAAAAATTAAAATAGAAGTAACTTATTCTGTGTATTCCTGAATTGAGATTCAGAGTCATATTCTAATTCTTTAGCTTCTATTTCATAATCTATTTTTGTACATTTACATCCAGAGGTGGACAATGCAATTACAGTCTGTGTTTTTAATAAAGACTCTTTGGTACAAGCCACTTTAAAAGTGAACAAGAACTTTGGGATATTTCTTTCATTGGTCTCTTGAGTTCAGATGTTTGCAGCCAACAGAAACAAGACCCTCCTGTCCCACACCTTTCACTCCTTCAAGTTATTCCAGTGCCCTTTCCCAGAATGTCTGATGACAACACACGTACCAAAGCGGGCGCCTCTCTCCACGCATTAAATGGTAGCTACATCTCAGAGGCAAGTTTGTCACGGGAGGAATGTTGTTGTAGACACTCCAGAAATCCTTGAAAAGGAAAAATATTAGTTGCATTAACACAAGAGAGGGTTTCATGCAGATTCGTTTCCTTGCTAATTTTCTCTGAATCAATTACACATCCTTCTCTTGGGGAACGGGCACCTTCTGTGTTATAATACAATGCTCTGAAAAGAACTTCTTACAGAATCACTTCTACTTTTACTTTTTTTTAGATGCCAATCCTGCATATATGAAGGTGGAAAAAAGGGAAGCAGCCCAAATGTGGATTATCCTTTTGAATACAGAGGGAAAAAATCATCAAAACCAGAGTTACGCTGAGTATGTCAGAACAAACCAGCACATAAAATTTCCTTAGCATATTAAAAAGATTTATTTATATCAAATATCCACCTTGCTTCACTTAAGTCTAGCCTAAGCATCATTATGATTATCCTGAGTTACAAAAATACCACAAACAATAATTTTGGTGTACTGAATGTCTAACCAGCAACCCAACTGGTTTGTCTGAGTGAAAGGTTTCAACCAGATGTTAGGAACATGAGATGCACATGTTAATACAGGAGTGGGGGACAAATTCAAAGATTCAAATTATCAGGAACCATTGGATTACTTCCCAGTGTTTCTGCTGGTAAAAGCAGAAGCTGTCAGGCAGGTCTGGGGTGGATAAAAAGGCACCCAAAAGGAGTAGTGAGTGAAAGGGAGGGATGACTGAAAAGATCCCAGTCTTTTCTCCCTTTATCCAACAGTTGGGAATAGAAAGGATTTTTAAAGACTTAAACTGCATCAACTTAAGTGATGCAATATTAATCATTAGTGCAACTCATTAAGTATTATCTAGACATAATATGTAAGTATTATCTAACACATTAGGTAATATCTAATACTTAATCACTAGCACAACTTTAGAAACAAGGATTGCAACATTATGTGATAAAATTTTGTGGCCCTTGGCAACACTGTCTAACAACCATTACCTTTACCCAGCCACAAGAAGAAATTGAAGACTACTAAAAATATAAAAACTTGGTATGAAACACCAGTTTCAACTATGATCTTACTCTTAAATGGTTGTGTGCCCAAACCCTAAAGCAACGTGCAGAAGAAGGAGCAGAGGAACACTGATAGATGGCTGTGGAAACATTTGAGAGCTCTTTTTGTTCTGAACTGGGGATGTAGTTTGGAAGGTTTTGTGTTTGGAAATCTCATGCAGTGTACAAAGTTGTGCAGATCCTCATGAGAAAGCCTTATTTAAAACTTCAGTAGATTGCTACAGGTGTGCTTCTCAAAGAGAAGAGTATGGCATTACCCAAAAATTTCAGAGATTTAGTGAACTAGTCAGCTTAGCATTAAGGTGAGACAAATACCAATTTGCTACACACTTCATGATAACTGTGGTATTAAAACAGAAATACAATTTTACTTGCAAGAGATACCCACTACCAGGCAATGGCAGATGACACAGACATGCAGAATTTCTCACTGCTGCAAGTATCACACGGTTTAAGAGTGTTTTAATTCAGTTTGCTAGAATCTTTTTTAAGATATGTACTCAAGGCGAAAAACCTCACCAAAAAAAAAAAAGCACCACACGCTGCAATTTTTAGTCTTTGCACAATTAGTTTCTGTATTAGAAGATGGAGAAAACGTTGGAAAGATATTTAAAATATATCAAATATAATAATTCAATGTACCAGTGGAAGCTCAGGAAGGAATCCAGCATGCCCAATCCAATATGCCTCCTCCTTTCCCCATACGGAAAACCAAATGAAATGCAAACACTGACTCATTAATACAAACACACAACACCAGTAACACTCACGTTTCACATCTCAGGTAAGAAAAGCCACAGGTGTGACTCATCCTAGGAGGAAAAACGAAACTTGAGGTGTGAAGTTACATTAATAATATGTGGCAGCTCCTGTAGCAGAGCCAGATGCCTTACCTGCACTGTTTGTACTGTATAAATCTTCTTCAAATTTAATGCACATTCAGCCGCTGTTGTACCAGGAAGTGACCTTGAAGACAAAACACTGATTAATTAAAATATTTATTTTATCAAGGAGGGGGAGACAGGAGATGGAGAGGCAATGTGAATCACACGAGTGTGAAGCTGAAATGTTCACGCGTCAAAGAGGAAGTCCAACCCCAAATTATCACGCATCATTTAAAGCTAGGAACTAAACTTCTTTTATACTTGCGAATAAATTAATATTTGCCAGGTAATTCGTAAAACTAAACAGAAGTATCAGGAGTTTTAGCCAAGCAGCACAGTGCTGCTTTCAGAGCTACCACGAACCATCAAAAGCTCTGCTGTTCACAGGCCACCAGAAGGGGACCGCAAGATCCTACCCCGGAACTATTTTTAATTGCATTTAATATACCCCAGCCCCCGTTTTTAGCGTTTTAAGGCGCTCCCGGTGCTTCACACTTTGAAAAGGAACCTCATCCGCACAGCTTGTGCCGGCTACCCAGACCGGGCCCTCAGCGCGGGCCGCTAGGTGGCGCAGGCGCACAGCCGGCGGGCACGGCGGGGCCGCGGGCAC
>JANPWX010000198.1:171690-185580 GCA_024734555.1 Trochalopteron elliotii
CGGGGGGGGCGAGGGGCGGGACGGGGCGCGGGGAGGGGACAAGGGACGCTGCGAGGAGGGACGCGGGAGGGGGCGAGCGGGACTCGGGCTTGGCGAGAGGCCGAGAGATGGGGACGAGGTGCGACGGGAAGGACAGACAGACGGGAAAGGGGCAGGGTGGCGACAAGAGATGGACATGGCCAAGGGACCATTGGAGAGCATGGCTGGCACCCCAAAGGGGCACAGACGCTCGCTCCATCCCGTTACTGCCTCTCCTGCAGGGCATGGCTGAAGGGAATCTCTGATCTTCTTCCTGAGACCTTTACAACAACCCACGGCCACCAGGCGTGGGGGCACACGGGGTGCCCAGTGCCATCACCCTGCACCGCGACGCTCCTGGCAGCCTTGTCTCTGCACACACAGAGGTCACACCGCAGAGCTGACGAGTCTCTGGGGCTGCCTTACTGAGCAAAATAACCGTGCTCAGTTTGCCTTGGCAGTGCTGACCAAAACACTACACCTCTCTAAAACTCCAGCTTTTAGGACACAAAACCGCTGCACGTTCACACAGGCTGCTGGCAGCTCCTTTTCTGCACAAACATGGGTCACACAACAGACCCAGCATGTCCCTGGGGCTGCCTTACTGAGCAAAATAACCCTTGTGTTCAGTTTGGCTTGGCAATGCTGACCAAAACACTAAATCTTTCCAAAAACCCAAGTTTTAAGACAAAACATTTTCTACATTCACACAATGAAGAGATGGCTGCTGTGCAGACTGACCATGGATGGAGACAGTGCAACATCAAGCCTTTCCAGATTTAGGGGATAATAATTTCTCTGTTTTTCCATCTTCACTACAGCTCATTTAATTTACATGCCTGGTTTTACAGGGAGATGTTCCTCACAATCGAACATGGACATGTGCAAACCCCCTCACATTATTTTTAGAATAGTACTTCCTAAATTAAGATTCTTCCCATTGGGACTGTGCACAGTAGTAAAGTTAAACACCCACATAAGTGATAACGGGATCAAAGACCATGAATCATGTAGCTTTCTTTGCAAGCACATCTAGTAGGATGAATAATTTTATATATACTTCATCTAAAAGAAAAATCAATAAAGACACACTCCTTTAAAGAAATAAAAGTCTAACAGTAAGAAAGGGCAGAGTTCACCCATCAAAAGCAGTCTGCACAGTCACAATGAAGAAACACAAAAAAGTTAATGATTATGTTGTACAGATGGAAAATGCAAACTGCTAGTCCAAATTAAATAAGATCTGCAAAACCAGTTGCACCATCTCTTGCAATTTAATTTATTCCTCTTTAAATAGAAGGCAAGATAATGACCATTTGAGAGAGCTTGGAATCTAAAAATTCATTGGTATGCCCACTCCGAGCATTTTCTCTCTATTTTAATAAGCCCACCAAAAATGTTAATTCTGAAAAAAAACAAACCCTACAATAAATGGCTGTATCTAGGCACAGATTTTCTCAGAAGAGCTGGAGAAGACAGGAGGAGAGGAGGAGAGTGCTAATTTCTTATGACCCAAAAGGGCCACATCTTGCCTCTGTGACTGCCAATGACACTATCCACGCCTAACACGTTTTTGGTGTCCTCTGCTAAAGTTGCCAACACAATATTAAATTTTGGATATGCAGCAGCATCACTCTGGAAATAAGGCCAACCCCCACCAGTCTGTATTACAAAAACTAACTTTGAATCCAGCACCTGCCTCTGATGGAACCACACGCTTCAGTGAAAACCTCCAGATTCCATTAAGAGGGAGCTGCTCATCAGTTAAAACATTACAGCTCATGCTGAAAACAAATCATTCTGTTATAAACAACCTGGGCTGCAAGGAATGCTATAGAAATAAAACCCCCACACCTCTGAGACACGGAGTGAGAGCCAGGAGGCACAGCCTGTATCATTATTCCAAATGAGATATGTAAAGCCTCCATTTATTCCTTATTTACATCGGTAAATACCAGGCGTCACAGTGGCACAAGGAACATTGTGGGAATCTCAACTAACAGTAAATTAATTTGGTTGTGGAGGAAGGGCAATCACAGGATGCATCAAATTAACGCATCCTTTGCCTACAGAGACTTCTAAGAAGTCGTGACACAGAGGGAAAAAAGAGTCTTCTGAGATGAATCTCACAAGGAAAAATGATCACAAGCACAGCATCCTGATTCTGCTCAGCTACCTCATGCTGCCAGCACACCTTGAGTGAAATCATTTCAGAGATTAAAAATCCCAGGAAGTTATTATCGCTTTCAGAGAGGTATTTATAGGACTGGAATTAAAAATGTATTTTATCAGTGTTTGCTACATATTTGGAAGGTTTCTTTTTAAGGAAACCCTGGTGATGCCTCCTGTGCTCTTGCACCTTCTCAAGCAGCTTTACCAGAAGCAAACCGTGTTATGGTGCAGCCCTGTGCTACAAGATGGTGCAGAGATGAGTTGCTTAAAGCTCACCACCACAGAAAGGGCTTGTGGCTCCATTCCTCACACCTCCTCCCAGCTACATCTTCCTTTCCCTTGCAGGGCTCTGCAGGTAAGCTGCTAATTTTCTGTGAAGGCCTTACAAAGCAAGGCTGTGGGGTGGAGTGCAGGATTAGATTAGCTGAGCTCATTTCCAATGGCTAACAGCTGAAATTTTCCCAGGTAACAACTGAGGAGAAAAAAAAAAAAAAAAAACACCAACAAAAAAACCACAACAAACTGGAGCAGGGAATACTGTTCTGCCCCATATTATGTGCTCCTAGCACTGCTTGTCTGTACCCAGTTTCAGGCACCTGAACCTTTTTGCCACACAAAGGCCCAAGTTGCCCCATGCTGGGGCGAATTAGAGCTGAAGAAGGCACATTATAGCCAGAAGAAACAATAAATACTTCATACCTCTTTCCATGGTTTTATTTGAGATTTAAATCCTTACCCTTATAATCCTTGCTGATCCCAAAATCTTGACAGCAATGGGTACATTACATGTGCTTGAAACATTATTTGGCTGTTCCAGTAGATTTTGCTGTAGTCCCTGCTCCCAGCTGGTGCAGGAAATCCCCCTGCTACAATACAATGGTGTTTTGAGGGGGCAGAATGCCTCTTAAAACCATCAGGACCTTCCTTTCCCCTGCTGACAGTTGTGCACCATCACTGTGGCAACTGCAATGCCTGCATACATAAGGAATATTAGGCAAGCATTAGGCTTATTTTAGCTATATTCTAATAGTGTAGCACCTGGAGGGGAGGAAGGGAAAAAGCACCATATGAGCAGTCACAGTGCATTTCCACCCTGGAAGTGTTGCACAGCTGTCTGAGGCGACAGGTACCACACCTTAAAAAATATCTAAGAGATAACCTGGGTTTGTTCAGTGCTGCTGACAAAAAATGGATGGTGTGAAACCTTAGCTAGACCTCTCTCCAGCTGAATATCCTCTTTTTCACTCTGAGGCAGAGCTGGTTGGAACAGAAACCTTCCTGGACTTGAGGGATGGCTGGAGCACAAGCCTCGGCTGCTGTGCCCAGCTGCTGCTGCTGTCTCACAGCCTGAGCCAACAGCCATGAAATGTAATTTCTCTACCAAATGCTGGTGTCACGATCACTTGCTCTTGAAACACTGCCTGGGACTTCAGAAGCATATTAAGTAACACAGGAGCTGCTTCTGAAAGGTTTCCAGGAAGATAAACTGATCAACCGAGAGCCCAAACAGAGGTGAGGATGAAGGGATTTTAGTTGATATTTGCTTCCAGAGGCTTAAATAAATGTTTTTAAACCCTAAAAGACAATACTGAAGTGCTGAATCCCAATGCTTTTGGCAAAAGCTCCCTCATCTAGGAATGATTTCATATCAGCCAAGCTGTTAAGCAGAGGTTGTCATGGAAACAAGTTTTATTCAAATGATATGGCCAGAGATATACTGTATTTAGTGAGTTCTTCATTTGCTGCATATTGGGAACATGTCAGAACTAAATGATATTGCATAACTTTGTTTTCTTAAAAACAACCTGGCTTACTGCCCCTGGTTTTCTGACAGGCTTGTGTCCAGTCCTGCTTGGGACAGAAGGTTTTCCACACAGTAGCTGCTCCACAGGAGAGGCTCCTCAAGCAGCTGGTGCCTGCAAGCTCCCAGAGAAGTCTTCCTTCAAGTACACGAACCTGCCCAAGTCAAACAGGGAACTTTGTCCACATCCTAGGAGTAAATGCTTTTTTTTTTTTTTTTTTAATATAACCAAAAATAAATTGAATAGTTCTTGCTCAAGTTACAAACTAAAAGCAAGTCAGCTTTGGCTAGGGGACTGTGTAGAAACTTTATCCTGAAGAGTGAAAACAAAAATGGAATCCAAAATTGGCTCCAAAACCACTCTCATGGAAACCACTATGCAGACTTCATGAAGTAGCATCCAAAGGAAGGTGGTTTAACATCTCCCAAGGGACCAAGATTCCTGATTGCCCAATAGCAGCTGAGCATTAAGTAAAAGGCAAACAAAAGTAAAACCTTACCCTTAAAGTTGTTACATAACTGAACATTCTGTAAAATGCTTCATGGGAAGGAGATGGCATCTCATGACCTCCTGTGAAAATGGAACAGGAGCTTGCTAACTTCTGGGGCAGGTGATCCTAAATTTCAACAGGCTTTCTAATTACAGTTAATAAGGGAAAAAATGGGTCCAATAGCTGTTTTGGTCTATTAAAAGCAAATCACAGGATGGAACTCTGCCAGATATGAGCATGAAGAAGGCAGTACCCACCTCAAGTTAGTGTACAAGTTGGAAAGACATCAGTCTTTCCAGGATCCTTGATGCATTCCAGAATCACAGCTCTTCTCTGGTTACCACCACTTGTGAAAGAAGGCTGAGACTCATCCAAAACTCTTTACAGTTAAATAAGGGCATAGATTGACTTCATCATGCTTTAGATTAGATCTTTATTTCTTTACCTAGCCATCTTTGGGGAGCTGAAGTGGCTTAACCCAGCATCCATTCCCTGCATCACTTATTAAGAGACTGGAATTTCTTACCTAGCTTTGCATACTGGGCTTCTGCTTTTATCCTTCCCTGTTCCCCACACTTGGAAAGCACTGGAGCTCTCTGAGGCACTAAAGAGATGCCCAGAAAAGGTGAGGTCAGGAGCATAAATGCAAGAAACCTGACAGATCTCAAAGTTATATGTTGGAAACAAACTCCAAACATCTTTCTTCTCTTGATTCTCCAGTAAAATATCTGCAGTGTTTCACTTAGATATTGCTTCCCCCAAACATGAGGATCCCAAAATAGCACCATTCTCAATGCTATTCTGTGTCATAATGTTATTGGCACCACATCTGGCACTGGCTTTGATGTGGAACATGAGCTTAAATAGTGATCTGTTTTTTACAGGCTTCCCAGCATACAGCTGAAGGAAATAATGTGCAAGAGTCACATCCTACACACTGCACAAACCATGTTAGCCTGGACTGCAGAGTGAGTCTGGGATGGAAACCCCCCACTACTATGGATATTGTAAAAAAAAAAAAAAAAGTACATTCTAACAGATAAAACTTACAGGATATAATATTTTTATATGAGCTCACTGCTCTATGGTTCATCTCATAAGGGTCATTCCACTTTCTGCATCACACCAGCACAATTGGTACCTGTCCAAGCCAGCAAAGCAAAGGCCCCCTCTGGAAATAAACCACTAGAGGGAGACTGACTTCAGCAATGGAACACCCACAGGGAGAAAATCCTGCACATCCATTAAAAAAAAACAACAACAACAAGATTTGGGTCAAAATTGCTCTTTGTGTTTCTTCTTCACACATAAAAGTGGCTGAAATTAAAGGGTCAAGTTTGGTTTCATCAAGGTAAACCGAGGGAGCATCATGTAAGTGGGATCAGGCAGTCACATGTTCTTCTACAGATTGTAAGAGAGGTTAGGTCAACTCTATTAAAAAAAAAACCAAAAAACCAAAAAATAACCCAGCCACTGAAAATACTAATAGCTGTATCCTAGCAACATCACGGATTCCATGTGGACTTTGTTCTGGAGTCTACAGTCCTATTTCATCAAAATTATTGACTTTCTCAAAGTCTCTAAACGACCATCAAAAAAACTGTTAGTGCTTAAAAAATACAAACATTTAATTAGTCACATTAATAAGAAAAAACGAAGAGCAGCAATGCGTGCTACTGCTCCCTTTTCATGGAGCTCAATTTAGCTTCCTTTGAAATCAGTGTCAAAATTCCCACTTTATTCATTGGTAGCAGAGCCTCTCCTTCAAGGAGAAATGCTGGAAATGGCCCTACAGAACTTGGCAGATGAGGTTTGTTTCCCAGGCTGAGCTCACACATTGCACGGATAGAATTCGTACAGCTCTCCGTGATCATCCCAGTCATCACATCCTTATTGCAAAGGTAAATCATTTGGCATGCCAGTAGCATCCAGAGGCTTTCTACAAGGCTTTTGTGCCATGCATATAACCAGTGTGCTTTTTTCCCCCTAAGCTTTGTTTTTCTTTAACCCCAAAAAACTTTTTCAAGATCTCAAAAAAAGGTGGAATCATGCTGGATCTTCCCAAAAGCCCAGGCCCTGCTTCTCTCAGGTATGGAGACTTCAGGTTTAACACAGCTCTGGGAAGTTTTTCCTCATCAGTCCTGCATCACTGAAGTGAACTTTGTTAGATAAAATGCAAAGGCAAAAGGCCAAATAAATAAAAAAAGAAGCGACCCAGCCCTTCCAAAGAAAAACCCTTTGCACAAAAGGAATGCCTAAGAAAAAACCCAACCCCAAACAAATAAGCTCTTACCCTTATCAACTTGCATGATGATCCAAGGAATCCTGGGGTGTTTTGGCATATAACTCAGGGTTTGGGCAGACTCAGATTTTGGTCACAATTTTCACTCAGATCCAAAGTACATCACAGCTTTTCTGACAGTTTTCATCTGTTATTCCAAGCTCTGCTTCAACAAGTTAGCAAGACCTTTTACCAGAGAGAAAGCACTATTAAAAGAATAGTTCCTTTTCATCATTCTGCCTTAAAAGCTCAGTTGATAGGATAGTCTGGTGAAAAATGTTTCTCACCCTTTACTTATCCCACAAAGTTGATTGAGACTCACTAACACTTTAAAACTGGAAAACCTTTTAATGTGCTATATTCCTACAGTTCAAAGTTAAATGGCAAGAGAACGCCTTTGTTGAAGAAGTGATTTAAATACAGAAGGGTCAGTTAGTGACTTTCAGGCCGTGAGCATGAATCTGGTGATGGCTGGATTTGAATTCCAGGCATGGCACTGAACTGTCTGTGCTGCTCCAGCAGCAGTGGTGGAGAGCCTTGAGCTGACCTCACGGTGTCACAGGAACACTGCCACATCATCATCCCACTCCAACACCCCAGCAAGGGCGTTATCTCAACAGACAACACCCATTTAACTGTGAATTTAGCATTCAAGCAGTGCTCGTGGACTCTCTGGTACAGTTAAATCTCACAGTTTTAGTCACACCAAAGGTTTTACATTGCTCATCCTTTCGTTTCCACCAGCTGTGGGGGGAAGGGGCCATAGGCAAGGAGAGGATATCCATTTGCACAGAGTACCAAAATAAGGGAGTAGTTCTGGCTTCATCTAAGCTGTGCACAGTGTAAACCAACAGGAAAGGTAACATATAAGGACAATGGAGCGGCAAAGAAATCAGATTTCAGATTTTATCTACTCAAATTAAAAGATGGTATCAGAAGGTACTTCCAGCAGCACCTCCAATAACTCTCCCTGATGACTAGATTAATTCCAAAACTGCTCCAACGACAGCAACTGAATAAAAATTTGAGAGTTGCATACCAAATTCTGCTCCTAGTTATGCCTTGAAAGAGAGCTGTTTGGCTACTTTATACCTGGGAAGAAGGGGAGGAAAAAAGTAAAATACACAATAAGGATGGAGATGTTTTGACTGGCCAAGCAGATTTGAAGGCTCTCTCTAGCAGCATTTAGTAGGAGTAGCAACCTCAGCCTGTTGGGCAGTTGCAATGGGATTGCTTTGGATGGTAGACACTGCAGAAAACGAGTGGAGAACAGCAAGGGCTGAGTTCATACGAAGAAAATAAAAACTTGCCTTCACAGTGGTTTTGCAAGTGAACTTTCAGTTGTGCATTACCTCCATTTTTCTTTTACCCAGTGAATTTTCTAGACAGACATTTGCAGTAGGTCTATCCAAAAGCAAAGAGAGGATAGCAATGGAAATAATTTGGCTCATGACCAACATAGCCACCTTTTGTTCTGAAGCTGCCCACACTGTCCATGGTGAATTTCCTGTTGGGTGCCAAAGGCCATTTTGCTGTGATGAGGGTGGTGGATTCATCCTGTACAGATGAGACAGCACAGCCTTAGTGCAGGGAATGTGCTTTGTGAGGGTTGAAGTCACACAGAGGGGGGATGTGACAACAGTGTGTAAAGCCTGGTGTTGCCTGCTTGTCCCACTGCCTGGTTTTACCTCACCCTGTGGAGATGGCTGCAGCATGCACATGGACACATCTCATCAGCAACACACATTTCAAGCCTTTACAGCCCTTCCTGCTAACGAAGAACTTGGGCCTGAGAGGCACCACAGCAGCAGAGCCAAGGGCTGGCAGTGCTCCTAAAGGCAATAAGCTGCTTATCTCTGGCCTAAGGAGTTTATAGCACCCATGTATCCCCAAAAGCTCATTAGCTCTTCAGCAAGCAGCTGAGACATTAGATGCACAAGCAGAACAGCCGTGGCTTGAGTTTGCTACAGCACAGATAAAACTTCTGGGCTTGGCTAGTCTGCAGCAGGCTGGTTCAACAGCCTGAAGCAATCCCACTTATGTATAAACTGGAGAAAGCCTGATCTTCTGAAATGCTCCTTAGTGCCTGGCTTTGCTGGTAGCAGTGTGTGTAGCTAAAACTCAGCCCTGCCACAAGGCTGCACCCCCCTCCCTGGTACCCACCAAGAGCCAGAACTGGCATCTGGCAGCATCCCCTGGTACAGCAGCAGAGGAAGCCACATGCCCTTACACAGCCTCATGTTGCATCTGCTTCTCACTTGCCCTGCACTCCTCCATCACTCACTGCCTCTGGGACAGAGGGGAGGGAATGCAACCCAAGCAGCTGGCCTGCATCCCATGGAAGACAACTATGGATACAGGAAGAGAAGGACAGGAAAATCTATGCCTGGGGAGATTTTACAGGAATGGCTTTCCGTAACTATCTCAGTGTGCCCATGGGGCTGGATAGCAGCTACGAGCTCCTGTAGAAAACCATCATGTCAGGGATATTTCCTGTCTCACAGCAGCTATTCCCCGTGTCACAGGGGAGGTCTTCCACAAAGGAGCTGCTTCTGAAGAACAGTGTGTCACCAACAATTCAGCAGGTTAAGCTTAGCAGAGACAGTGATAGAAGTGAGCAGGAAGGAGCTATTCTTCCCCTCTGCTTTTCTTCCCTCTCCATTGAGCAAAGCCTTTAAAGACCAGGTCCCTTTGCAGAAGGCTACAGAACTTTTAGCAAGTGGCATGCATGGAGGCTTTCACAGCCATGATACCTGTGTCTGGTTATTTCCAGTCAAAATAATCTCCTACTCAATTATGGAGAAGAATAGAGAAGCTCAGCCTGACTCACAATCACATGGGGGAAAAATGAGAGGAGTTGTTCAAGTTCAAAACGTTCATCTTGCTGTGGAGGAGGATTAGTACTGCTGTGGAAGGAGGCTTTCTCTCCCCCTGCAACAGCACAGCACTAAGGGATGGAAAAGACCCGAGTCCACTTCCCTGCTGTGCCAAATATACTCCTCCGTTCTTCCCTCCTCCCTCCCCAAGAGAGCATATGAAGTATTAAACAGCCAGGAATAAGCCCTTGAAAAATGTGATCGCTAGCTGTCAGATACCCCTCTGTCACAGAGATGCAGCTCTGTGACTGTTCCCTTGCAGATCCTCTGCTGCCATCCAGGAAATCAGCATTCAACAGTGACATTAATAGTCCCATCCACTCTGGTGTCATCTGTACATTTTGCATTACTGTGCTAATAATGATGGGAACAAAACCACATCCAAAATCCTTCATTAGTGTTTTGCTGAGGCTCTGCTGGCCCATGCCCTTCCCAGCCTGATGGCAGTGCCCAGTCCCCCATTTCCAACCTGACATCTGGATCCTCTGCAAACGAGAAGCAGGGTGGAGGTTTTCCAGCATTGTTTAAATCTGCCTTTATTTCGCTGGCAAGTACCATACCTGTGCCCTGGTTACAGAGGGCAAGCATGGCTGCTGTGCAGAGCAGTTATTTTGGGCAGTACTGTAAATTTTGCAGATTTTAATCTTCTCACGCATTACCCAGTGCCCAAACATTACCTTAATGTGTCATTTTCTGTTCTGTCATTGCCACGAAGTATTACCATGATCCTTGTAAACACCCACAAACCTGCCTCATTAGCTCCTGACACTCCCTCCTCCCCTTCCAGGGATGACTGATAGCCACCGTTATGCCGATGCCATTCCCAAGGCTGCAGCCTCGTGGTTTGCTCATTCTCCCCCTTCTCTAGGGTTTGTATCAGCTCTCTCTCCCACTGCACTGTTGGATTTTAAGTTTCCTTGGCAAAAGGACAGCTCTTTGTTTTGCTTGTGTAGCACCCTGGTCCCTGACTCACTCCAGTAGGTGCAAAGATAACACAAATAATGAGTGTCATCCTGACAGCTTTCTGGGAATTACAGGAAGCTGGGAAGGAGGACCTTTAATCTTTTTGTGCCAGATCCAGCTCAAGCCTCTGTTATCCCTTTTGGCTCCAGACTGACCTTTCCATCTCCTTGATTGCAAAGCCTGAAAACTTTTCCTTGCCTGAATTATCTGTGACAGCAAAATTGCTTTGGCTGACTGCTCTCACCTGTCCTGCTTCCCTGTGGCGTGTCAGCCATGGTGGAGCTCAGGGATTGTCCTTCAGGCATGTCCAGACATTTCCTACTTCTTCACTTACATCACACCAGGGACAAAAATGATTTCTACTACACTGTTACAGGGGTACAGGACACTTCTCTTTCCAGAAATGTTATGCAGAGCTCCCAGCCACAGGAACACAAATCAAACCACTAATAATAAATAGATAAGGATTCAGGAAGCACACCAGTGACTGATAGAAAGAAGGCAATATGCCACAGTATTTGCTGTAAGAGTCCTTATTTCAGCTGTCTTTCCTGTTCAAGGCAGTGAGAGGAGAACATGAAGAGGCAGCCAATTCAAGTAAAGCACACTGAAAGGTCACAGGAATCCATCTAGCTTGTGCAGCACCATTTTGTAAGCAGAGAATAGCTCTTCATTAAACTCCTTTTGTGAAAGTGATTGAAGGGAAAAAGGAAAATAGTTTAAGACTCTCCTTACAATCTCTGGGAATTACCTGTTCCCCACAACTGCTGTGATGGGTCTGGCTTTTGTCTGGCTATGCCCAAATCAATGGACACACAGTGTTTCCAGCCCCTGCCAGGGCACTGGAGGCAGGTGCTCTGTGTTTCAGTGTCCAGGGGTACACCCCTGCACAGAGGTGTCCTTGCCTGGCTGGGGCTGACACCTGGCAGAGCCAAGCAGCATTGAAGATGAAGGCTTTGCCATGTGGATACAGCAGTCCCTGCTGCTCCTTTTGGCTCTCAGTGGTTGACACTTCCACAGGGACTGCAGTCCCTGCAGGTGGGAAGAGCTCCTAGAGCACCTCTGCAACAGCAAAGGGGTTGCAAAATACCCTATTTCTATTTCTTAGTCAAGTGCTGTAAGTCTGGCACTAATGTCCAAGCTGAGATTGAGTCTGGAGGAGGAACCTGTTTGAAGCTGATGGGTCTGATGCAACAAGACATGAAGCCTGAACTGGTGTTGGCTTGCCTGTATGGTGGGGCAGGGAGGGCTCTTCTCCTGGCAAGGTGTAACTAACAGGCAGAGTTATCCTGCTGGGTCTAATGCCAGGTCAGCCCCTTTAGGAGGTGAGAAGCCCGCTCATATAAAGACTATTAACCCCCTGTCTGCCCCTTATTTTCTCCATTCCTTCTGGCTGTCCCTTTAGTGTCACATCTCTCAGTCAGCCAAATTCTAGGCTCACACCTCCTATAGCACTATATAACAGCCTCATCAGGGAAGCAGCCCTGGGAAAATGGATGAAACACCATTCCCTGCCGGCTCTCTTCTCGCTACAGGTGGAAGAAAGATGAGCTAGCAATTTGCTGCTGGCCTGGCAAGATAGCAGTGAATTACGGCAGCTCCTGAGCCAGCTCAGCTGCGCTGGCGAGCGTTCAGAGAGAGGAGAAACCCTTCCCGCAGGAGCGGAGGAGGGAAGCAGGTGTGTTATTCCCTTTTGTTCACTTGATGGCAGAGATCACAGAGCTAACACGGGCCGTAAGGGCTGCTCTGCTCCTCTGAAAAGCCACATGCCCCCAAGGACAATCGATTCTCGTACTCATGTTTGGCAAAGCACGTCGGCTCCTGGCAGCCCTCCTTGGCAGAGCCTGTTCTGGGCTGCACCGGGGGGCCAGAGACACACGCGGTGTCCCGGCTCCTCCACAAAGACACCGCTCCCGACAGAGGTGCCAGGGCTGCCGAGGGGACACCGCGAACCCGGCACTCGAGTCACTGCATCAATGTGAGAAACGCCTGGAAAATTGCACAAAGCACTGAACAACCCGTGGGCAATTCTCTGTCACAGTAAAACTTCGGTGCAAATGAGAAACCTAACAACTGAAAACAGCTCAGATGCACTGGTAGGAAGCAAAAAACAGCCTCAATTATCTACCACCTATTTTTTTTTTTTCCTCTCTCAGGATTTCTTTGGTCTCCTAACACTGCAATAAATAACGGACACAAAGCAGATCCAGGAGCAAATAAAGTCCTGTGTGATACAGATTGCCCTCGACACATCCTTGGGCCAAAGTCTGGCTTTGGTTCACCACTGTTAAAATGCCAGGAGTTCAGCAGAGCTACTCTGGACGTCTGGTGGCACGATCAGGGTCAGAGCCTGGTCCCCACAACATGCAGAGAGACTTTCTGAAACCAGCCAGAAAGATCCGCTCGAAAGATGCTCCACCAGCCTTCACTTTTGGGGCTGATGCAGATGATTTAATTGCTACAGTTTCTGAAATAACGCTGAATTTACTGATGGCTTTTAATAGAATGCTCAAAAAGGATTTCAGACGTGTCCTTCACAAGAGGCCATGAAGGAAACTCAGTAATAGTACGATAATTGCATTAGCATCTCCAGTGAGCCCAGTGGGCCATGCGTTGGTGCGTGCCTTACAAGGCACGCAGAGAGGCCTTGCCCTACATACACGAGGATGGCAAAGTGGGAGACAGAGGACAAGGATCTGTGTCTCACTGGCCTACATTAAACTGCCCATTATAAACCTGCACCAACGGCACAGGTGCATCAGCAGATGCTCTGTGCTAGTCAGGTCAAATGTGGTTTATCCAGCTCACAAAACCTGCCCAGCTCTCTGTGGGTCCTGTGTAACTGAGCCTGGGAGCTGATAAGCCCCTGAACAACACAGAAACATGGAGAGCCTCCTGTTTGACTTTCTTAAGAACCCCAGTCAGACCCCAAATTACAGGTTCCACTAGGAACCCAAATGTCAGGCTCTTGACTTGCAGAGGCACCTTTTCCTTGATGTTCACACTGAAACATTTGACCTGTAAGCTTGCAGCAAGGTTCCCCTGCAAAACCCCCTGTCCAGCAAGGGATATCACACCCAGATGCTGCACTGCAACAGGTGCTGCTGGACTTGCTTTCGAGCACGAAGTTAAATGGCCATTTAATATGGCCAAATCTAGCAGAAGTACACTGGTGACTGTGACAAGGGTGTATCACTAATGCGTGGCTACACTGAACCAATTCACATGCCAAAGGTGTGTATATGGGCACATACACACCTATCTCGTGCCCAGATACACTGTCTCCAT
>JANPWX010000198.1:185924-206961 GCA_024734555.1 Trochalopteron elliotii
AGGAGGAGGAGAGGAGGAGGAGGAGGAGGAGGAGGAGGAAGGACCCGATGGCGAACAGCAGCGAGCTGGGGAGCAGCAGCAGCCCGCACCTGCCCAGCGCCGGCGGCCTGCTGAGCGCCTCCGGGCTGAAGCTCGCCACGCTGGGGCTGATCCTCTGCGTCAGCCTGGCCGGCAACGTGCTCTTCGCCTGGCTCATCCTCAAGGACCGGCACCTGCACCGCGCGCCCTACTACCTGCTGCTGGACCTCTGCCTGGCCGACGGGCTCCGCTCGCTCGCCTGCTTCCCCTTCGTCATGCTGTCGGTGCGCAGCGGGGCCGCCTGGCCCCACGGGCCCCTCAGCTGCAAGGTGCTGGCCTTCCTGGCCGTGCTCTTCTGCTTCCACGCCGCCTTCCTGCTCTTCTGCGTGGGGGTCACGCGCTACATGGCCATCGCCCACCACCGCTTCTACGCCAAGCGCATGACGGGCTGGACCTGCCTGGCTGTGGTGTGCATGGTGTGGACCCTCTCCATGGCCATGGCCTTTCCCCCCGTCTTTGACGTGGGCACCTACAAGTTCATCCGGGAGGAGGAACAGTGCATCTTCGAGCACCGCTACGTCAAGGCCAACGACACGCTGGGCTTCATGCTCATGCTGGCGGCCGTCATCGCCGCCACCCACTTGGTCTACATCAAGCTGCTCTTCTTCATCCACGGCCACCGCAAGATGAAGCCGGCCCAGCTGGTACCGGCCATCAGCCAGAACTGGACCTTCCATGGGCCGGGAGCCACCGGCCAAGCGGCTGCGAACTGGACGGCTGGCTTTGGCAGGGGGCCCACGCCGCCCACCCTTGTGGGCATAAGGCAGGCCACCCACAGCCAGATCAAGAGGCTGCTGGTGCTGGAGGAGTTTAAGATGGAGAAAAGGCTCTGCAAGATGTTCTACATGATCACCTTGCTCTTCCTGCTGCTCTGGTCCCCCTACATTGTGGCCTGCTACCTGCGGGTCTTCATTAAGGCCAGCTCCATCCCCCAGGTGTACCTGACCACCTCCGTCTGGATGACGTTTGCCCAGGCAGGGGTCAACCCGATCCTGTGCTTCATCTTCAACAAGGAGCTCAGGGTCTGCCTCCGAGCCCACTTCCCATGCTGCCAAAGCATCCAGAGCACCCAGGGCACCATCCTTTGCGATCTCAAGAGCTTTGGGATGTAGGGGGGCTTTTCTCTTTCTAAAAAAGAAAGATGGATATAAATTTCCATGTTTCTGCATATGAGCTCAAGAGAGTGTGACCTGTGGGGGACATACTAAACCACCACCCAGCACCCAAACCTTAGGCTGTAAGAAGCTATTTTATTTATTTTTCTATATTTTGCGTATGCTCTCTTCAGAACATAACAGGTTGCTGTCTATGGGAACAGGTACTTGAGCAGAACACCCCTAAACCTTAGGCAGTAAGAAGCTGGTTTTTTTCCTTTGTGATTGTGTGGTTTTTAAAAAACAAAACAGGGCTCCGAGTTTCTGGTCTTGCTTCTAACGTTTCTAAACATAATTCCAACAGATATGGATTAAGGCCATGACATTTTTTTTGTTTCCCTATTCCTGTCTGTTTTGATAAAGGCTTAACAATTTTACTCATGTAATATTTGATAAGGGCCAAGACAATTTTATACTAAAGTTATTTTTGATGACCTCAAGAGGTGTTGTTTTATTATTATTTGATTTTAAGTGAAGAACATGAAGAGGACGTTCCTAATGTGGTCAAAAGTCAGTTTTGGTGGGAGCTGGTGGGTTCATTCATTCTCAAATGGTTTGAGTATTTGAAGCCGTTAGTTATAACTTTTGCTTGACATGCAAACAGTGTAGAACTAATTTCAATTTTTCTTGTTGCACTATTGATTTGGTAATATTTCAGAACTATTTGTGAAACGTGATTTTAAAATACCAACTTTAAAAATAAGCAACTATAGCAGTTTTTAAAACCTAGATTGAAATTCATATTTTACTGCCTTTATAGGAAGTTATCTACAAACCTGGGTAATACTTGTACATTTTGACTGTTTTCTTTAATAAAATATTGAAAACCTTTACTGTATGTAATTGTTTCAGAATGGCAGCATTCTGCTTTGCTGACAAATAACTTGTGTATGTGGAAGGTTGTATGTCTTGTGTCTGAGTAGATTTCACAGCTAAGGTTATTATGGACAAGCACAATCCTTATTTGCTGTTAGATCTCAATTTAGGTGTTTATACCAATAAAAGTGACTAAAGCTATTTTTAAGAAGACTTAAATTCATGATGGACAACAGGTTTAAATAGCACAATTCTTTGTGTCTGTTGAAACCAAATTTCTGTTGTAGCTAATTGCTCCTCTGTTAATGATAGGAAAGAGTGTGTAATTGTGGATGGCTAATTTTAGTTGGCAAAGCAGTTTTTTTTAACGCTGTGGCTTGGTCAATACCATACTCATTTATGAACTCTATTCTTAATGGGAAGCTTACATTTATTAAGCATGGCATTTTAACCTGCTCTGTTCTACAAAAAACATCTCTGAAAGCGTTTTAACCAGTAACCTGATGGCAGGATCCTGGCACAACTTTGTAGTTATCTCAGAGGAGGCTGTCCCTGAGGTGCTTCCCTTTCTGATGGATCATGTAACATTTAACAAACCTGTGCTGGAGCAAGTCTCACACGAAATGGCAGGGATGCAACCTCAGTTTACCTGAAGAAATCTGCATCTGCTGAGTATTTCTGTAGAGAGTAGTCCAAAACTGGTAGACATCAATTGAGAAATGTCCTGTGACTCTGAAGGGAGCACAAGAGACATGGCAGATCAGAAGAGGGCAAAGGTGGCAGCTTCAGATTAAGGCAGGGAATGAAATGAGGTGGGACTCCTGGTTTGGTTAAGTCTTGTTTTCCACCCCCAGCTGGGATTTGGACACCAGAAAGGCAGCATTTCC
Organism: Trochalopteron elliotii; assembly: GCA_024734555.1. Taxonomy (NCBI): domain Eukaryota; kingdom Metazoa; phylum Chordata; class Aves; order Passeriformes; family Leiothrichidae; genus Trochalopteron; species Trochalopteron elliotii. Next base: position 188,860 of record JANPWX010000198.1, read on the forward strand.
TGCAGTGCATAAAAGGAAGGTTGCAATTGGAGTTTTTTGGTACAGTTGCAGTACCAATGCTGCCAGAACTGGGCTAAGAAATATGACCATGGATGGGGTATCTTTAAACAAAGAGAGACTTAACAATCATTTCTAAAGCTTCTAAAGTGTTTTGAAAATGTACCTGGGTACAGAAGGAAAGCTTTCACATACTGCAGATCACAGCAGCAGCTGGTTATCAGTGCTAATTATATATATTTTCAGGCTGGAATATGAGATTATAGCTTAGTGAGTCTTGGACAGCAATGGGGTAGAGCTGTGTTACAAAGATTATAGGGCAAGGCATGGATGCTGTTGCTGGGAATTGTGTTCTTTAAAAGTGTACTTTATACCCCTGATTTACTTTTAGGCCTTTTCTGCAGGGTTCCAACTTTTGGAACTTTTCTCATATCTCATATTTCCCTCAGAAGCTGCCTACATAGTAGGGACCTAGAACTGTGATCTGTAACTCATATCTTGCCATCTATTTCCTAATCCTGCTGGTAACCAAGCCAATATTTTCTTTCTCTTTACTCTATTAAAAATGTCTGATATTTTGGCATCCTCTCTCTCTTCCAGGCTATAAGTAGTATGGTTATGATTCTATTTAAACCACAGAGATGGGAAAATAGTTATTTTAAAACCTCCTTAAAAGCTGCAAGGACCAGATTTTTCACTTGTAGAAAAAATGAGCACAAGTTGTAGAGTCAGTCGTGTATGCGGGGGATGAAAACTCACCTTTAGGTGACCTGATGGTTTTATTTAGGCTTGGCTTATCAAGCAGTGCTGCTGTATTAAATGCCAGGCTCTGTGCAGAGGCATCCCCCAGCTCAGTGATGCCCTCATGAGATGGGTGAGTTGGTTCTTATCTGGTGAAGATAACGGGTGCTTTGCTATCACCCATCAGTGGCAGCCAGACCCAGCCTTGCTACAGCACAAGCATACAAAAAAGAAAAAAAAAAATCTGTATACCATGCCTTTTGCTTGCACACAGCTTCCAGGGCTGTCTCAGGACTCCTGATATACTCTTGAGGGCAAAATCCGTGCTGTTTGAAGTTAATTTTATATTTTAGGTACTTGTGATGTCAGTCAGATTATGATCCTGGCTGTGGTAGTGCCAAAGAGAAGGAACTCCAGTTGCTTTGATTCAGGGTTTAGATGGGTGTTGTACAATAGGGCTTAATTCCAAAAGATGTGAAACTAAATACCAAGGACATAGCAGAAAGTTAAGGAGTATTCAGTGCCAGCACACCAACATCACTTTGCTGGCTGAGAGTGCACCAAGAAAGTAAGGAGAACCAGAAAGGGCTGGAGAAGCACCAGAGGATAAATATTCCTTCTGAAATCTGAGAAAATATAAGAAAGTTAAAAAAAAAAAACAAACAAAAAATCCTTGCTTCCTAAGCACAACATTCACATGTTCTCATAGCAGTCTTTAGTCTGCATATGGGGAAAGCGGGTCACAGAGATTAAATGCTTTGACCAAGATGAGAGAAGGGGTGTCAGGGAGGATGAAAACCTGCTGTGGATTAAAAAAACAAAAAGAGAGAAATGATGTTGGGAAGAATGGGATGAACACAGGGAGACATGGTTGCTGCTGTTGGGACTGTGAGGTGTGGCTGTAAATCCTCCATCCAACAAAAACCAGAGTGCTTTTGGTGTCACTGAGAAGTGCCAATGGCTGAGATTCAGTGAGATCTGGGTGTTTGTTAATAATTATTCCCATATGAGAAGCTGTTGCTGCTTGTACAAGTCCTGGGCTCTCCTGCAAAAACTCAGATGGTTTGAACCCCTCTTCCCATTCCCAGTGACCAAAACACGAAGTACTCAGAAGGTTTGGTGGGCTGCACAGCAGCGGGGCTGTCCCAGCTCTTCCATCGACCTGTGCTTCACCAGAATGTACATTCAGTCTCCTCTCCACCCCTCCAGGCAGCTGCATGATAGTTTCTCATATTCTGGGCACCACAAGTGCTGAATACCACAGGAAATACCAATATCATCTCCCCCAGAGATTCTTCACAGTCTGGCTCAGAGGTCACAGCATGCTGCTTCTGCATATCTGTGGTGAGGGATTGCAGTTGTGCTGAGAGCTGCTCCAGAAAAATCTTGATTGCTGCTGGCATCTTCACTCACTCACCAGGTATTTAACACATTCCTTACAAGGGTTTCCCGTTGAAATCTTGAAGTCAGCAGAGGTTTTTAGTATAGACTTAAATGTTAGGCCAGCCTGAAAAATGGCACTGGTCTGAAATCCCAGTTAGCAGCTAAGATGATCTCTGATTTACAGCACTCAGTGCCTGCAGTACTCTGGGGTGCTTGTAGCTCTGCTGTTAGATTTGGAAAGAGTTTGCCAGGAAAGGAGCTGAAACATTTGGCCTCAGCCAGATTATGTTGTTGGGCAAAGGTCTCATTCAGTGGTCATGCTAGAGGTGGAGGATGAGCAGGGGATGCGTAACCCACAAGCTGTCATCATCTGCTTTTCCAAAACCAGGTCTGCACAGAGAAGGCAAAGCTACCTCCCAAAATGGTGTGAAGCCAGTAGCCTCGAGGAAAAGGGCAGGAATTTGGCTTAGTCTGATAGCAACAGTTCTTTCCTGAGGCTCTACCTGGATGTGGTACAGCTACATCTTCAGAAGGCTGCTCTGCCATATGCTGTGGGACAGCCCTGGGACACATTGTGCGGAGCTCAGAGGAGAGCAAAGCTGGCATTTTCCCTCTCTTCCCAGAAAAGGATGTGGCTGGACCTCTGCCACTCACCCCACATGGTTAAGCACAGTCACCTTGCTCTTTGGAGGCACCTGCACTTGCTCAGAATTGCCAACAAACCGCCCTGAGGGAAGTGGCTCCAGACAAGAGTAACAGACACATATTGGCAGAATGCAATGCTAAGTATCACTTCATTAGCTCAGGCTGCAGATTGCATCATTCCACACCGTATCAGAATACCCCAGAAACCTTATTAGATAGTTATGCTGCTAATCAAAAAATTATTAGAAACATGGCAGGGGGGCTGTTTTCTAATAGAGGTTTTCTAAAGTCATCATTTTTAGCACAGCTTCCTTTGTAGCTGCTCAAAACACTGCACAGGCTATAATTAACTCTATTGTGATAGGAACCAGGAAGCATTTCCCATGCTATGATGTTCTTATGCTTCAGAATATTAAAAAATATATGACATGTTGAAGAAATGCAGCCATCTGAGAAAGACCATCCGTGAATATGGTCTCCTAAAAGCTGGTGCTGAGTTGTGCTGGGTTGGGGCTGTGCCTATGGATATCTTACCCCAAACCTCCTTTTGTGCTGATGACTTCTGATGCCATGTCATTCCTGGAGGACTTGTGTGGGGTAAATCCTTACTCATCCACCAGTTGTAGAACTGGTGACCCGGAGCTGATTTTCCAACTTGACATCTGTGGCACTCTGACTTTCCCTAGAGCTGCTGATGCTGAGCATCTCCGAGCCTATTTTCACTAGGTACAAGTCATTAACTGCCCCACACCTCGATGCTTTATCCCAAGAATGATTAGTTATTCACCTTTCTAATGCAGAGAACCACTGATGGCAAGAGCATTATCACGGGTGAACAATCGCTGACTACACAAGCTTTCATCACTTTAAAGTCAAGCTCAGCCTTTCATGCAAGCTGTTGCATTTCTGTATTTCTGTTAATGTTTAATGACCTCAGCACTTGCACTCTGTCTTTGATCTTGAGTCATGCATGGCTGTACTGTGGATGTATTTATTGGAAGACCACTGTCTTCAGTGCCACATTTTTCTCGTCTGCCGTGACCAGGTTGACAGCACAAAGCACTTTGTGTAGGAGGCTTTCAAGTTCAAAGCTAGTCTTGCAAGGGCACAGGGAAGCTGTGAAGCCACAGCTAATTTTAGGCACTCATCATTGCATTCATAGAGTAGGCAGAAATCAAGAGATTGCCCGGTGGAGAGAAAGCCCATCCTAAAGTTTCTGAATGTTATTTACTGGTATGCCATTAAAAAAATAATCCTGTGTTTGTGTGTGAGGATGATTAACCATTGGAACAAATCATCCCGAGGAAAAAAATGGATCTTCCATCTGTGAGAAGTGCAGTGTGAGCCTGTGTGCCTGCCCACGGCACACCTGCCCAGAGCCTGCTGCCTGCCCAGCCAGGGTCCCTGCACTGGGGTCTGGGGCTCAGCCCCAGCACATAGGCAACAAAAAGAAGTCAGAAACAGCAGTAAACAGCATCAGAACCCTCTCTGTCTCAGGGTGATTCACTCCTTCCTTTTGCTAACTGTTTTACAACACCCATTTTATCACAGCATATAAACAGCAAGTGCTCGCTTCTCTCAGAAATTTTAGCAGAGGTAGAGCTAAAATGGCTTTGTCATTAAAGAGGGAAACACAGGAAGATTCAGAGGAAGGGCTGAAGTCTGGATGCCTTCTGACAGTGAGAGAAAGAAGAATGATTTAGTGGAATATTACCTCACTGCATCAAACCACTCAATCTGTCCCCATCTGTCACTGAGCACTTGCAGGAGGGTGCTGGAAAGGAAACTGTTGAGTAGCTTGATAGTCGAGTAAATCAACTGGGCTTTTTCCTTTTCCTTTCCCTCTCTCATTAGGCTTTGCACGCTCACACTACACAGGAGGTCCCTCAGTGTGTTCTGCCAAGGGCAAAGGGACAGTCCCCTGGGTGCCACAGGGTGCAGTGGCCCTGGGGCTCAGAGACCAGCTCTGGGTGCCCACAGGGCCAAGCTGCCCCCAGGAGCCAGTTCCAGCCGAGCCCCAGGAGACATCTGGGTGTGGACAAAGCTGGATGAAGAGGGAATGTGTTCAGCCAAGCTGCAGTGACTACAGGGGGAGAACATGGGCACATGAGCCAAGGAAGCAGTGGCATCACAGGCAGAGGTAAAGCTGGAGCTGTGATGTGAAAGCAAGGAGGGACATGTTTGGGCTGAGCATCACCAAAGGGTGATGAGGGAGGCTGCAGAAACCAGGCTCTGCAGGACCTGCCAGTGGGGGCAGAGGGCTTGGCAATGATTTTCCTCCCCAGAAGATCCCAAATACTCAGCAAGACAAGTCTTTTCTTACTGTTTGTTCAGTATTTGTCTGAACCTAAGTGCTGGTGTAAACCAAATCCAAATAGTTGAAGGCTCTGCTGCAATGTGTGGAAGGTTTGTTAGCAACTTTGGAGAGTTTAATGAAAAGGTGGGGAAAGGAGCTGGAATTATGGCACCACCACAGTCAAGAAATTTTGCTGTTGGATTTGAAGGGGTGGGAGGACCTTTCTGTCAAGGTTTCATCCATGTGAGAAAAGAAATTGGGGAGGAAAAAAATTAAAAACCTGCTAATTTCACAGGATGCAGTGTAATTTTTGAAAAGAGTGAGAATGTTGGCAGTTGCCTCACTGACACCTTTCCCTGAGCTGACCCTTCTGGTCCCATGAAAGAGGTCAGAGGTGTGCTCTGCTGCCTGGGCTCCCATGTAGCCTGGAGGAGTAAATAAAGGGTGAACCCTGCACCCCCTGGCATTAATGTCAGCTTTGCTGGTTTGGAAACTCCTTGCAGCAAGAGGCACATCTGCCTGTTTGCGGTGAAAGAGCCCACAAATCTATGCATGAAATGACACGAGTGCTCTCACATGTGCAAGAGAAAAAGTAAATAAAGAAGATGCAGCCCTGCTTGCTGGGCTGGAACCAGGCCATATTTTTAGTCTGCTTCTGCACTGAGTAATTGCCTGGGGATTTACAAAGCCACATTATGATTTAAAAGCAGATTTAATCCTTTCCATGTGTTATGATGCTGTGGTGGAGGCATGGCACCAGGGTTTGGGAGACCTGGTGGAATTCCCAGCTCAGAAAGAGACACACTGCCTAAGCAGTGCAGTGCATAGCTCCACAGGGCCCATCCTTCCTGTGCCATGTGCTGGGATGCAGGGCAAGGACAGCATTGCATCCCAGGTCAGCTCAGGCTGCAGCGATGCAGGTACATGCTGGGTACAGCACAGGGACTTGCTTTCTATGGTCTGTGAGATTTGTAAACTTCTGGGGACAGGGACATGCCTGTAACACTCTGATATCTGGTGCCACGGTGCAGGGGAGCATCAGTCTGGGGTGCTCTGGGCACTCCTGGCACACAGTTAATGTGCACAGAGTTTCCCAGGTTTTGCAGAGGAGACTTTCTGTCCTCTTGGCATTGTGCTTGCCTTCATTTTCTGCCCCACTGAGCTGCTCACACTCAGATTTTTGGGAAACCCCTGCCAGAGGGGGGATTTACACCTGTCCTCTGTGGTTATATTGCTCTTTTCTCCTCTCCTACACACTTTGCTGTCACCCTGCATTGTACTCCTTGTCACAAAACAAGCTGCCATCTATCCTCTTCCCTTCAGTGCACCAGGATTACTCAGCTTCATTCTTTCACAGCCAGCCTTTCCCAGCCCAGTTGACTGGGCAGAATGACCCAAAGGCTGGTCACCATCCTCCAAGGCAGACATGTCACATGGGGGAACCTGCCCTGCCATGTCACTGGAATGTGTCCTACTGCACTGGGCCAGGTCTGCCTGCATTCAAGCCTCTCCTTGAGAAACCACAGGTGATTTGCTGATGTGCATTAAACTCATCTCCATTCCTGTGCTCAGAATTATTGATCAGTCTAACCACTGTACCCCTGCTGCTTTGCCATTTCATATCTGTGTAACAGAGAAAGCCACGTTGATTTTGCTGTTACCAAAATCCTCTTGCATTTGCACAGTCTATTCTCTTCTTGCAATTTTCTAATTCCTTCTGGAAAACACGTTACACATTGTCAAGATCAAATTCCTGAGACATCTTGTTTAAATCAAGGGATTCTTAGCACCTTCTGTTTCTTTTGAATATCCATCTGTGCAGAAACAACAAATCCCAGAGCTCCTGGGACATGGGGGAAGCACTGGCAAGGACCTCAGATGGGGTCACTCTTGCTGGTATCATCCTTTGCTTTGTTGGATTGAGCTGATGCAGAAAATTAGCAAAGTACCTCTTGACAAGGAACGTTACGTGATCTTCAAACACACTAGAGCTTTGGGGTCACAACAAGCATAACATTTCCCACACTACTACAGAATAACAATACCAAAAATAATCACTTTTCTTACCTTTTAAGTGTTCTCCATAGAGGTGTGCATTATTCCCTTTTATCTTCTCAAACACCGTGATAACCTTCAGCCAGTTAATCTCCTTTCATTTACTAGTTCTGTAAAACCACTATTTGGTTAGGGTGACCTGTCTGTTCTGTATGGACCCATGCAGAGCTAAATCCCACCTTGCCACACAACCAGAATAATTTACTTTTGTGTCACCTCCTACCTCAATGATTGGTAACACTGTTTTTTGGAAGTGGCAGAATTTCCCAGGGGTGAATTGTGGGCAGGAGGATGCAGATGAAGCTGAGATTCAGCTGGGGTTGCTGGTGCTCAGCAGCAGAGCCTTCCCTGCAGTCCCCCAGGCTCACAGGTGTGTGCTGGCTCAGCCAGCTGTGCACCCTCAAACCCCAAACACCTTGTTTCCCCTTTCCTAATAAGCATGTAATCAAATTAAGGCAGCAACTCATTATATGTGGTGGTGCCCTTTCCTGCAAGTCCTTTCTGCTAACCCCAAATCTGGTAATAAACATAGAAATGCCTCCAGTGTGGTGGGATATCAACATTATTCTATAGCATATCAGTAATATCAATATTCATATAATATTAAAAATTAATGCACATGTTTCTATTAATAATGAAATTACTGCAATATTAATAAAGTTAAAACACACATTGGCACAGATCTAAGTGCAGTGAATAAAGGGAAGTGTTTAAACCAGCCTCTCTCTTCACAAGCTGTGGGTATGGGGAATGAGGCTTTTCCCCTGCACCAAGAAGGTTTCAGGGCTGCACAAGTTCTGTTCTATTTTCTCATCTGATTTGTCCTGCAAGGGCCTTTCCCCTTCCCTTCCTTCAAGGCAAGTGAGGAGGCTGTCCCTGGCCTGAGATAATATCTAGGGTGATTCTGGGGCAAACTGAGCAGCACAGGGGACTGCAGAAAACTTTTTGTGGCAGGGTTGGCTTGAGGCTGGCCCCCTTTTCTGTGGGTCATCCTGAGTCATTTGCTGTGCCACTCAAGACAAAAGTTGGCCCCAGGGAAAAGCAGAGGGGACTGCCTGGCCATTCACATTTGGAAATGCCTGTGGTCACTGGTTTGCCTGTTATCAGAGTAAAGCAAAGGTAAAAGTTTGCCCTCCCAGCCCCTTCCACTGCAGACAGAAATTAAAGGGACTTTGCAGGTGTGCTTGGGAGAGGAAATCTCCCCCAGGATGGGAGAAAAGATAATTGATTAGGGCAGAGTTTAGGAAATAATGGGGATGCAAAAGCTTAATCTTCCTTCCAGAATGATTCTCTCAATTCAACTAACCTCCATTGTGAGTGTCAATTAATGGAAATTAAATTACTAAAAGGGGAATCGTAATAATTATTGCCGAGTGAATATAGTGGGGATGTAGGACAGTGAGGTTTTGCCTTTATCTCTCCTACATCAGCTGGGAAGGTGGGGAGAAGCTCCTCAAGGACAAGTATGGGATAATGAATCTCTCAAAGCTGCACCATCCAAACACCCTGTCCAGGAGTGTCTGCAGGACACAGGAACTTCCACCTGCTGTAGATGGTGTGAACTCTGAACTCGTGTAATTGGGGCTGTTCTCATTACCCAGATAAATGCTTAATCCCACAAGTTAATTGGCACAAATTACAACTGCAAAGTTGCTCTGCTCTTGTCTGATAAACTCTCCTAGGATTTCAGTTTGGCAAGTCTGAGGCAGTCCTGAGGTATAACTGTCCACTCATTTACAATGATATAAACCAGGGTTACCCTCTTCAGTGGAGTCACTGGTGGATTATGCCAGCAGGAGATGAGGAGCAGGGCTACTGTTTCCTCCTAGGGTTCATTTTTTGTGCTCTGATTTTAAAAAACGGAGCAAAAGATGGGACACAGGCACATTTGGACTGCTCCTGTTTTTCTTCTTGATTTTGTGTAAATTAAAGTCCATGGTATTGAGCTTATTTTATGGGGACAGACATGAAAAGCAACCCCCACACTTCCAGTGTGTTCCTGCTCTGCAAACCCAGAGATTGTGGGTGCACAGGGTGTCTGGGGAGCCCTCCTGTTTAGTGACAATGGTAGAATCAAGCTTGGGGTTTGGTTTTAAATCCAGGTTATGAAATTTCTGCAGTGCTGGCATGTCACTTTGAACTCAATAAATTACTTGGCCTTTCACCAGGCCCTTGGGTTAGTGTTGAGCCCCTCTGAGACTTCAGATCTAATACAGACACTTTGTACCTGAGCACATTAATGCAAACCAGATGTAAAATTACTCTTTAGTGGCACTTCAGTCATTTTTTTTTTCTGTCACCACTTGCACAGCTGCAGTATCACCACTGCAAAGGGGGAGGCAAAATACAGAGGGTACCCTGGGGATGGGCTGTCTTCAACCAGGAGGATATGATCACTCTCAAGACTTTTATTTCCCTAACATACACAGAATCCATGAGGATCTGGCAATAACTATTCCAGTTATTCTTATCTGTCTCCTGAGGAAGGTTGTGGAGCCCAGTAGAAGGTGCCTGGTAATTCACAGGGATGTTTCTCCTCTAATTTTTACAGGTCTGGCCTTGATATAGTGTGCTCACTTTTCCAACCCCCCCATCTCCACCAGTAGCAAAGCACTGGTTGTTGAAAGATTAATGACTTCACTTCTTCCAGTTCCAGCATATGTTTGGATGTCTGAGAGCAAGAAGCATGTGAACCTCACACACAAACTATTGGAATTCCATCTCTGGGGACTGACAAGTAAATATAAAGTCACACAGTATTTCATAGAAAGCCCACAAGTCTTATGTTTGCTGGGCTAAAGTTGATCCTTTGAGGCACGAGCCAAGAAAAACCTCTTGCGTTATTTACACCAAGATTCCTCCAAATTCTGAAACTGCAGCTTGATTGAGGAGTTCATGCCTTGTAGACTCCAAGTTTCCCAAGAAGCAGCCAGAGGCACATAATCTTTTGCTAAGCTATGCATAAGGAGCTCTGCTAGCTTGGGTGAATCAAGTGTGGGATAACAGATTACACTGAATAAAAATGAAAAACCACAATGACAAAATAATGTTATAATATTAAAATAAATCAAATCATACACTGCCATTATTCTGATACAGAATTTTTGCACAGCAAATTTGATACATATACAAGAAGTCAGGCAGCCTATTACAATAAACTTCAGGTTTTCTTTTTTCTTTAATATAAACTACATCTTAATACATAGTTTGAGATGATCAGGTAGTTTTACACCAATTCAAGTAACAACAACTTCTCATCTTAGAATACTAAAATAACAAAGTCTTTTAATGCTCTGAATACTGAAATGCTTTGGTTCCACCTGCCACTTTTTAAAAGTGTAAAACTACATCTATTGGTTAAATCTTTACCCTAGAGGTGTGCCTAACTTACAAATAAAATTATATTAATAAAGATACAAAATACAATGTAAATACAGTTCTTTTGGCAATTGTCATATGCTTCACACTATGCAGTTATCCAGCTCTCAGTCCAATTCAGGTATTCCAAAGTGTAAAGACGTGGCCAAATTTTTCCAAAACTGGCTATAAACTTGGATTTTTTTCATTCTGGGGTTAAACTGGAACCATGAAACTCACAAAATGATTCAGGAATGGTCAAGCCCCTGCTCTAGTAGATGTTGTCTGGTTACCCCAAAATGAAAGCATCCTCCACTGCAGGTCCCTCCTGAAAACCTTGGCCACAGCAGCAGCATCTCATCTCCAGCTGATGTTGGTGAGGCAGGAAAGTGTGGTGAAAGGTTTCCCCTGGCAAGTACCCTTTTTTTTTTTTTTTTTTTTTTTTTTGGTCACAACAACGAGAGAACAAAAATACTGAGTGGCTCTTTCTAGTGCAGAACAGTTCCTGCTAAAAAAAGACATCTTCTTTCCTGAAGGCAGGCAAACACCTGAACCTGCTGTGAGCAGTCCGTAGGCAGGCCAGGCCCGGCAGGCACGGGCAGCTGTGGTGTGTCCTCCGCCCGGAGAAGGGGACCTGGGGACAAAGCAAGGACATCAGTGACAGGCAGAGCCACAGCACTGGGGGTTGGGGGGGTGAAATGGGAGGAATAATGGGGATGTGGGCAATGCTGCCCATTCAGAGGCAGAGCTCCCCAGGAGCTGCAGCACAGAGCAGATGGGAAAGGCAGCCCCGTTGTAAGCCCTCGTCCATCCAGAGCAGGATGTTAACAGTCATGTTGCTGTGTAAATCTACATCTGTGATGACACATATTCTCCATTTACTCTTGTTTCATAAAGGAGTTCGTTGTGAAACTGCACTGACCTTTAACATCACGTTTTGTGGTGCCACTGTGCAGGGCTTTCTGCGTGTCCCAAATCCTGCCTTGTCACACGGCACAGGGCGGGACCTGGGAACCTCAGTATCCCGTGGTAAACAGGCTGGAAGGGACCTCTGGATGTCACCTCGCCTGACCTCCCTTTGGGCAGGATCCTTTTCACCACAGGGCAGAGGTTTCTCATTTCATCCCACCCTCCTCCAGCCACATTGTGCCGCAGGGAGCACATATGGAGTACATTAGACAAATTTAATTGTGCCATGACATGCACATGTACTGACACTCTTCAACAACTTGGTCACAAGCTCTGTCTCTTACAGGAGCCAAGCAGGACAGCCCAATGGGAAATGTCTGGGAGCTGTGGTGCTGCCAGCTGGCAGCACACACTGAGCATTCCCTGGATGCAGCAAAGGAGGCACAGAGGTACAAAGCCACTGCTACCAGCCAGGCAGGCAAGCCCTAATTCCCTCACCTCCAGGTTTCTGTGTGGTTGAAGCCTAGAATTTTAATATTCCAAGATTTTCTTGTGTCAGTGTACAAATTCTGTCTCAAACAAAGTTCCACACAGTCCTCTGTGCATGGTGCCATGCACCAGCCTGACTCCAGTGACACCCCACTGGGTGCAGGAGGTGGGCAGAGGGCTCACATCTCCTGCAGTGCCCTGGGCCAGCACCAGCCTCCTGCCCAGACCAGCCCCAGGGCAAGGGATGCTGGTTTCCCCATTCCACCTGCTCTTGGAATTCTGGAAACCGAGGGGTTTAGGTTTTAGTACACAGTAATTTATATGGGGCAAGATAGAGACTTTAGGATGGAGGTTAGTTGTTCTTTCTTCACCTTCTTCCTTCTTCATGGTTTCAGGTGTTTTTTTTCTAATTGGGTGAAAAAGGTCCGCATTGTGGGCCTTGGGTGGTCATTATTAGGTCAAAAATATAAATAATACAGGTGTCATCTCATTATTGGACAAATTATGCTTAAAAGACCTTGGAAAGAGTTACAGACAGAGCCATGTCTCACCTTGCTAGTTAGAGCTCACAACTCGTGAGAGTGTACTATAAATAAAAAATAAACCTCCAAGTCCAAACTCAAAATCTATGTTTCTCATGTATTAATCCTGACCTTAGCAAGGAAAAAAGGAAGCAAGAACCTTCACAACCCACCACAGCCCCTCTGCTCCAGTGTGAGCAGAGAAGCAACAATCACACGTGCTGGGGACTCCCCATGGGATTCACCCCTTTGGGTGCCCACACACAGCCCTGCAGCAAAACCCAAACCCTGAGCTCTCAGCTTTCTACAGCTCAGGTGATTTATTCAAAACATTCCACTTTCAGTGGGACTCCCACACTGCCAGACCTCACCTGCCTGGCCCTGCCTGCAAACCCTGCCTGGCCCTGCCTCAGACCTGGCCTAGAAATTCCATCTGGGACTGCTGATGGCATCAGTCCATCACCATCTAGCTGTTGAGAAGGAAACTGGAAGATGGAACCCCAACTGCCAGGCATCCCCTCCAGTTATCTGCTGGCTCCTCTGGATGTCCCCGAGGTGCCATGGCCATGGTGGTGCCTGCCTTTGATCTCTCCTGCAGGTAAATGAAAGGTTTTGGTGATCAGGGCACCCAGCTTCTCCCTACACAAGTATTTACAAGAGAGGAACCACTCTCTTGTAAGAGCAAACCCTTCATCCTTAAAATAACCTCATTTCACATTCTATAGTAAATCAATTTGCTTTCGTGTTTCTCAGGAAGATCAGTGGGGTGAGGAATCAAAAATCTAAAATCACCCTCATAAAGCTTATAAACATCAGTGACTAAGTCTGGTGTGGACAAGCATCTTCTCTGATTGTAATTATCCAGGCAATCAGCTTGAAATATTTCAGACAGTTTAAATTGTTGCCCAATAACAATAAGCTCATAAAACCCTCTAGAAGACAATTTCTCTTATCCTAATTCCTGGTAATGGAAAGAGCCCTTACAAGAAAAACCTGCTACATCACATAGTAAAAATGTCAATTTGGTCCCGAATATCACAGCAGAAATTTTAAAAGTTTAACTGCAATAAAATACAGCCTTAAACTTCCTAAAACTGAGAAAATAAACTGTGATACTGAGCTGAGAAGCCAGGCCTTGGACAAAGCACTAAGAGAGGCAGCTAACCAGCTGCACATTTATGATCTGAATTTATTGCCTTATATCTTCCACTTGTGATGATTCTTGGGCTATGTTTTTCCCTGAGGATGGCTCTGAACACCACCAGGTTCTTGAGCTCCCTGGTAACATCCCATTCAGTCTTTTGTGTTTTAAATAAGCAGCTTTTTTCATACTGCCTAACAAATACATAATTACATTAAATAAATGCACTTGTTAAAATCATTGTATTAATAATACAGTGTGTGTGTATCTATGTATACATACATATATATTTGAAATTAATTGGTAGAGTAGAAACAAAGAGTGCCTGTGGGGACTTTTCTCAAGTCCAAATGTGTGTCAACACCTTCTCAATACACCAGGTGTCCCAAAACCAACTGGTGACATTTTTAGGCTTGTGACAGGATGTTGTCCACTGCCACTGAGGTTGGTGGCACTTGCTGTGTTCCTGCTCACACCAGTAAGGATTGGCAGGGCTGGGCTTGGGAGCTGCTGACGCTGTTTCGGATCACTTAGCAAAACAAAGCAGCAACAACAAACTAATAAGAAAACAATCTGGGAAGCCTGTAGTGCTTTCATCCTCTGATTCTCTTCAGCATAATTCTGACAGTAATGCACTTCCTTACGTAGGCACCTTCATCAGTGCTCCCACACAGATGCAGATAGCTGGATATTGTAAGCAATGGGAAGTTTCCCCGCTTTTCCACCACGTACAGGTTTTGTGCTGTGTGACATACAACTCAGGACATTCCTCCAGCCCCACAGTCACCCCCCAGGTGAGGTACTCACTCTGTGGCTCAAGGGATGGCACTCGTCTCCCAGGTTTCCCATCGGGGTGCACATCCTCAGGCTGCGGATCCAGAGGCTGACGGCGCAGCACATCCCGCTCCCGCACTGCTGGTCTCGTTCACAGGCCTGGAGTTCAACACAGCGTTGAGCAAATTAAATGGATAATAAATGCAGTCCAGAAATAGGACAGATCAGGGGCTCAGGAGCTGCCTCTGGCACCCCTAAGTTATCATGGCTCATTAAGGCTGAATAATAAGATTTGAGGCTGATTTGCAATAGTTGTGTCTCCCATGGGTTGGAACGTGCAGGCTCCTGGCGCATTTTGGAGTTGAGATCAGGTTGTTTAAAGCCAGGACCACACATGGAGCTGCTCTGGGCAAAACCCAGGACTCTCAGTGATTTACAGTCCCAACTTCTGAGCACTAATAGACCATGGCATGTGCCACTCACTTTCCCAGCTCTGAGATCAGTGCCTGAGGGAGCTCAGGCAGGAGCAAGGACCAACCACACTAAACTTGTCACCAAAAGAGTCACTAAACCAGTCTTATGGAGAAGCTAAGATAGGAAATCATCCATTAATTTAATGCCTTTTAGGTAACTATTCCTTCTAACTTCATGTGATAAGATCATGGCTGTGAGTGCCCTTGCAAGACTGTGTGATAGTTTTCCTAGAGAAGTCCAAGTGGAAGTAGTTAAAACAGAGGTTTAAATATGGATTCTGTGGTTGTCTAGAATTTCACATAGCTAAAAGAGGTCTTAAGAAAAGCTTTGCATAAGTGTTCACATCCAAAAAAAATGCTGCTGTGGTACCATTCCCCTTCACGGGAGGCAAAAAAATATTTTAGCCACTTACCCAATACAGCTTAGATAAGCAAAAACCAAAATGCAAACTAGTGGGTATGTTTTCAAACCCACAAACCACAAAGAGCAATTGCCACATTAGGGTCTGAAAACAAGTTACTGTACATCTTTCAGTTACTTTTTAATCAAAAGCTTGTATAGATTTAATGCAAAAACCAGTCTCCTTTCTCCAGTGAGAAATGCCATCACTTAAAGGTTCTGATTACACCACGAATGCAAGCTTGATTAACTCACTGCTCTGGGTGTCTGACAAAAGCAGTGAGAGACTGAAGGCACTGGTCAGCACTACGTAAATGGGAAACTCACAAAAACATACGTAAATGATGATAACAGCTCTGGGGAAGGCACATTTCAGAGTAAACATTCTCTACAGGGAAAAACTCACTGATCTTACCTTGGGATTTACATGATAAATGACTTCAGACTGTACTCACTGGGTAAATATTACACTGACCAGCAGAAGCCAGATCAAAATACATGTGTAAAGACCAGTCAGTAGTTTAGGAAGAAGCTGTTGCATTGAGATCACTATTGAATAGTGTGTGTGACCCAAAGAGCTCCTAAACACAGAGCTCTGTGCTGCAGGTAAGCCCAAACACAGAGCATTTGCTTGTAAGATTAATATGGCCATAAAACTATGACTCCTGCCTGCCAAGCAGATAATATTCACTTTCTGAACTCTCTCTTAAAAAAAAAAAAAAAAAGCACTCATGATATTATTTTGCCCTAGTCACAAATAAAAATGCAGGTCCAGTGATTTTGGCTGCCCCCAGCACACCAGTGTCCACTGCTCAGCTGGAGTCACAGGCTCTGCTATTTCTCACCTGTCAGCTCCTGACTCTCTTTTTTTTCTCAGTTATATATCTCAAACTCCATTCATCTCTGTGGGACTGGTCCTGGGGTGAAATACCACTCAGCTGAAAAACCCACCTAAGTATGTTCTACCAAGCAAAGATCTTGAATATCTGGGCTGAACTATTTCTCTCCTGAGCTCACACACACATATTTACATCTGGCAGAACTTTTGAGGCTCCCTTTCCAAAAATGTATGACAAGTTTTGAAACTATTCAACCCAAGCGTTCCTGCCCACACCTTATCTGCAATGTGTAATTCCTGCTGCTACTCCTAAACTTCCCCAAACACCACACGAGCACCTCATTTAAACACAGTTTTCTGGAAAATCAGCCCAAGAATATGTCCCAATTGAAATGCCAGCTGCAAAGGCAACAGGTGTCAGCACAAGAACCACCACTGAAGTGAGGAAAGTTTGAAAAAAAAGTCCTTAAATTGCAAAAGAAAAACACCTTGCAGGCTCAGAGGTTGGGGAACACCTACGTCAGCTCTCATCTGAGATTCCTCTGTTCATCAAAAGCCAAAAATGAATCAAAGTGGTTTAAGTAGAATTGCTCAGCAATAGTTAATAAAGTAACAATTTCTAGTTCTAATCTATTTTTACTTTTTGAATCTGCCTTGTCCTTTATCTATTATTCAGTACCTCACAATTACTTTATTTAATGGATTAATTATGCTTTAAAGGTGTAGCCACAACTCTAATAACAGATAAATTGCACCTCTGTTGCTGGGAATGTTTCTACTTAAAATAAACTTGAAATGCTCAAATATTAAAAAATTCCTTCACATTCTCTGCTCTAAAAAAATAATCAGTCCTGGGAACTGATCTGACTTCCAGAAAAATGCTCACGAGCTGTTTCAGGGACTTCAGGGGTCCAGACAGGGAGTCTGGACAGGCACAGAGAAATCCACTGCTGTGAGTGCAACTTCTGGTGGTTACAAAAGACATGTAAACTCTCAAAGGAATGCAAGTGCTGAGTTATTAATCCAAAGCAAACACTTAAAAAATCATTTTACTAAAAAGTGATGCAATGCTTTGGGTTTAATAATGTCTTGAGGAAAAAAAAGTGTTTTTACAACCAGAGTGAATCTTGAGCCTGAAAACAGCAACAACAGAGAGTTGTTTGCAAGGGGTGGCTATTGAGGGGGAAAAGCAGCACAGTCATAGACAAAGAAGAAAAAAAGACGGAAAACAGCATTTTCTGAGGATTGTAATCCCGCCCTGTACACGGAGGGGCTGGAGGAACTTGGGGTGCACCGTGAGCAGTGCAATGCCCTGAGCCAGACCCTCTCAGAGTAAGGGACAGCCGGGGCTGCGTGGGGAGAGATG
The DNA here is from genome assembly GCA_024734555.1 of Trochalopteron elliotii. Lineage (NCBI taxonomy): Eukaryota > Metazoa > Chordata > Aves > Passeriformes > Leiothrichidae > Trochalopteron > Trochalopteron elliotii. The sequence continues at coordinate 206,245 of JANPWX010000198.1, forward strand.
AGAGACAGCTCCAGCCCTGGAAAAGCAGCAAGAATCTCTGCACGCTCCCGGGCCAGCCTGGAGACAATCCCTCCGAGTCCGGACATCCCTCACCCCAAAGGAACAGACCCCACGTTGTGACATCCCCTCACCTCAGAGACCCACGAGTCCTGGCATTGCCCACCGCAGAGACTGACACATCCTGGCATCACTCACTGCAGAGAGAGCCCCAGGCTCTGATACCACTTAATCCACACTGACCCGCAGCTCCGGGCATCCCTCATCCCTAAAGAGATGCCACGTCCTGTATCACTTATCCCAGACGGACCCCCGAGCCCTGTCACCTCTCATCACCTGGCACTGCTTTCCCTCCCACGTCCTCGTTACCACTTATCCCAGCTCCTGCCGTCCTTCGCCGCGCTGGACACCGCTCCGTCCTGGCATCTCTGATTGCGGACAGACCTCGAGTCTCGGCGGTGCTCACACAGAGAGACCAGACCCGGGCATCCCGCACGGCAAAGCAGTTCCCTCTCTCCGGGCATCCCGCACGGCAGAGCCCTCTCCTCTCTCCGGGCATCCCGCACGGCCGAGCTGTTCCCTCTGTCCGGGCATCCCGCACGGCAGAGCGCTCCCCTCTCTCCGGGCACCCCTTACCCCGGGAGGTTCCCCCAGTCCCGCTATCACTCCCCGCGAACAAACCCCGACTCCCGTCCCCGCTGCCGCGCCGGAGCCCTCCCT
>JANPWX010000198.1:207324-375425 GCA_024734555.1 Trochalopteron elliotii
GCGCGCACACACCGCGCCCAGGTGCGCGGCTAAGGGAAAAGGGGCGGGGGGGCCGCGCAGGGATGGGGCCAGCCCGGGGAGTGGTGGAGGGGACATCCCACAGCGTGTTGGAGACATCCCACAGTGTGTTAGGGACATCCCGCATCAGCTCTGGGGGAGCTGGGCGTAGGGGGTAACATCGCATAGCAGTTCTAGGGGAGTATCCCGGGGCTTGGGGGGAACATCCCACAGCGTGGCTGAAGGTGTGCTGGGGTCGTTCCAGGGCTGGCTGGGATACACTCTGTAGCAGGTATGAAGATGTCCCACAGCAGGTCTAGGGGTGCATCCCGAGGCTGGCTATGGACATCCCACAGCAGATCAGGGGGCAGGGAGACATCCAACAGCAGGTTAGGAGAGAAACATCCCACGACATACTGGGGACAGCAAGTCGGGGACAGGACACAGCAGGTCCCGAGGAGACCCTGCAGCAGGATGGGGGGATTCCACAGCAGGTTAGAGCACATCCCACAGTAGTAGCCCACAGCCACTGCAGCCAGCATGGACCAGTGCCCGTGTTCTCTCTGCTCACTGGCCAGCGGCAGACCCAGACCCTATGTTGCCCCTGCTCCCTCTGTGAACAGAAACTACCTGTAGCTCTCAACCCAGACTCTGCTGATACCTGGCAGAGCTGTGGGCATGACCGTGGGGGGAAGTGCAGGCTGTGCTCATCTTGTCTGGGGCAGAGCAGCATCAAATGTACCCCACAGTCCAAGTAATAATTAGACCAATCCTAGTTTCTGCTGGAAGCCCAGAACCTCTTTGGATTCCTGTTCTCCTGTGGTTCTCCCCTCCTTGCCACAGGCAGTCCCTGACTCTGCCAAAGCCCTGCTGGCTCCTGTGGCACCCAGGGGCACAAAAGGAAAACAGCTCTCATCCTCAGCAGGGCTAGCTCCCACCAAAGATCCATGGGAAGACAGTGAGAAGAAGAGCACTGGGAGCAGAGAGCCCCATTCCAGAATCAGGGTCCCACTGGCTCCTTCCAGCACAAATGCCAGGCCATGGTCTCATCATCCCAGTGAACCCCTGTCTATACATGCACACAACTGAAATCCAGTACAAACCAAGGTCTAACCACTAAGGGTGGTACCTTTGGGCACCGCCATTCCCTGTGGAAGGAGGACATCACTAAAACACATGCAGAATTTCCTTCCCTTCTTCTCTCACTCTTTTTCTTCTCTATTTTCCTTATTTCTCCAGCTCTTTGTGCTTCTTTTTTTGCCTTTCTTCTCCCTCCTAACTCCCTTTTCCTCTCTTCCTACTTCCATCTCTCTGGGCCCTTTGTTCTACTCCCCTCCTCCAGCGCGTCCCATTCTCACAAGTAGGTGCCTTTTCCCCCAGATTTTTCAATTTATATTTTTGTTCCAACGGGGAATGCTGAGCTTTTGCAGAGCCCAGATTTCCCCAAGCCCTCAGCCAGCCTTGTTCCTTGGCTGGGGCTGGAGGGGAGCAGGGACACACTGAGTGTCTCTCTTGCTCCTGCTCGGTTCAGCCCCGGTCAGGAGCTGTCGAATCGATTCCTTGGTGGCCTCCCCTCGGGGGGTCAGTCTGTCTGGAGGTGTTTTCATTACAAAATGTGGTCTTTTTTGGGTGCTTAGGGTTGTTTCGTACAAGTGCACTCAAGACAAATAGGGGCTGGGTAAATAAAGCTCTACTCCAAGGATGCTTTAAAAGCAAATTGGGATAAGCCAATTTTGACGTGGGAGGATTAAAAATAACTGGGATGTATCCTTAGCTGTTGTAAACTCATGTTGCTGCCTGAAGCACTGGCAGTTTAAACCAGGTGAAGGGATTAGCTTGTTTTAAATTCTGTTTGTATCCTAGAAACTAAAAATGAATGTAAGCCAGGAATGATTCTTTTCACAATCTCCAGGTGCCCAGAACTTTCAAAAACAAATAATCACTTTCAGCTCTAAACCTCCTGATCCTCTAAAAACACTATAGAATTGAGGAAAAATAATAAGGGGGCAGGAAGAATTTTGTGCATGTTGGTGTTGACTCAGTTTTTGTAAAAGCCATTTGACATAAAAAAATATCATTTATGAAAAGTTGTCAGTCCTGAGCCTGGAAGGGCAGCATCATACATTACAAGGTATAATGTATAATGGGGATGCTACAGACTTACTAGAAGCCACCCTAATCTCAATATTCTTACTACCAACTTGTGCTAAAACTGGTTTGTTATCAGAAGAGACTTTTCACATCTACACAGCCTTTAGGTGATTACAAAATTGTCATGAAATATTAATTAATTAATTCCAATTAAAGCATTCCTGTTCTTAAAGAAAAGGTGAACATTGAGGAGGTGACTTTCTGAATTTCAGTGTCATTACAATTGTTTTACTGCAAAAGTAGTAAAAATCTACAATGTGTCTTAAATGTAAATCCTCACAGTGCCCATCTCATGAATGCACCAGAGTTTCAGATTTTTTTTTTTAATTCTTTGCTCCACTTTGAAGAGTACTTCGTATTACTTTTTTTTATTTAAAAGGTTTTTTGCATAGCTAGATTTTTACTGAACAAATTCATCCTGAAATATGTAACATTTCTCTCTGTACCCTTTCAGTCTTTGCTGGTACAAGACCAAGAACACCCTGTAGGACCCCTGGGGACAGCACAGCTCTCCAACCTCTCTTACTTTATCACAATTAACACAGAGACTGTCCCCAGTCCTCCACCTAAATACTTGTCTACTGACAGCCCTGATATTACCCTGCTGTAAAGGAATCTACCCCAGAAGAACCTTTTTCCTTCCATATGGGAGCATCCAGCTGTTGGAACCCTAGAAGCTGAGAATTTCAGGCTTTCTGTTCTAACAGGCACTGACCCTCAAGAAAACACTACATTTGACCTGAGGCTGTGGAAAAGGCTTCCAAAATTGAATGATAGCACTGGGATTATGGGTGTGTAGTTTGAATAGAAATGTGTGATATCACAGAGTGGAAAACTTAGAGTTTCAGATTTTAGTATATAGTAATATATACAAAGCAAGGTGGAAGATTTAGGGTGTAGGCTAAGTCCTTCTTTTTCACCTTCTTTTTCCTGAGTTTGGGTGGTTTCTTGTAATTCAGTAGAAAAATCCACATTGAGGACCACGGGTGGTTGGTTATTGGGTTAAAGGTAAAAATAATTTAGGTGTCCTTTCATAATTGGACAATTTGTGCTTAAAAGACCTTGAAAAGAGATAGAGACAGAGCCATTTTCACCTTGTTATCCAGAACTCACAACATGTGAGACTATGCTATAAATAAGAATTAATAAACATCTGAGTCCAAACACGAAAACTGCATCTCTCGAGCATTTTATCCCGGCTCTAACAGAAGAAAAGAAGATACAAAACCCAAATCCAGCAGGAAGATCCAGTGCAGCCACTGTGGGCAAGGCTTTGTTGGAGCTCCAGCTTTGGCTGTGCTTGGGAAGGGTTCAGCTTCTTCCCAGGAGGGAACCCCAAAAGTCCCATTTTCAGATCGCCTTCACAAATCCACGGAACACCTTCCACCATAAAAATTCTAATATCAGGATTAGGGAACATCACTCTGAATTAATCACAGTACTTTAGATTTGACACAGTATGATAATGATCATACAAAGTCCTGAGTTGCTTTAAGAATCTGGAGTGAAATACCTGCTTTTAGCTTTCAGTGCAGTTGGTGGGTCTCTCTGGTTCTTCTCAAAGCCTCAGTTTTACTGAAGACTGTCTATGAGTAGGCATTCAAACAATTATTTGGCCTATTCAAGTGATAATGCACTACAGAGTTTACAGAATTTTGAGGACTAAGAATGTGAATACATCAGCTATCTAAAAAGATAATTTTCTCATAAAAGAAATGGAAAAAAGCATGTAATGCGAGACAGGAGAATTATCTTTTTGCCCTAAAAACTCTCTTAATAACAACAGTATCTAATTTGTTTAATCTTTCACACTGTATATCCAAAAATGGTCTTGATTCAGCAAAATGGTGAAAGTTTGCTGACTGTTGTAGAGGAAGAATGTATTTATTTATATCAGATGTATCTAAGTGTATAGTCTAGGTGTAAAGTTCACCCAAGGTATGAAAAACCTCAAGTAAGTTGCCTGTAGTGCCTGAAATAACCCAAACACACAAGTCATTCAAGAATAAATTTCTAAGCTGTATCCTGAGTTGGGATGTAGTCCTTATTTCATCCAACATTTCTGCTTTAGGTCAACAATTAATGTTCAGTGGAGGTTGACAGACAAATAGCATAAGAGTCTTCTCAATCATTTGCCTTCTCTCTTGGGGTCTGTACACGAGGCAGAATAGACCATTTCTGCTGACATTAATTTAGGCCCCCAGCAGTTACTCAACCACCATTTATGGTCTTTTTGAGTTGCAAATATTTTTGCAAATGACTTCTAAGTTTCTTGCCTCTCTCTCTCTCTGATGTGGCTGGAGTTGGCCAGTGCCTTCTCAAGTTACCAGCAGCAGTCTGGCAGAGAAGTGGAAGCTTTCATACCTTCAGCTCTCACTGAGACTGTAAAAGCCAGCTGGGATCTGAGAGGTGTGAGTGGCTTAGCAAGTCTGGGCACCCCTGGTGTGATGCTGGGTCACACGGACAGTGGTTTGCATAATGTGGGGAAAATGAGAGGCAGCTCAGGCTGTGAGACGCAATTCCAACACGTGGAATTGCCTTTGGAGACGTCCACGGGGCTGCTGCTTGTGGGAACTTGCAGCACTGGCTGAGAGGTCAGCACGTTTCTGCCCTGGGATGGGATGCAGGTGAGGGGAGAAGCAGCAGCATCCACGCACCTCAGGCTCATGCCTGGCCTCTTCTGACGTCAAATAAACTAATTTCTAAAAAGTCTAAACACAAATGCTGAGTTTGGGATTAGAAGAGGCACTGTTGTCTGAATTCCTACCAAATCAGTCCATAAATTTCATTAGTGAGTCCAAAATGTAGAGAAAAAATGGGTTTTAAACTAGCACTCATCTCAGGAGATGTCAAGCACTGACTTACAACAATGAAGACAGCTTCCCTCAGCAAACTACTCCAACTCTTAAAACCTCATTTCTTGTTTGAATTTCACTGATCTGGACCAGTACATGCTATTAAGCCCTCTAATATCAGGAATTTTCACCCTTCCATGTCTAGTAAACTGGGAACAAATTCCACAATACCTGTTTCACTACACAGCAACTTTTTTGTCGCCAACAAGTGGTTCTGGTAGCTCATCTCCATGACCTTTCCAATAGATCAACAACGTTTGCAGTCTCTGGCATTATTTCTGGAATATTGTCATCCCCTGGGAATAGCCACACTGTTCTGTTCTTAGTTGTACAATCTTGCAGATCAAGTCAACAATCGGTGTATTAACAGAAATATAGTGAGTACACTAATAAAAATGAAAGAGATTGACAAAGAACTCCAGCACTAAAAAAGCATCCACAAGTGATTTTATTTCTGGGGTCAGACAAGAAATACTTGTAATGAGCTGCGTTGTAGCAATCTGTTCCCAGTGCTCCTGGTGTCTCATTACGCTGCTTTTCAGCACTGCTGTTGTCATAGTAGTCCCTGAAGAACCTTATGTAAGGAATAAGATGATGGCTCTGCAGTGTGTTAAAAAAGAGCATTTAACAGATAAGTGCTAATGTTCTAGATTAGGGATTCTCACTCCCTTACTCTGCACTGGCTCATGTAATTGCATGAATCATTTTGATTGTGAAGTACACGCTCTCCTGTCAGCTTAGAGGGATTGAAGTGGAATATTACAGAGTCTGCTCAGGAAACAGTGCTAGAATAAGAAAAAGCTGCAAACATACCACAAAAACTAACAATTTCTAGTTACTCATGAAATTTACTCCTTTGATTTGCACACAGATTTTATTTAGACTTCTGTGCAGACATGACTGCGTTGGCAAAATCCAGGGCTGCACAATTCTGAGTGATTCAGCAGGAACTGTGGATTTATGTGATGGGCAGAGACTCAATGCCTTTCTGTAATTTTCAGATATGTGTTTTAAAAAATGTAGAGTTCCTGCCAAGAAGATACAGAATTTGTTTGGGGAGTTAGCTGGACTTTGGGGAAACATTCTTTCAGGCATTTTTCTTCTTGCTGATTGCTTTTGGTGGGAAACTACTTTCCCCTACACACCAAAATGGGTCATGAGCTGTGAGCTGTGGGCAGAGAATCCTCTGGTGGAGCCAGGGTCTCTCCCTGCACACCTCTCCTAGAGAGTGAGGTCATTTTTCATTGACTTACTGGGCCATGGGGGAAAGAGCTGGGGAGGCTTCCATGGCCACAGAAATTTACCAAACACAAGAACTGGAGAGGAGTTATACAGGAGGGCATTGTTGTAGATCTGCTCCCACCACAGACAGACAATTTATCCTATGCCTTAATGGGAACTGGTGAGACCAAAGCCAAGCAGGTTTTGTAGGCTCATATTCAATAAACAAACCAGCACACCTTTCGTCTCTGCCAGACCCCTCATGGGTGCCTCTGGTCCCTTCCAGTTCTACCTCCCCACCTCCCCAGGCACCACAAAAGTCTCCTCTGTGTCCCTCATCATGGAAATCTGTGGGAGCACTATGAATGCTGCTAATCCCTGACTTGCCACTGTCTCCAGAGGGACCAAGAAGAAGTCACTTGTTCAGTTTTTATTTACTGTACTGGTGCCACATGGCTTCCTTAGATTGCCTGCAGGGAGCAGGGTTTTTTTTTTCTCCTTAACACACAGTTTAGTTTGTGTTTTGGTTTTGTTGCTTTGCTTTTCCAGTCCTTGGCTGGAATGTGGTGGTGGCCAGCGAGAGGATACAGGGCAGGTTGTGCTCCTGCCCCTATTAGCATATTAGGTCTGGAAAGAATTATCCAACGAGGAGATGCCCAGAGAAAAGAGTCAGTTGTTCTGCAAATTGCCAGAATTCCACCACTAAAATTCCTTCCTCTGCACCTCTGTCCTGTCCCAGTGTCTTCCCAAGGCCTGTGGACATTGTAGCTGTTCTCCTGCTCATTTGGGGTATGCATGATAGGTGTTGTGTGTGTGGCAGGGTGTGGGGTGTCATCTGCAGGGAGGGAAGTGGAGGCAGCTGGGAGCACATCTCTGTCCATCCCACTGGATGAGGCATTTCCCATTGCTGATGTGGATCTGGCAGCTCCATGGCTCTCCAGCCTTCCCTGATGCCCTGAGCATTGGTCATCCAAGGCACAAACAGGGAGGACACACACACACAGAGGATCTCGCCCACTTACCCAATCTGCCTTGGCTTTCAGGCCCCCCATGAGATTTGTAAAATTTTAATTTCTCTCCCATTTTTCTCATTTCTGAGTTTTTCCTCTCATCCCTGTACTTTGTGCTGCTTCATCTGTCATTGCCATGGGAAGGTGGGTATTCCCAGCAGAGCCCATCTGAGGTGCCTCCAGGGCTTGGAGTACCACTGAGTTCCTTTTACTCCTTTTCATCCTGTATGCAAGATTGCTCAGAAGGGTGAAAATTCCAGTGAAATGGCATGTTAGCAAAAAGCATGCATTAACAACCCTGTGGGGATGGCTGCAAAATGCTTTCCCTCACCAGAGCCACCTCCAACACAGAAACTTCACTTACTACTCCCTTAAGGATGAACTTAGAAAATTGCAATGTCTCTCTAGTGAGTTATATTTCTAAGAATCCCAAAGCACTTAGTAAATTATATTCTTCTGACTTCCTTCAGCTATAACTGGGGTGTAACCAGAACTGGGGTGACAACTGGCAAGTGTTTAACTTCACATGCCCTCATTAAAAATGAAATTTGGCTACACAAGAGAAAGAAACCCACCCCTGGCTTGGTAGTGATGCAGTTTGTGGTTTTCTCTTAGGCTGCAGAAAATAAAGTGCTAATGTGGAGCTTAGACCTGTTTGGGCTGTTCTCAGGAAATATCATGGAGTTTTCAGCATCAGAAGAAATCAGCACCTTGGGTTTATCTTTTAGCTGGATACAGCTGACAAACAGCCGTCACGAGGGTGAGCCCTGCACATCCAAGTGAGGGCACTGCCTGGGGCCGCAGTGAAATCCTGCCCTGAAGTCCCTTAACTGTGGCTTGGCTGGGTCTGAGGTGCACAAGCCCCAGGTCAGGGCAGGAGGCAGCAGGGAAGCCCAAGCTTTCGAGGGAAGAGCGTGAACTACAGCATCATCGCCTGAAAACTACCTGCTACAAAGGACAAATTATCCACCTCATCCTCCCACTTCCCACTCTGTTCTCCTGCCAACTTGCTTTTCAAGAGCCACTAGTGCAAAGGGCAGCTAATTATTGCAGGAATTCAAATTGGTTCCTTTTATGGCAAAGATCAAACAAAAGCAAACCCCCAGCAATGCGGGCTGGCCTTGGCTGCCTGCCTCAGCCGCCAGCCCAGTGCTGGGAAGATGCATTTCATCCTCCCAACAGCTCATTATCTGGGCAGAAGTTGCCAGAAGACAGATGGGGAGGAATGGAGGCACAGGAGGATGAGGATGGCACAAGGCTGAGGGAAAGGAAGCAGCAAAAGAAGGGTGGTTGAATTGTGACAAGTGAAAGGTGTGACAGAGGTTGTCCATGCTAGACCACACAGCCCAGCAGGAGTTCTGCCTTCTCAAAACCACTTTACTGGGTGCTGGTACTGTCTTAACTCCAATTCTGGGGTAATTTTGCTGCATGGCAGGGGGTTTTGGGCCATGCACACCCAGGTGGGCTCATCTCTCCCCACCCAGACTTGCCCCATTAGCCGATGTCCCCATGCTGAGGACATGGACCTGCATCACTTCTTTTGCTGCCCAAGTTCCCAAAGGGCATTTTCCCACCCTATCAACTACACCAAAACAGCACAGCCAGCTCAGGCACATGTGGCAGTGACATTTTCCATTCCCCCCAGAGCCAGTATCTCCTGTTGCCTCCCTCCTGTGACCAGGGTGCCACCAAAACAGCTTTGCCTGAGGACAGCAGAGTTGTGGGGAATTGCTGAATTAGACCATAACACTTTTTCTTGTTGCCTTGACAATACACTGAAGCTCAAGAGATCCATTTTAACCCTGTGCTGGGGTAATACCAGCTGGTGAAACCCTGCTGGAAGCAAGGCAAGCAACTAGACTCTCAAGACCAAGTTTTCACATGAGTGTAGGATCATCAGGATAAGAGGGGTTTTGCCTCCAGAGAGGGGCTGGCTCTTTGCCTGGGAAGAGTCTCCAGTCTCTCTCTCTAAAGCCTGAATTTCCAAATACTATATAGCAAATCCCTTCCCACAGTTTTTTGAAAACACAAAAGTAATCCCAAATATCCAAAACACTCATGTTCTTTAGCTAGAGCCTCCTGCAAAATCTGCTGAGTCTGAAGATGACCTGCAGCCAACATTCATGGGTTTAGGAGGGTTTAACCAACAGGCTGCTGCTCACAGAGGAATAGAATTCCTATTTTCCAGAGCACTGTTTCTTTTACCTTGCTATTAATTCCAATCATGGCACATCTAATTTAGGAATTCTTTGGTGACCAATACACTTCAGTGCCATGACAGGAGCATGCAGCAGTGAGAAAACAGTTAAACGTGGCTGCCTAAGCTCAGTCCATTACTTGGTCTCTGGGGAGCAGCACAATTTCCTAAAGTGACTCCTCCCTTCATCACTCCATGTAGGAGCTCCATGTATAAATAAGAAATAGGTTTTCTTATGAGGGTCATCGCCCAGCCAGGACTATCCTGCAGTGCTGAAGGTTCAGGAGGCCCTTTTCTGAGAAGCACTGAGCCATCTGCTCAAGGACCCAGAATGTGAGGTTGCAGGAACCTGACCTGCAGACCTCTGACTGTCTTCAGACCTGTTGGAAGCATTGAGAGCGGAACAGGCAGGTACTGCTCCAGCTCTTTCTAAATCCAGCTGTTTCTAAACCCAGTTTCTCAACTTCCTGCAGCAAGACAGAGCAATTACACTCCAGATGATGAAATATTTCCTTCAGTTTACCCTAAATTCCAGCGAGTGATGTAACCAGCCATCCTTTAGTTTTGCATCACCTAACACAGTAAAGAGCATGAACAAATCAATTCTCAGTGGATCGCTTTGGTATTTAAATCCCCCAATAAAACCTTTCCTGTTTTACCTATTCAAATGCTTTTCACATCTGCCATCAGGGTGTCCTTACATGCCTCATCCTGCCAAGGTTAATAGTCAGAGCTGGGATGGTTCCAGCTCATTTCATCGTCTTGTCTGAGATGACATTTTAAGCAGCAAGTGCTTTGTGTCTGACTGGCGTAAAGTCAAGTGCCTTACCTCTCATAGGCAGTGCTGATAGTGCTCAGTTAGAAGTCTGCTAAATGGCTGGTTTCTGTAATTACACTAATTGCCTAGGAGAAAAGAGAGAGGAGTGTATCCTTCATTGAAAAAAAACCACGTAAGTGTTAGTCTACGCTGACCTTTTCCTGCTGTTTCCTTCTCCTCTGTGAATGAACATTATTAGCTGAAACTTCCCCGTGTTTACTCCTTGTTCTGCACTTCCTGGTTACAGCTTGGGGTGACATGGCCAGAAATCTGCATGGGTTTTTTAAAAGAACAGGTATAATTTTCATTGACATGAATTTTACTTTTTCTGAACAGCATAAGCAGGATACTCTGTGGAAAATAAGGTGAAATGGAGCAATATTCAACTATGTGTGCAATTTTCTTCAACTGAATAGTCCTACTTGCTTAATATTAAGCACAAACTGAGGGGAAAATAAAGGAAAGTGTGTGGTTTCAATAAATCAGGAACTTAAAGAAATTCCTCTGTACATTATCATCTTTATCAGCATCTTAAACAACTTCCTCTACCAGAAAAGCTGCCCAGAATATGGACAGAAGAGCAAACTTTGCCACAGACAAATCCTAACTCAAGTTCAACCAGCAGCACTCAGGAATTAACTCCTCATATCCTGGGACTTGTGGCTTTCTTTTGCCATGGGAATGGCCACGGTTGTTTATGCTTCTGCCCCTGATCCAACATAAGCTGGAGAACTCTTGAGGTTTCTATTTGCCAGGACAAATCCATCCTGGCTGTTTCATTGGCAGGACAGAGTGATCCCCCTGCATCAGAAACACAGCTCCCCTGGCCTTGGTGTGCCCACTGCAGCTCCCAGCACACTGGGAGTTCCTGACCCTGGCTGGTTCCTACCACCCCACTCACTGCTGCACCCTGACAGCTCTCATTTAAACAGCTGGAGCCCCACAGAATTCCCTCAGATCCACAGGCCATCAAGAGACCTCTAAATAGGCAGCAGCAGGGGAAAGCCCTGGGTGCAGTGTGGGCAAGCCTTTGAAGCTGACATCACTTGGGTTGAAGGTGTTTTGAACTGCAGAGAGGAAGCGTTATGAAAAGAAAAGGCTTTTATTCTGACAGTCAAGCTTAAGCCTGCCATGACTGTATGTAAAGTGCAAACTCGCAGCTCAAAGAGGGAAAAAATAAAAGGGCTGGATTCAGCGGACAGTTGGGTTTGACTCCAGCTCAACTGTCAGAGGAATAAAGCCTTTGAAAAAGAACAAACCAAATCCTCAGTTCTTTTCCCCAGCACCAGCCCTGACTGTTGCAGCTTCAAAGGCTGGGCTATGCCATGGAGGTCCCACAGGGAGAGCGGGGCCGCCCCCGCAGCTGCTGGAGCCCTTTGCATGCCAGGCCACACCACAGCTCTGTGCTCAACACCCTGGGTGCCCCAGGCTGGTCCAGCTGCCCAGGTCAGGCTGCTGCCCACCCACAGCTCCAAAGGAAGGGAGGCTCATTCCCTGGTTCTGGGTTTCTTCACTTTGGGGTTCCTCTCATGGCAGCACTGAGTTTGGGTCAGTGCCACCTCTCAGAAGCTCATTTAGGAAATGAATGAGCAATTACCATCTCTGCTTTGTACTTCCAACAGCTGCTCCTACACCTCCAGTGTCCTCAGTGTCAGAGCTCCCTGGTGATCCAAAGGTCTGCTCACAAAATATGCACGTAGAGACAGCAAACCCAAAAGGCAGAGCTGGACGTCAATGCAGAAACTAAAGCAGCTCATAATCACTGGGGTTGTATTTGCCTTTCCAAAAGACATAACATTTTATGTGATTCATTAAGGTTAGAGCCCTGAGTGTATTCATCAGGGCCGTGTTGGTATGGAAATGAATCATTTTAGGGCACATGGCTGAGCTTTGATGGTGATTCCTGTGAGGCTGTGCAGGCTGGCCCTTGGGTGACATGAAGGTGCTTGTGCTCAGCACAGCCTGGCCAGCTCCAGCCTGGAGCAGGGCCTGCTCCAGGGCTGATGAGATAGCCAAAGGCTCTGGAATCCTGACCACAAGCTCAGCTTGCTGAGGCAGGAGGAGGGACAGCAGCCATCTCAGGCCTACACACCACTCCATGGCACAGCACCAGGGATGAGCAATCCCGAGGCATTTGTGTGTTCCCACCTTTGCCCTTGTGGTGTTTTAATAGTGGCCAAAGCAGTTAAATTAAAGGGAGACCATTGAACCACTGCTACCACTGCTATAATCTTCCACTCTGGTATTTGTGGTCTCTAGTGCCTCTCCACTGAGGGTAGCAAGTGGGGTGGTCTGGCTGGATGAGTGGCAGAGATCAGGTATTGAGGGTGCTGGTCCTTCTGCAGGGGGCACAGCAGCAGGGAGAGCTTCTCCTTTGGGACTGGGTCACATACAGGCAGGAGCAGGGTCTGGGCTGTGGGATGCTGCACACTGGGTGTGGTACATGCACATCTCTGCACCTCAAACCCCATACTGCCCCTTCCTGATGTAGTCTTTGGTCATAACTGAGAGAAGTTAATGCACATTTTTAGTCCTCTGGATATTAAAAAAATTAAAATAAAAATCTGAATTGGGTAATTTTAAGATTGCTGTGTGATAAATTCATAGATTTATTACTCTTATAGTTCTGCATAGCTGCAAAATCTGTGAGTTATTACAGTTTTACAGCATCCTGACCCTTCAAGTGTTTGTATTTCCCATTGCATCCTTAGCAGGGGTAAGAGATAACTGCACTTGTCTGCAAAATGCCCTGGGTAAGACAAGATCATCAGGAAAATGGCAAAAAGTAAGATGCATGTTCCGTGTTGCACTGACTTCCCTGTCACTTCTGCTCAGTTTATTAGCAGAAAACATACTTTTCCTGCACTCCTGCCTTCAGATCCAATCTACTGCAGGAGGTGCATGGCCACAGAGGGTTTTTTTTTTCCCTTTTCTCTCTGTGATGTGATACTGATCACCCTGAAAAAAGCCTCTCCTCTTTGTCAGCTCGTTGGCAGCAGCGATTCTGCCCGGTGACGCAGGGACAGAGAAGGATTGAGAATTGCTGCATGTTCCCAACGTCTCCAGCCTGACCTAATCCATTAGCTGACAGAGCATCCATGGGACTGCGTTTCTTTTGGCATGGAGAAAATCTCTGGCAAGTTCACTCACTGAGACCTTGCAGACTTTCCACAAACATATTCCTGACGTAGCAGAAGTCGGGAGACAACGCCAAAGACGTTCACAAAGGTGGCATTAGCTTTGTTCTTCCACGCTGAAATTGAGCTTTCCTACAAATTTCAATTTTTTTTTTTGGCCAAAACCATCCCACCTTGGTTTTGCTGGCACAACCATCTCTCTCCAACACTAAATCTCATTATGAGTTGAAAAGAATGACGGAAACCACGAGGCTGTAAAAGGAGGAAGTGCTAAGGTTGTTGCTTCTGTTTCCAAAGCATGAAGTAAGGTATTGAATAATGAGTTTTTTCCTTTCAGTGCTTGAGCTCTGTGGGGATATTGCTACAGCTAATTCCTAGTCATGTATTTAACAAACTTAGAAGCAAGGTCGCTTGGTCACATGTCACATATGGGAACCCCGTGAGCCCTGTGGGCAAAGAGAATTAAAAACAAAAAAGCACAAGATCTCTGAGTTCATCAGAAACCCAGACAGAAAAAGCCTGCGGAATAAATGCTGTAATCCCTCATCTCTGGGGATGAAGTGGCTGTCTGACCCAGGGCACTGCTGGCCTTACAGCATTACCTTGGGGACGTTTCGGACTGGGTTCCCCAGAGATTGCCTGTGGTCTGCCAAAGAAACTGTTCCTCTCAAAGCTCAAATGGTCATCCACAAACTCCCCATAGGAGGAAATAATAACCACAAACTTTCTCGGCTTGGCACCACAGGACTGGCCACATTACAAATGAACTTTTCCCATTCATACTTGGATTTCACCACATGAAGAAGAAAGAGGAGAAACACTGCAAAGAGAGGGAGGCTGGAAAGAAAGAGCAGAGCAAAGTAACAGTCATTAAAAACAATGATTCAGGAGATCCTTCCCAAAAGTAACACAAGCAGCTCACTTAACATCCTACGTCAGAAACGGTGATTCCACGTCTGGTATTCAGGAATAAGGATTATTAAGGATGAATAACATTTGCAAATATTAAACAAAGCATTTCTCTGCTGTTGCCCAGGTAAGAGAACTAACAGGCTGACATTACATTTCTTAGAATCACAGTAAGGCTGGCGTTGGAAGGGACCTTAAAAATCATCTGGTTCCAGCGCTCATCTTAACTCTAATTATTATGAAGCATTTTGAAAGCCCTTCATTAAGCTCATACCATGACACAAACTCTCCTTCAGGAAACTGTGATACTACTAAAGAAAAAGCTGGCAAAATCAGGAAAACTGTTAAAGCTCTTTGTGCCCTGGAAGGGTCTCATAAGAGGTCCCCATTCCAACTCCAGCTGCAGTTGGGTGGTTGGCACTGGCTCCTGTACCCCAGCATGTGATAAGATTTGATGAATAACAGCAAAATTAAGGTTGCCATTGCCCAGTTCCCTCATTTCAGCCCTGAGCAGGATGAGTGCTGTCAGGGATGTGCAGCAGGGTGGATGTAAACCTCCCTCAGTTTTCACCTACTTGCCTGCCAGGAGCAGGACAGGGAGCAGAGCTTGGAAAGAGACAGGAACTCTGAATGTTTTTATTTTGCTGTTTAAATGTTTTTTCCTCCTTTAACTTTACAGCCTTGAGTCTATTACTCACTCCGTGTCTGAAATTGAAATTATGGGGGAAAAAAAATCTTCTGTGCATTTACTTGGATTCATTATCTGTCAAGAGGTATAGAAGGAATAAATTGGGAAGGAAATTTTAAAGCCATTCTTCTGACATGAGTCACAGGAGTAAGCTATCAGAAACCATGTCAAAGGCACTGCAGTTGGCAAGAAACATATAGCATCTTTATGATTCTTCCTTTCATAAAATCCAAACCATAAACAACAGAAACAAACGAAGGCAGGGAATATAATTTCATTAGAGCAAATGTGACATAAATTTAATAATAAATATATTAGCTGTTATCTAGGAAAATATGAAAAGCCATTTTCAAAATCATTAGCTCTAATCACAAATGAATTTTGCAGCTTCTTTTCCATTTTGTACCTCTGTAATGAACTCTGATAAATTCAAGGGACTACATGTTAAATAAAGAGATAGAAGGGTCTAATTTGCTGCTTCATTAAACCGGCTTATTTCTGGAACGTCTTGTGTGTTGCTCTGAATTTCCCATCTCTGAAAGGTGGAGACAATGAACTATCTGTCTCTAATGTAGTGTGGCACACAATTAGGGATTCAAAAGGATGTGAATCTCTTTCCATCAGAGATACACGCAGCGATTATTATTTTATTACCAAATACTGTCAGCGTTACGGATTTCCAACAGCTACCCTGACACCTGACGTGCATGTTAAATTTGCACAAAGCGTTGCAAGAAACAGTCAGATGGAGAATATTTATGCCACATTATTCCTTCTTACATAGGTCTCCAGTAAGCCTGGAATGGTTAAATGTTCCTGGAGTGAGGATTTGCAGCAGGGCAGGATATTTAGAGGATGACCTGCCTGCTTTGGATGTATTTTTAATGTGGTGATACAGCACAAGCTCAAATTTACAAACCCTGCTTACAAATCTACAGAGCTTTTAAGAGCTTATCTGAACTTATCTCTGCTCAGTGAACTTACACCTGTGGATCTGAGACACTGGCCAGCTTGGGAATGAATCCCACTAAAGTTCTCTCAGCCTCAGCTGAACTTTTTTTTCAAAACACATATTAACACAAAAGTTCTGCAGCCTCCACTTGACTCTAGTCAAGTGGATTTGCTGGAGGAAGATATTTGAAGCAGTCCTGGAGACATAAAAAGACTTAAAAAAGGCTTTGACCTCATAGAGAAACACAGATGTCTCCTTAGATGCAGTATCAGCTTGGGATTTACTTCCAAAACCAGAATACATGTAGCTATCCACAGGAGAAACTCTCCTGGTAATCTGAACAGCACTGGACAGAAATGATTTAGGCATTTAGGGTCATGTTTTGCCTTCACATATGTAGGATCAGGATCACCATTTATGTACCACAGGTCTGCAAAATTTCCAACCACTGAACAGCTCTGGATTTCATCCTCTTACTGCCTTTCTCGGCACAAGATGATGGGGCTTGGAGCAACCTGGTCTAGTGGAAGGTGTCCCTGCCATGGCAGGGGGGTTGGAACTATTCAAAGGGGAGCTTTAAGGTCCCTTCCAACTCAAACCATTCTATGTTTCTGTGATTCTCATGAAAAACACAGTTCTCAGCAACTTGTGGGACCCAAATTGCCATGCCAGAGCAAAGCAAAGCAAGAGCTGTAATACACTTTAGAACTATGGGGAGGAAAAAGGAAAGAAAGAAACTCCCCAAAACACTGGACTTGAAAATTCAAACTCCCAAGTCAGAACATTCAAAATCATGGTCCCCACAGCACCCGTAACTCACCTCCTTGCACATATGTCACACGTGCTACTGGGTATGAGGTTGTATTTATGTCTTGCTCTTTCTCTGCCAGGAACAGAGTTATGGCTACTGAGGGAACTGTAAGTTTGATTTCCCTGACTTATGTGTATTGAATCTTCAAGAATGGAAAAAACCCAACCTGCTTGTTTGGATGGTAGCAAATGTCTCTCTCTGACTTTATTTCCACTTCCTTTTCTGTTCCTCTGCCTCTTCACAGCCAGATCTGTGAAAACTGTGGACTTTACCCACATGAACAGGAATAGTTGTTAAAAAGAAGCAACCTGTGCCTGCTTCAGAAAAAAATCCTGACTGAAAGTCACTGGAGCAGGTGGCCCAGGGCAGTGGTGGAGTCACTGTCCCTGGAGGGATGTAAAAGGTGTGTAGAAATGACACTGAGGGACGTGGTTTACTGATGAACACGGCACTGCTGGGGTAACAGTTGGACTTAGAGGTCTTTTCCAACCTGAAGGATTCCCTGATTCTTTGGAAGAGGCAACATCTTCCCCCACAGTTCCAGTCCTTACAGGGCTGGGCTGGAGAGGCTGCATTAAAAACACTGAAGCCCTCTAAGTTCTCATTACTAAACTATTTCTTGCAGCAACCTTTTAAAATAAACTCTACCACTTTCTTGTGGGTGACTTGCAACAATATCTAAGCTATCCCTGTCTGGAACTGCTTACAACATCAGTTCAAAGTTTATCAAAATGCAACTACAGAAACCCAGAACCCCTATTTCAGAGCCATTTACCAGCACTTGTTGCACAGTGGCAATTGAGAGGGGAGGAACACTTCATTTTCCTCTTCTATCTACAGTGGCAGCAGCTGTTAAGTGGCCTTTTTGCTGGAAATATTACTTGGGAGATTGGCACATACTTTCAAAGAAAATTTAAGCAAAATTTCTCCTGTTTCTCTGCTGAAAGTTATGAAGTAATCCCTGTTGCAGTGGCTCAGAGATGGTTACAGGGAAAAGGCCTTTGCAAAGGCTCTGGGATGGCTCCTGATGACTTTGATTACCCCTGGATGAAGTTCTAAATCCCTTTGCCTCTTTGACTTCCCCGCTGCCTCCTTGGCATTCCCAGTTTCCTGCTGACACATACCACAGTCTGTGTGTCCAGGCACTGGTGGGACAGAGAGAGAAATAAGCAGCAGAAACAAAATGAAAACTCAGCATTTTGATGTCCAGCAGAGCACTGCTGTGATGATTTGCTCTGCAAAGCAAACTATGCTCCTCATTCCCTTTGGTCATTTATTTATAGGAGGAAAACAAAAGAAAAGAGAATTAACCTGGATCCTGCTGCTCTGTCTCTAAGCTGTGATACTTCCTTGTGGAAGCCCAACCGATTAAAAAAAATGCTTTTGATTTGATTTCCTGGAACATTCTGTTGTTTTCAACTCCAGTATGGGTTTATTTCAGACATATTTCCGAGGCTTTCAACGAACGAAGATGCAAGGAAATATATTGCATTTGGGAAAACCATACAAATGGTATATGTCTTTTCAAATAAGTTGTAATGATATTTCAAGGGCAGTTTAGACCTATTCAAATTGCATATTCTCATTACCATTCTTAGCAACAGACGTAAGTCCTTCAATCTCCATGTAGTTTTGTTACTCTCTCTCCACAATTTTCAATTTCCTTACAACTATTCAGCTGATTTATTATTTCCCTCCTGTATTTTAAAAGCATTGTAACCCCATACATTTGTTTCACTCTCTCAGCTTCAATACTCAAGGTCGTTAAAACCCCCAAAATATCTTTTGCTTATACCACAACTTTAAATGTGCTCTTTCTTGCCCAGTGGCTTGTTACGTAATTACTAGTGGCAATATCATCCTGTTTTTATATTTTTATGATTAAAGAGATAAAAATGAACTCAACTGAAAAAAATGTAGGAAGCTACTTGCAATGTCTGTGGCAATTCTGCTGCTGCCCCAGTTGCAGAGGTGACAGAGAGATGCAGAATTAATCTTTCTCAGTGTATTGCTTGAAAGTTAACTGAGAAGAAATAAATTATATAGTATTAACATCTGACCCTTCTGATTAAGTGCTGCTTAAACATGCAAAAAATCATTTGCATTGTAGCTAGAGGCAAAGTACATGCCAGCCCAGACAGTCCAAATCTGCCTTAAAAATGGAGATGTCCTGCCAGCCATGTCCCAAGATCACACCTCAATGTCTCTGTGGGTAACACTTGGTTGGACACTATCCTTTTGGTCCCGTGCCTGGCTGGGAGCTGCTCACCCTCCACCCTGCCAGCGAGGCCGCCCCACAGGTTCCCAACATGCAAGGACACAACCCTGGCCAGTTTTTGTTTGAAAACACAAATCTACAGTTCAGCCAAACCTCCAAACCTGCCAGTGGAAGCAAGAAGCTCGTGTGAGCACACTGCAGCTCCCTGGGAATACACCATATGTGGGAATTCAGTTTCTCAGTGTGCTGAAGGAGGTCAGGGAAGGTTGAAGGAGGTCGAGGGAAGGTCTGTGTGAGCAGAGCTGGGTGCAGGGGGTAGCAGGACGTTGCTGCAGGGAGCTCAGGCTGTGGGACCCGGCAGGTGCTGAAGGGGCTGCGCTGACGGAGCGCGGGGTGACGGCTGTGCCCGCTGCCATATGGGACTGTCAACACTGCTCACGGAGCAGCAGCACGGAGCTGCAGGGCTGCAAGGGACCTGCAGAGCCTAGGCAGCCAGTGCCCTGCCCCAGAGCATGATCTGCCCTGGCAGACCCTCCCTGACAGCTGATTCCTAACAGATTGCTCCTGCCTCCTCTCCAGATCTAGATCACCCGTTCAACGTGCCCTGCCTCCACCACCACAGGACTTTCTGACTGCTCATCCACATCCTCCCTGCCACCCGCTCCTGCCAGCCCTTTGCCAGCTCCTTGCCAAGCCTGAGGAGCACCAGCTCCTCTGCAGAGAAATTCTGATGTGGGCACACAGGGAAACAAAGATGCAGAACACTGCAGTTGTGGTTTTTATCTCTGTGTTCCTTAGTAACCCATTTTGTGTGCTGGAAAAAACAGCACAATGTCTGAGCCCCTAAATTGCTGAAGAGAGCAGTGCAAAGACCGTGGACAAGGGGCATTAGATTAGAGCCAATCAAGTTCATGGCCAGATTGCCTCAAGGGCTCTTGGAGCTCTTCACTTCAGACAATGTCTTTTCTGCTCCCAGTCCCTTTGCTCCAGGTGTAAATCCAGTGATGGAAAAAGAGGGGACAGTGCCCTTCCGGAGCTGTCCTCAACGAGGCTGAGATCACTGCCATTTGTTCCACTGCTGACTGCAAGAGGTGACAGTGTGGGACATGCCAGCCTCCTGCAGCGTGTTTACTGGGTGGATGAACCCAGGAGCTCAGACAAGACAGGAAAGGATCTGCTTTCATTCCCGCTAACCCGGGCCCTCCCCTTGAATCACAGCCTTGGCTTAAAAACAAAAGGTTTATGTAAACACGTATAGTTTGCTTTCAATCTGAAGCTGCAATTGCTTCTTCTCTACTGAAAGGTTATGGGTTTGTTTGTTTTTTTCCATGTGACTGCCAGACTTGGAACGTGCCTGGTGCAGGCACGGCCGGTGCTTGGAGCTGGGACGGGGGCAATAAAAACCCATGGCTGGTAGAAATCCCCCAGCCTGTGCTCCTGTGGGTCTCGGATCCACAGATCCTGGTGTTTCTGGTGGCTCTGGTGTTTCTCTGAGCAGGCAAAATCCTTCACGCTCGGAGGAGATTCCTGATGCTGCCCCGGGAGCCGTGGCTGGAGGGGAGCCGGGGGATGGGGCGCAGCTTCTTCAAAGCTCGTGTTCAACTTATGAAAACAAACGAAAGGAAGAGAAAACCTCTGCTATTAGTCACTGCCGGGGCAGCCCTGCGGGAGTGCTGGTTCACAGGACCTCAGGGAGCGCGGCCGGATCATCCCGACAGCGACAGCCGGGGCTGCGGGCTCTGAGTCACACCTGCAGGCGGGGACTGCTGTCACCGTGTCCCTGTCACCCCCAGCCACCGGCCCCTGGCTGCCCCGGCCATCTGCATCACTGGCAGGTGCCTTAACCGTGCTGGCTCCCAGCCCATCCAGGACTGAACACGGAGTGAGCCTTTGGCGAGCCTGACACTTTCCTCAGCAGAGTCACAGCAAGTTCTCCCAGCAAGTTCTCAGCTTTCCCCCACTCCCAAGCAGAACCTGCTGTACCACTGCTGTGGTTTCTGCTCTACCTCCAGCAGCCCAATGCCACCTTCCACTGCTCCTCACTCTTCCAGGGTCTTCTTACACGCTTCATCCATACAAAATAGACTTTGCTTCAGTTTTGCTGGGAGTTGCAGTAAAATACACAGACTTCATTTGCTCGTTCAGCTGGAGTTGGTGAGAAAAGGTGCCTACAGCTGTTCCTGGACCAAGTACCTCAAATCCTTCACTCTTCCACAGCTGGTTTTCCTGGGAGAGGCTACAGCAACCTCCTTGGCAGCTTCACTGCTGAGAGAGCGATGATGGCAGCAGAGCCCCAGGTTCCCTGCCTGGCACCCCTCACCTTCCCCACATGGAGTGGTTTTAAAAGCAGAGTTTAAGTGAAATACACAGTAAGAAAACAAAAGAAAATTACCCCAAATCTGGCACACAAATATATATCCTTCCTCACATCACCCTTCTACAAAAGCAAGCAAATTTTGCACCAAATCACTCATTCCTATCAGAGAAAAAGAAGCCACTGGTGCATCTGCTCTCCAGGCACGGCCCCTTCAAGTTGGTGCTGCCATCCTCAGGGATCTGCTAATTTCACATTCCCTAACAAGAGCTGCAGACCCACCCTGCTGGCTTGCTCTGTGCTATCACAACCATTACAACACTCATTAGAGAAGTGCTCCATTTGCTCTTTGGCCTTTGGAGCTCATTTGAGTCGCTGAGTAGCTGGTCAGGCTCTTGGAAGAGTATTCTTAAGAAAATAACATCTGATGATAAATTTACAGCTCCAGCAACTGCATATTAAGTGCATTTTACTCCAGCTAGTCCTGTGTCACAAGTTGTCAGTGCAGACTGGTGGGAAACGAGCATGAAATATTCATGAAGTTATCAATGGGACCAAGATATCTGGGTAATGATGTTGCTGAGCAGCTCCTCTGGCTCTGGATGCCCAGTGACTGCCTCGTTAGAGTGGCTGTGATTTGCTGGTGCCTTTGTGGCAGTGTTTGCTCCTTACCACTGACACACCACCACGTTCCTGGACCAACTCCATCTTAATTAGCTCTGCTGCCACTGGAATTAGGCAACATGTTGGAGGAGTCACTTAAATTAACTTCTGACTCTTCCTCAGACAGATGGGACCTCCATAGCCGTGCCTGCCTATTACGTTTGTTTAATCTTTCTTTAAAGGACTGTCACAACACGTTGTACTGTCTGGGTGCGTCAGAGATGTGACCTTGGCTCCAGGGCTGGGTTCTGAAAATGAATGTGTTTCTTAGAAGGTATCTGAGCTCTGCCAGGCAAGCTGATTAGCAATTTGGAACACAGTGTAGAGGTTTCCAGGCAGCGAGGTCCCGCTGGCTTGTGCAGCTCATGTCCCAAAATAGGACCTGCTTTGGAATTTGCATCACACCCCACTCCTAGTGCCCACTGCTGGCCCTGGTGATGGGGTTGGGGTCCATGGTGGTCTGTGCTGTTTGCATCCCCCCCATGGCACAAGTGGACACTCTCTAGTCCATACACAGAGCCCTGCTGATGGTTTTTGCATGGGTGAGCACTACAAGTACCAACAGGAACCCCTCGTGCACCCCTGGCTGTGCTAAGCTTGCTTGGGAGACCACCAGCCCATGGCTGATCTTTGACACTCCAAAGACAGAGGGTCAGTGCCCTCAGTGGCCCATTCCAGAGCTGCAGTGTACTCATACCACAACTGCATGTGAGAGGGGCTACAGCACTGCCCTCCTAAGGCTGGCTGCAGTGTCCTTCAGACTGCAGGATAGCTGGAAGAAGCCCAAATGATACAGGATGGGACATTCTGGAGTATTTCAGCCCAAAATCTGGAAGGGAAAGCTTTAAGATATTTGTACAAACATTAGCAGTGACAAAAGGGGCTGGGATGAGGCTGTTTGGTACCTGGAGGTCGCTGCTGTGGACCTGACCCTGTCACACCTTCAGTGCCACCAAGCCAGGGCTTTTGCCTGCTGCAGGGATGTTCCTCTACCCACCACAGGAACAGCACCTGCTTTCACCCAGCTCTTGCTTTAGTTTGAGTCCAGAATCACAAAGAGATGGTACAGCTCCAGTCATACCCTTGTATTTGGGTGCAGCAGCAGATCTGAAAACCTGAGCTGATGCTTAGTCAGGAGACTTTTCAGAGCCCATCTAGTCGACTTTATGTGAAGCTGTGAGCAGAAAGTGCTCTTAGTTTCCAGGGTTTGAAAAAAAAAAAAAAAAAAAAAAAAGGTTCACATTGCTTCCTCCCTGGAGGTTTGCTTTCAAGTTTCAGCTTCAAACAAGCCCAGATTTCAAAGTTCCAGCACACACATTGCTCTACATGCAGACCACGCAGGTTAAGGATTTCCCTGCAGCTTCCCACGGTGCACAGCCCCTGCTGCTCCCTGCCTAATGCACTGCACAGCTTAATTGTGACAGAAATAAACCCACATCACTTGCAGGATCCAAGCTGTTCATCAGTTTGGGGACATTTTCCTCATTCCCCTCAAGGTGTTCTGTAAGACACCCTGCAATGCCATTGTTCTTTTGAGAAGTGATAGCATCTTTCTGGTAGGACCACATTGCAGCTTTTCTGAAACTCACAGCAAGGAGCAACAAAAAATGCTTCCACCACGCCTCGTCCTACTGCAGGTTCACTTTAGTGCCAACACTGGTGCTGATTTAATTCCATAACTCTAACTTTTAAAGGCAGGCTTAATCTGCTGTACTGTGGCCTCTCTGTTGCAAGTCATCTTCCCTCATTCCAAGCAATTTAGCCCCTGATGCAGCGAGGCACTTAAGTCCGTGCTTAAGTGTCATCTAATTCAATGCATAGGCCTTAGCTCTTGCAGAGTCAGAGTTAGAGCACTGTAAAGTCCTCTCCTGCTGTGAGGATGGGGCTCTGTGTGATGTGGTGTCCCCTCCGTGGGGCACAGGATGTCTCTGGGTCATGGTCCTGCTGACCTGGAGCTGCCCTGGTTTTGTGGGGAATTAGGGGCAGTGATATCTCTCTCCCAGCTGCAGCTGCTCTGGAATGAGTTTGTCAGAGCAGAGTGGGTTTGGAGGCCACGCTCCCAGCCCTTGCTCAGTGTTTTTTACAATGAACATTATTCACATGTAAATAGCCATGGTTTGGCATTCATTCCCTAACCCATGCTAGGAATCTCCTGTTGTTTCTGTGCTGATCCCTGAGTGTTGCCCCTCTCTGTGATCAGAGTCACTGCCCACAGTCCCACAGGCCCCACCACTCTCCTTCCATGGCTCTGGGAACACCGTTGGCATTCCTGTGCAAGCTGCCTGCTCTCCAAGGGGAAGGAGCAGCCATCCCCTGCACAATAGTGCACAAATAAGGACATGATTAAACCATACTGGATGCTGAGAGGCAAACTACTGCACTATGATGTTCAAAAAGCCAGAATAATGTGATGGTTATAAAGACAGACAGCTCAGGCAAAGCTTGCCTAGAGCACAGAATGATTGTCAGGATGGGCAAAAATGTAGAAAATCATGTGAGTGTGTAAGCTGCCAAAGCCAATTAATCCAAAGAACATTTTGCAACCATTAGGCTTCTATTACTGTGCATGCATTGTAATTACTATGGCTCTGCACAGATATGATTGCAGATCTTTAATGATACCCAGGTTCTATTTGAACTTTAATTATTCTCATTTAATTTGTTTGTGTTTAATTGTTGTAGCACCTAAAGTTGGAAAAAGTGACTTATTTTTTAATTTGTCGTTTTGAGTGCTGCTGTACCCAGATTGTCCTAGCAACCAAGAAGAGGAGTCTGGAAGGAAGAGATGCTGTGGTGTTTCCCTCTCTTGTGCTACTTTACAGGCAGCTCATGCTGTTAATATCAGAGCCTGGAAAATAGCAGGAACGTGGTGATCAAGGAAACTTCTGCTGATAAAAAAGTACAGAGAGCACTTTTCTAGGCAGCTGTGACTGAATCTTTGTCCTCCATGTCAAGGCTGAAGCAGCCAGAGAAATAAAGGTGAACCCAAACCTTACAGGATCCACATTTTGTTGTTGGCTTAAATCAGTGTTGCAGCATCCTGGATTCTGACTGTCAGAAATATCATATAGGATAAAACTGAGATCTCAGCTTGGTTGTTTGGGCTTATCCTCTGCCCAAAGACAAACAACGTGAGTTTATGTCACTTTTGGCTCTTGATTGGAAACCCCTCCTCCCTGTTCAAGACCACAAAATCTATTTTATCAAAGTTAGAACATCAGAACATGATATTTCTCATCTTGGCATATGGCTGACCTGAGGAAGGTGCAATAATTGTTTGTTACTTCTTTGGAAATCAAATGAATTATGAGTTATTAAATGAATTCATTCAATCCAGTGAATATTCTTTCATATCTTCTATCCACATGGTTAAAACTAATGTGAAATGCTGCTAGTAGGAAAAAGATGAGACAGGGAAAAGTAGCTAAATGTCTAGCAAAAGAGTTTAAGACACAAACCCCACTGGTTTGCAGTTGAAGCATCTTAAACTTCTGAAATTGAGTCTCAAGTCTGTAAGTTGCCCATCAGATCTCAATGTCTTTGGAGGTGACACCTCTGTACAGTACTCACTTTCCTGGACAAGAAATGCTGATCATGCCAGTCCTTTGAGGAGGGTTGTGCTGGACCAAAAGGACATAAAATGATAGGATGATTGCTGGAGCTCAGTCAATCCTTGCAAATGATGATAGAATGATTTGGGCTGGAAGAGACTTTAAAGATAACTTCCTTCCAACCTCCCCACCATGGGCAGGGACACCTTGCACTAGACATACAAAAGAAATATCTTAATTTTGTGATTTAAAAAATACAGTAAACCCCAAAAAAATTAATTCAAGATATAGCAGAATTGCTAGTAGAAGCAGTCATCTCAGGGCATTTGCCCAGCCTGGCCTTTCTGAAGTCTCAAAGCCTTGAAAGAGATGGATGGCCTTAGACAAGCCATTAACTTCTAATCTTATTCCTTTTTGGGGGAGAATGAATTGTAAGTTATTCTTTATTTTGTTTCTTCACCTAGATGTAATTTGAAGTGTCTGAGTTCTGTGATTGCACAGGACTCTGGACAACTGGGAGAGAAGAACCCCACACAAAGGAGCCTGCCTTGCCTCCCTGCTGACATTTACCAGCCCCAGTGGCTCTGTGAGAGCAGCAAAAAGAAGAGAGGCAAGGGGGCAAAGGAAAGACAGTGAGGAAGACACCTGGTCCAGCAGTGAGCACTGCACACAGGCAGGGACAGCTCTCCCAGTAAAGAGATAAACAGCCAAAGAAATCCCCTTTGTGCAGGTCGGAGCACATTGCTGTGTTTGTTTTGCTTCAGAGTCCAACAAGAGGGACTCTGATCTGTTTGCTTCATTTGCACAAAGGCAGCTGAAGGTTTTCAACCTGATATTCAAGAATAAGCAGCTCCTGAGCCAGCACGAGTCAGGGCAGCACCTGGGGTTTTTGTTTAATGCGCCTGCTTTACTTAGGAATGGCAGAGAGATTTGTGACTGACAAAACTTACAGCACCATCTCCTACCTCCCTCACAGACCAGCCCTGACCTAAAATCCTGTAAAACAAAGTAAAACCTGAGCTTCTCCCTCCCTCCAGCCCTGGCAGCATGGGCTTTGCTTCCATTTCCTTTTCCCACTTCTGTATAAAACATGCAAAAGTATCACAGGCAGTCCTGTAAGCACAAAACCTCTACCCTGCACAGCCCATGCCCACCCTGTTATGGGTATTTACAGGCCAACCCATTCCCCAGCCATACAACTCACACTGAAGCTCAATCCCTGAGGAATACATCCTTGTGACTAATAGAAACAATCACTTTAGACGAAGGCTCACAGGTATTTAAACAAGTTAAAAGTGTTTCAGCAGCCTGATTAAAACAAGCAGGCCTAAATCCAAACACAGTTTTACTCCCTGGCCAGCCTTGGCAGTGGTTGTAAATCAAGAGTGGTTGTAATGTTATTAATTACTCTTACAGCTCCTGTAGCAGCATTATGGAGACAGAGCTCAAAGATCTCGTTACAAGTCGGATGGACAGCTCTGAAGTGATCAGAAAGCCATTGAGTGCACATGGGAGCACCCTTTTAAGCTATTAGTTATTTAAGCAATTTATAAGAAGAGGGAATTGAGTTGTGCTGGGAAGGAGAGAGTGTTTCCCAGCCCCTCACTGTGGAGAGAGCTTTCCTGGCTTGTCTACATCAAAGGCTCATAGCTACACCTCCTACTCATTTGATCTTAATTCAGCTCAAAAAAGCTCTGCTTCATGCATTTCTAGGTATGGCTTAGACATGAAACATGATGTGATGGGCCTTTGATAAATAAGGGAACATGGACTGGGAGTCATCTGTGCCAGGAAGATTTGATCTGATTTTGGGGAAGAGGTGAACACGTAGCCATGCACGCACATACGTGCAGCTATAAATAAAGCAGGAGCTGTTTGCAGGGGAAACAGGAGCCCAAAGCCACTCCCTTGATTCAATTCATTGTCCCAGCTTATCTCTGTAATTTTATCAGCCTAAAAATATCCACACAGCCAACGTTCTCTATGCAAATCATCCTAATTTGAAGGGAAACACAGGGCAGCAGTAGGAGCCATGGCAAGAGCATGGGGTGAGGCCAGACTCAGCTCTTGCTCCTGAGCAGTGGCTGGTGGTGGCACCACAGGGAGCAGCCCAGGCATCCAAAACCTCCTGGTCTGTCCCCCAGCCACTTCCCACCATCCCTCAGCAGCCACAACTTCCCAAGGAGAGCCTGCAGAAACCTGCCAATAGGTCCTGTGAGACACATTAAATACTTTTAACTGTCTTTGGAGACTTCCCAGTCACTCACATGTGCTGGAACGAAATAAATGCTTTTCCCAGTGGTGTGTGAAAGGCAGATGGGCTGGCAGAAGGCAGGCAGTGTGGTGGGGGGGCAGGACACTGAGGACAAAAAATTTGGGGTGCAGTGCTACCCCAGCCCTCTGGAGACCTGTGGCTGCCCTGTCCTCACCCTGCTTGCAGGGAAGCACCCTGATTTCTCCCTCCTAATTTTCTTCTGAGATGGGTAATTAATATTTCAGGATGAACAGTTAATTACTTGAGGATGTTTTTCAGCTCCTTCACTGACCATGTGTCTGGGGTCAGTGTTTGCTCATGGGTCTCTGATGTGTAGCTCTCAAAACAGTGATAACAAATGATTATGAAGTCTTGGTGACTCCCATTCCAGGGAAGAAACCACCAAAGGAGGAACACCACCAGTGGTTTCTGTCTAAAAAGCAGCAAAATTTTCCTCTGTGTGTCTTTTGAAGCAGGGTGGCCAAGGCAGGGAGTGCCCAAAACACAGAAATCAAGGTGAGAGAAGAGATTTGGAAGGCACCAACCTTAAAGGATGTGGACACAAGAGATTTCCAGGGGCTCAGAGATCTGAGCAGAGAAAAAAGCTTTGCTTTTACAGCAGACACACGATGCTTAAAAGATGGGTCAGCTCAAGAGGTCCATGTACACAAGGGGAGGGAGATTATAATTCAGTAGAGAAAATACACCAGGAACAGGAGATCCAACCACTGAGGAGGCCCAATGGCCTCTGGTTGGCACCATTTGTTTGGAGTTTGTTCAAAAGACATCCCAGCAATGCTTACAAAGCTTCATAAACCACCATGGAGCAAGGCTCAGCCCACTTTTACTCAAAAACACCCTTCTCGAAGGATAAGTCAGTGGTAATTGAAGATTATTTTTAAATTACCTCCCCAAACATTGCTGCCAACAGAATGGCAAGAGCTGGTTACGTATCCCAGAAATCTGTTTGGGTTTTTTTGTAATGAACAGGTTCTGAATGACATCACTGGGTTAAAAATGCATCATTATCACACTGAATGCCTGACCCAAACCCTGCTGACATCCACACAAGTCTTTTAGTGACTTCAACAAGCAGTGGGTCAAGCCTGAGGAGAGCACCACACACTGAGCCACCTAAAATCAAGACAAACTCAATCAACCTTGTGAAATAACAAGATTTACCTCACTGCAGCTTCCATAACCCCTGCTAATGTCAGGGTTCAGGTTTTAAGGAACCAAATATTAAAGGCTTCTCTGACATGAAAGTCAGCAAGTACTAATTTTGGTAAACCTCCACCAGGACACAGGGATTAGCTGGGGGGGCACAGCTGGGCAGCTATTGCTCCTGAAAGCCAAGTCATTCATTTCCTTCCTTCAGCCTTTAATAAGCTTCACTGGAGGCAGCTTTTAAAATAAACCCCAAAGCTTGAGCTTTCATCCTTCATCCCTCTCTGTCCTGGGCAGCACTTACTCCCTGCCCTGATGTCTGTGCATGTCCACCTCTGAAAGCAGAGGTTGTGTCAAACCCGTTCTGCAGGATCAGCTCCTACCACGGAGTGTTACTCACGGGGCTGTGGGAGATACGGTGCCAGGCTCCGTAATACAAACTGCTTCCCAAAGAAAAATTAATGCGTAGTGTCAACAGCCCAGAGCTCCAGATAGGCCAGAGGAAAACAAACTGTGAGGCATTTTGTGAAGGTGAGGAAATGAAAAGGCTGTTTGCCTGCATTTCACCTTGCACAGATGGGGAAGTGGTGCACAGGCACGCTGACACTCATCACCTTTATGAGGTGTCCCAGGGCTAAATCCTCACTCACCGTGATGAAATGTGGGGGCAAGCCTGCAACTTTTTATGCTTCAATAATGGAAGAAGCTATTTATACAGAGATGTGAAATATTTAGACTCAGAGTGTTTCATTTCACTTAATTTAATACCATTTAACACTTGTGGAACTTCTATAAATGAAATCACTAGAGATTTAGATCCCCACTGTGTCCAAATGTATCTGGAAAAGAAATGTGTCCATTTTCAGTGCAACAAATGCTCAATTGCAGATTTTCAGCACAATAAAATCCCCAGACTAGCAATTTAATTATTCAGCTGACTGGTGGAAGAATAAGAAGTTAGAGAAATCTAAAGCCATGTGATGAAAACTCTGGAGCAAGTTATAACAAATGTTTGCTTTAAGACACTAACTGAGCTACCCAGAAGCTTGCACTTATGGCATAATGATCATTTAATAATTATGCAAGAAAGTACCATCTTTGTTCTCATAATCTCTCCTCATATGGTCAAAACTATTTTCTTTCTCAGAGCTACATCAAATAGGAGTGTGCTTCGTGCCAGAATTTTTGACCAAGATCTTAATCCTGTAACAGGAGGCATATGGCCAGACACATTCATTTCCATGGGTACCCATGCAAACATAAATCTCCTGTCTTGAAATCAGTGTGCTGAAAAATACCCAAGTCACACTGTTAGGTCCACTCCCAAATTACTGGGCTCTGTGCTCTTTCCTTTTCTCCTCCAAGCACCTCCAGGAAGCTCATCACACTTTGCCACTGCTCTTGATACTGGTGGTGGAGCCCAGCCAGTTCCTGCTGTCTCAGCAATGAACCACACAGAAATGGGAACTTTCAGGGGTTTCAGGGTTTAAAAACCCGAGCACAGATTCAGAGACAGTAATATTCCCTGTTTGCAGAGAGCCTGTGATCTAAAGGAGGAGAAGGAGGAAAGGAGGATTGTTGTCTTCCACACTGTTGGGATTTCAAGGAATAAACGAGGAGAGCATTGTCAGCACATGCCCTTGGAGTACTGCAGGAGTTCCACCAGCAGCCCTTCACCCAGCCTCTTTCCAGGGAGGCATCCACCAGGATTTGGCCTTTGTTACTTGCTGATGAGCTGTGGGAGCAGCCAGCACAGGATGCAAGCCCAGAGCTGGGATCCAAATGTATTCTCATGGCACAGGCTGTTATTAGCCACAATACACTTCTGGCATTAGACAATTTATAATTGCGTTACTAATTACATCACCAATTAAGTACAATCTGCCATTTCTGGAATTCTCTCCCTAGTCAAACGCTGTCCTTGAGGCATTAAAAATACGCTGACATCCAGCAGCAGGAGCAGCAAATCACAGCGTCCTCGTTATCACAGGATCCCTGTTGAACTGCTGCCCATCAGATAAGCCTGCAGGAGCCTCAGCATCCTCCAGCCAGCTCAGGCTGTGCCTTCACTCACCCTGCTGCAGCTGATGCAGCCCAAATCACAGAGGCAGCACTTGAGAAAAAAAGCATCTCCCACACCAGGGCAAGCCCCTGCCTGCTGGGGTCGGAGGTGATATGAGGTCCTGGCTGCCCACGCAGATCCAAAAAAGACTGAAAACCCTTTCCTGCTCTGAGTTTTGACTGTCTGCTTCAGGCCATACTTTCCACAGACTCATCTTTGCCACGGAATAATTTTTTTTCCTATTAGGGAAGCCTCAAGACACAGCAGCCTTGATGAGCTCTGAGCCGCCAGCGCTCAGCGGCAATCGGGCACCAATTTGGGACACAATGCACTGGTTATGGGGACTCTATGGGAGCCATCGGAAGGGGGGTGGCAGCAATCAGGTGCCAGATGAGCCCTCCCTAAAGGAGGCAGCTCACAGCCCTGACAGGGAGGAAGACAACTCCCAGCCAGCTGGGGTGCTGGCGTGCTTGCCATAACCCCAGTGCTCCTCAGCAGCAGTGAACATGCACAGTGTGACTTTGGGAACAGCTTCACTGTTTCTCCTCCACCACAGGTTAACCCCACCTGGCAACAGCCTGGGCTGGGGCATGTTTCCCTGTATCACCTATGTGGGTCCGCAGATTTTTCCCCATCCCTCCAACACCCTCCTGAGGAAAAAAAATCGAGGAGACCCAGGTGGTTTTGCAGATTGTTTCACCCTGGTGGGACATGGCTTGATGAACTGCACCTCCTCTTCTCCCACCCCACCTTGCCACCAGTTGGTGCTCCTCACCATCACACACTTCACATCCAAATCACTCATAGAGAAGACCCCACTTGCTGCTCTGCATTTTGTGCCATCAAGCTTGGTCCCTCTTAATTTGCTACGACAAAGCCAAACAATCACTCACTCTTAGCTGGTTTTATTTTAGATACTTATCTATCCATCACAGCTCCTAGTGGAAGGGGAAGAGCAGGAAAGTTGCACTGCAAGGATAAAGAGTAAATGCCCCAGTAAATCCTGTGCATGATGTTGGAGTAAATGATGCTTATAGCTGTGGCTTCATGTTTGCAGAAGGGTCAGGGCATGATCTACAGAAGGAAAGGAAAGTGATTGCCTGGGAACTGTGCATCAGTGGGGCACAAAGGGTGACAAACTCAGGCTGTGACCCAAGCAGAGTGCCAGAGTCCCTCTCTCTGCCCTCACCACAATGGGACCACCTTCCCTACACAGACCTCCTGGCCCCAAGAGTGCCAGAAGAAAGGTGTCATTGGGTCACTTGTAACACAACAGTGACACCAAAAGCTTTGTAACACATTTGATATCCACTGAGGAAAAGTGCAACACAGAGTTAAATGTTTAACTGGGATAACCATGTTAACTCAGCCTTTTCAAATTTAGGTCCCTTCAATAAAATTTTTCTCCTGCACAAGCAAAAGACAAGTGAAGAGTCATCAGATTTGAACAGTGCTTCTCCTTCCTGTGCATTGATTTTCCAGACCTGACATAAATCCATTCCCAGCATCAATTGCCTGCCCAGGACTCTCCTTCACTGGAGTTGCACTGTTGTCTAGTTTTGCTTCAATACAACTTGTTGGAGGCAGCGCTGAGGCAAGTCAGAAAATGCCTTGGGGCTACAGAGTCCCAGTGTGGATAATGCCACTGGAAGAAGAAACCTGCACTAAAATCTGGGAAACAACACCCCAAAAGACCTCACAGGATCACCACTGAGGTGTGCTGAGACCACCTATGTGCTGCTATCCAAGGGGAATGCTATCTCCTCCCATGCCAGCACTGTGTCCTTGCCATCCCTGGTGGTGGCACAGCCCACCTTGGGGTAAATTTTCCCCTCTCAGATGCAAAAGCTGAGCCCGGGCTTTGGATGCCTTACAGACTGATTTAATCTTTCTTGACAACTTGTCTTCTATTGTGTGGATTTGTTTAAAAGGGAGAGAGCAGTTGTTAATGTCTACAGGAAGGGAAAGAAAACAGTCCCTGCTCCACTGGTCCAACAACCCTGCTGCCACTGCTGTCTTGTCAGGGGAAATTAGGCTGGAGGGGTGCGAGTCCCACAAAGAAGTTGTGTTTTCCTACTAAATGCTCTTTAAGAGACCTCAGCTGGCCTCCTCCTGACAGTGATACTTAACTCCAAAAGTTTCCACTGGCTCAAATTTCTCTGAGGCTGAGCTCTTCGAACTAGCAGGGAAGAGATGCTTCCGTGGGAGTGAGTTCCTCAGGAGCCCTGAGCATCCTGGAAGCTGAACTCTACATGAAAGGCACATTGAGGACAGGCAGTGAAGGAAATACAAATCATTTGCCTAATGAGCAGGCTAACTTTTCCTCGCCGTTTTCACTGCATTTCCAGAGGAATAATTCCGATTTCTCCTGCCAGGTTTCTGCTATTGGTTGGTGCTCTTCCTCCTGTTGTCGTCATTCCAGCTAGCCCTTGTCCACTCAGGAAATTCATGGTATGTATATTTTTGTGCATGGTGCTCTTGAGATGTCTGAAAAATGTTCCTGTGAACCAGGCAGTGATTTATCACTCTCTGGAGAAGATAAATTTCTGTCTGCTTCCTGCATCTCTGTGTTAAGATACAATGTGAATACAAATTTGTTTGGAAAGGTTGCATTAGAACAATAATACGCCTTTCTCTTCTTATATTTTATGTAATGCAGCTATTCCCATTTCACATTGGAAATGCAAGATATCAGTATTTGAACAGATATTTGTCTGGGTTAGATGAAGATGTCTCGTCGTTGGCTAACATTAACTTTGCCTTTAGGATTATCTGTCTAATCTTCATAAATAAAATGGGAGAAAATACTTAGTATTTGGGGGTTACAGCTGCTCTGAACAGTTGATTGCTCTGCAGAATTCCTGCCCCCAACCCACTTCCCAAATTTTGGCACTGCTCTGGACCCACTCTGCAGTGGAACTTCAGCTCTGACTCCCTCTGAGGGCAGGGACAAAGTCTCCAAGCACCTCCAGGATTTCCCAGTTCTCACAAGCACAGTACCCTGCTGATTTCTGTCCCGTGCACGGGGGCTGTTTGCAGTGGGCACAGGCTGGTGCAGAGAGCAGGTCCCAGATGGCTGAGGCACCAACAGGGGGGGAACAGTCACCAACAGCCCTGGATGGCTGAGCAGGACAGCTGCAGGGAGAGGTGGTGGCTGTGATGCCTTCAGTTTTATCTTTCCTGTATTTCAGGTTCTGTGCTGCCCAGGGGTGCAGCTCTGAGCTCACACTCAGTGTCACTCAGCTCTGCACACAGCAGGGACACAAAACAAATCCTTTTCCTGCTGCACACCAAGGACAACTTTCAGCCCCAAAAGCACAAACAAGGCTGGGCTGGAGGGAGGAACAAGAAGGATGGGACCTCACAGCCTGCAGCTGGAATTGGACAATTAAACCCCAATATGCAAATGGACCAAAACTTATAAAAATGTAAGACCTTGTGACAGTTTGTCCATTTTGTGACCATTTTGGGTCCACCTTGGGTGTAGCCCTGGCCAGGCTCTTGTCCTGCCCAAGGTGTACCCTAAAGGCCTTTTAATAAATATCTACTTTATCCTCTATCTCTGTGCAGTCTCTGTTCCAGCTCAGCCTTCCCAAGGCATCAGCTGTGGCCAGGACCTCCAGCTCCCTCGCTGCAGCCCCACTTCCAGCCCCCATCTAAACCTCACACCCATTACAGCTAATGGAAAAAGCCACTCCCTGGGGCTCTGGGGCCAGCCAAAAATGATGAATGAAAATTGAAATTCAGCCAGAGGTCTGATCCTGCCCGAGTTCACAGCTGCACAAATCCTAACAAGATGAACCCTCCAGACACACCGGGCTCTGTAGTTTCAGTTGTGTCCCTTTGTGGGCTGGCACTGTGATGTTGGGAATGGGACAGAGGGACTGGGTATCACCCCTGGTCCATGTGGGCAGCAGACAGGCCTCTGCCTCCCCAGGGAGGGGAAAAAACAAAAGAAACCCCTTCCAAAAGAAAGGACAGAAGGCTCTCAGGTCCCGTGTCATGTATCAAGACCATCTTAGCTCCTTTGGCAATTAGCTGCATTTTAGGTGAATTAGAAGTTCTTGTGTCCACTAAAACAAGTAGAGATGCAGCTCCTGACAAATTTGGACTGACAGAAAATGCTGATCTGTGGTACAGATCTGGCTAAGGAATGAAAAGAGCCCAGCAGTCACAACCTCTCTGCAGCGAGCGTCTCTCCATCTCATCCTGCTGACCCCACCATTCTCCACTGGGAGGAACTGGGCAACTTCAGCACAGACAAAACCACAAAAGGATTTTTCCAAATCCCCTTTTTCTTTTTTTTTTTTTTTTTTACAGATCATGGATATCAAAGATTGGCAATACTGCCCAAGAGAATCTGGAGGAAACAAAAAAACACATCTAGCCTTTTCCTGGGCTGGGAACTAGCAGCACTTTGTGGGCTGAACTCAAATACTCTCAACAGCAGTTTATCTTACTCAGACAGTTTTCAATAAATGTGTACATTTTTAACAGCCTACATATACATCAGATTCCTTTTGCAGATAATGACAAGAAAAACAAGGAGTTCCCTTAGTGATGGTGTGCCCACATAGTGGAGACAGTTCTCAGGAGCTGGGAAGGCAGGGAAAATGCAGAAGAGGAGGATATTTTTTTACATGGTAAAAACCCTGCAATTTGGCTCATGATATGTCCTTGGACAAATCTCTCATTCTGACCACATTTAGGGAAAATTACCCTATAATAGCAGCAGATGAGACTTTTAGTTGATCGACAGTGTGAGAAGAGGGAAGCATTTGGGCTTAGCAAATGTTTGCTGCTGCCTCCACATTCTCACTCTGCAGCATTTCGTTACTGAGGATGGTGCATGGCACAGCATGAACCCTCTCTATTCTCTCACCTTCTAGGTTGAAATACTGGGACTGAATTTACAATTAAAAAGAGAGAACACCAGCTAAGTGAGCAGCAAAATATTTGCATTGTTGTAAACTGCCAGGTTGCATGAGCTGTGAAGTCTCCGGGCTATTTTGGGATAATTCAGCACCTTTCAACTGTCACATAAAATTTCATGGGGGATGATGCTTGGCATTGTTTATATGACATTAGTTTCACCTTTTCATCCTACTGGGGACCATCAAATGCAAAACTGGATTAAATTTGGCAGATCACATTATATATGGGGAAGTGAGAAATATTGCTGTATCACAATTGATTTTCCCAAAGGCACCAGCCAACCTCTGGTATTTTGATGCCGAGGCGATAAATAATTTTCCACTAGTAATTTCCATATTCAGTAAGCTGAGAAGTTTTTCTCAGTATGCAAATGAGATTTATTTAAAGCACCATTTTCTGGTGCTTACAATTAGATTGATTTGGATGGCTGCAGGAGGAGGTTTGTCTTGGGTGTTGCTGAGTGGGCAGGAGCAGAGGGAAGTCCTTCATGCAACACAGACTCACCTTTGAACTAAACTTGCTGGGCTTGTCCTGGCTGGACAAGAAATGTGCCAAATTAGGAGCATGTGGGTGATCTGGGGTTTTATGTTTTGGGTGCTATAATTATTTTACTTGATTGTTAATACTTGGGTAGAAACAGAAATGAGCAGGCGACACAAAATGAGTGAGCCTCAAAACCAGCCCTGATTAGATGGAGAAAAATTTCCAAGTACCAGCTCAGTAGAGACTGCATTTGGGTTGTTTCTGCAATATCACAATTTCCTATTTATTTTGACAACACCATTGAGAAGCACCAACACCGTCAGGTCCACTCATCTTGTAGTCAAACATAACAAGAGGATAAAAGCAATGCCCAGAAAGTGAATAATGAATTTGATCACAGACATAAAAAGGGAGATCTTGACCCAGATATACTAAAAATAGAACCAGCACCATTTTTAGCACGACCTGTATTTCCTTCAAGACACCAGTGATAATCAAATAGACAAAGTATAAAATGGTTATTCCCCAGCCCACCTTCACTGCATGCCAGATCCAGGGGAATTTCTGCATTGGTTTCTCCTAAGCCCCAGGAGAAAGCTCTGGCCAGCTCAGCACATCCCACCCCCTGCATCATTCAGTGACAACACTCTGAGATGTTCCTGATGGGCTGGATGGGAGACAGAGCAAGGAGGAGGGGAGAGGCTGGGCTGGAAGAGCTGTGGACAGCACAAACAAAATGAGCTGAAGCATGTCCTGGGTGCTGTGCCCTGCTCTCCCACCAACATTTCCCACCCCTAGACCTAGAAGAGAACTCAGACAGGGGCTCTTGGATGCACTGCACAAGCCTCAGTGAATGAATTAGCAAAGAATAAAGTCTTTCCTCTGAACAGCTCCTCCTCATCTCGCTCACAGGATCAATCAGTCTCAGGTAGCACAGCAGTGGCAATGTCCATGAGATCCCCTTCCCCTGGCATCAGCCTGCCACAGCTCCCAGCCTGGCTGTGGGATGCAGAGCCCCCTTTGTTCCCCCTTGCTCTTCTCCCTTCCCTGGCTGGCTCACCCGGGGTGATGATGTTGTTATTCTGAGTCATCCTCCAGCCCTGCTCCACTGCAGGCCCCACTGTGAGCATCACCAACACGCCTGTTTCCAGTTTGCACACCACGTGAAAGCAGTTTAAAGGAAATTCAGTCCCATGGAGAGAGCCAGCACTAGGTTGATGTGTCTCACAAACCCTAAATTAATGAGATATACACAGGCTTCACACACAGAGCTGAACTCAGCTCTCCAAATATATTTGCATTTGTCACTGCTGCAAGCCCTGTGGTGGCTTGATGGCAAAGCCTGTCCTTCTCTACCCAGCCTGATGAGGCATTTTCAGTGGAGGTGCCTGCAGGCACTGCAGAGCAGCCCATGGATTAATCACACTTGCTGGACCTTCCCAATGGTCCTACACTCTGTCATGTTGTTGCACCAGTTTTAAATTTGCTTCCTGAGGTTTCACTTCCAAGCTAGACATTATCTTCTGTATTTAACTTGCATTGCTTGCTTCTTTCTGCCTCTCTCCAGCAGGCAGGAGTGCATCTCAGTGCCTGGTTAAGAACGTTTTTGTTGCTGCTGCTCTCCCTTAAATGTGGAGAAAGTTTGATCTCCTAAAGTTAAGAAAACTCAGTCAAGAAAGTTTGAAATCTCTGCACTGGGAGACTTGTTCTTCTTTTTATGGTAGCACATGAAGTGCTGCCTGTTAACAAGGTGTTCCTGGCAGTGGTGTTTAAATCAGGGACGTGTCAGTCTAAATGCACAGATGTAAAACCCACACTGGTTTGTACATGAGCTGCTGTGTGACCCAGCAACTGCTGGAGGGATTAGAAAGCTACACTTAATCAGGATTATGGGCTGTTGGGGCACAACAGAGCAACCAAGAACCAGTTTACTCAAATGAACAGCTCTCCAATATATGCCAAATGGTGGTTAAGGTGTCCTTTAACAAGGGGTGGTTCTTGGTGTCTGAAAGTTTAGGGCCCATCTTGAACAGTCTTATAGGAAATTACATTTTTGAAGAAACTCCCTTCCAAACAGCAGACCCCTTCTCCACCTCCCAAGTCTGATTTAAAATTTACCATCTACTTGTTCTCAGAAGAAAACCTGGGAGTGACAGAGCAGTCCATGAAATGAAGCCTGTCCTCCTCCCAGGGAGTTCAGCCTCCCTCAGAACTCCAGCAAAAATTCAGCATGAAGGAAAAGAGAGCAGAGTCTGAGTCACTTGCAAGTTTCTATTCCTTGAGGCTGTTATAAATATGATAAACCATTTTTTGTTGTTTTAAAATGCTGCCTAGAGTTTAATAAACGTTCATATGTATTATTAATCTGAGATATTAACCCTAAATCTCATAATAAAATGACTCAAGCATTCCAAGCGTTCTCAGATGCTTGCAAAATTCTTGCAAGATACTAATTAAGCTACATTGGAACAATTGTTCAGTAAATTTTACAGTCAGGTTTCATCTTCTCTTTAAAGAGCAGACTACAAATTTATGCAACATGAAATGGAAGCTAATGAACTTGGAGGATATTCAGCATGGAGGATGCATCTAGGAAGTGGGAATAAAAACATTAACAGTGTTTTGAGATAATAGACTATTTAAATTCATATTTGTGGAAGCTGTAGACTAATCTACAGTGATGTACAGTTTAGATGTTGTCTCCTGGAGGGCACAATCCTAAATACTCAGAGATACAGATTCTCCAATGGAAGAAATCTCACCCTGTGATCTCAGGCTGTGACAGCCAGAAAATACTGGAGACCACATCATGCTGGGGATCTGGAGTGGGGGAGCATCACATGGATCTGCAGGCTGGCCTCGTGCTGGAGGAGGAGTCCACAGTTTGGTCTCAGAGCTGAGGGTGCCCCTGGTCTGGTTAACCAGAGAGGAACAGATGCTCCTGCCCAGGGAGACACACTCCTCTGTGATAAGGGCCAGTGTCTTCACTCTGCTTAATGGCTGGCATGATAAATATTAAAAAACAAACAATGGAACCTGTTAACAGCACATCAGTCACTTCAGAGCTTTATACAATGATTTTTTGCAGGTTGGAGAACCCAGAGCTCTCATCAACACTTGCAGCAGTCCTGGGCTGGATGAGGGAAATCCAGATCCACTCATTTCCACAGCTATAAGATGAGTTTTGTAAGGATGAGCCCTGCATCCAGCAGGACTCAGGTTCTGGTATCCAGCCAATTCATAAAGCCTTCTAAAGCCTCTTCTTTTTCTCCATATGTGGCTGAACCAGTGCTGGCATGTGATGAAAACAGTGAATCCCTCCCTAAGCCAGCCAACACAAATCATTTAATTCCTGCTCTGCCAATGGCTGGATTTTAGCATTGTCTCACCAGACCTGGAGCTGAAGGAAATGTGGACATCCATTATTAGCTGTGCAGCACCACATCCTGGCTTTTGATCTCCAGCACTGGCATAAATCAGGTCCTCAGGGACCAGAAGTCCCTTGGGGAGCTGTGTCTGTGGCCCACATCAAACACTGCTGGGAAGCACAGATCCAGCCTTTAGTATTTATATCATGTTTCCAGCTGTCTGCAGTGCTACAATGCCAATGATTTATTCATTTATTTATTCCACCCTTTGCACAGAGTTTGCAATGCAGACAGCAAGTGAGATGCAGTCATGCTCCAGCTGCCTGCACTGTGGGTTTTTGGGAACACCACCACGTGCTCAACACAGCAAGGAAGGGGCTCCACAGCCCTCCAGAGCACCCAGGCAAGCACTGGCACCACTCCCCAGGCCCAGAAGAAACACCAAGAGTTGCCATAAGACAAAACAAAGAAGGGGCTCCCTCCAAGAGCTCCCCAGGGCTGGGCAGAAACGGGAAAGGAGATTTAGACAAGAGAAAAGGGAAAGCACCACAATTATCTCTGGTGAAATTCAGGACTTCCCTGGGACTTTCTCATTGGACTGGTGGGAATTGTTAAGACATGAAGGATGTCTTGCAAATGCTTTTGCCCTTTGGACTGCTCTGACTGCTCTTTGTTAATCTAATTCTGCAAGAAGGGATTAGCTGGCTTCCTGCATCATATTTCACCCTTTTTACACCAAAAGGACACTAAGCCTTTTTTTTTAAAATTTTTTTCTTGACCACAGCAAAACCAGACCCTAATTGATACCATTTTTGCTCAGAAAATGTTTTTAAACAGCCTGGGCCAAAGATGTTTGGAGTGTGATGTGAGCTTGTGTCCTCTCTCCAACCTCTGCCTCCTTCTGGGATCACAAGCTCCAGTCCATCCTCAGGACCCCAGGATGCTCCACATCCCCATGGTGCCTGGACAGAGCATGCAGTTGGCCCTGAGTGATGTGCTGCCCTGCAGGGAGCTGGAGGAGCTGAGAGCATGTCCAGGAGCTGTCACAAGGACAGGTTCTAATGAGGACTGGGGCTCCCTTTGGGTCCCACACTCAATTCACAGCAGCTGCCCACCCCTCTGGCAGCAGAGGAAGGTGTGAAACATCTGCTGGAGACTCCTGGGGACCTCAGAATTCTGAGTGGTATGTGATGGGTGTGTGGCCAAGGCTCAGATCCAGGTGTGCAGCAGGAGCTGCTCTGCAGCACCTGAGCCACGGGAGAGCTGCAGAACACATCAGCTCCTCATTCACTGACAGATATCCCTCATGACGCTGCTCACATTGCCTCTAATTTTTTGCAGATGATGGAAAGCTCCTCTCTGTATCCAGAAGGATCAAGCAGTGTCAGGCAGCTTAGCAGAGCTCCCCAGCACACCAGAGGAGACTTGTGCAGCTCCAGCCTCACGCTCCCCTTCTGGAAGGATGCCAGGCACAGTCTTGTGCTCCCAGTAATCCTCACGCTGGCTGCTTACACAAACACAGAGCAAAACAACCCACTGCTTCCCAAAGTTACAGTTTTCAATTAAATTCCTTGGGCAAGACCTGAGTCATCTCAGCCCTCTTTTGTCTTGCATTAATTTTAGCTCTGTTCTATGATTTTCATAACTAAGGGTTACAGGGGGGTTTTTTTGTCCTCAGTTTCCAGCAGGTCACCTACTTGGTTCTGGTATCTTTGCTTGTGTTTAGCAGTTACTAAACTTTCTCTGTGCTTTCCCCAGAGTTCCCCAGCCTGGCTGCTGGAGGCAATGGACCTTCCTGGACAAAATGGGAAAGAGGATGGGCTGTGGATTGGATCTGGATCAAACACAGTATCCAGCCTCAGAGTAAAGCTAAGGTTATTGTTATGGCAGCAGCAAGTCAGAATAAAAAATGGGCTATACTTAATTCTAACAATTTTTGTGATAATACTGAGGATGGAATTATAAACCTTGGCCAAGTCAAGGGGGCCTTTGCCTGAGGCAGGAACTCTGTTAAACCACAGAGCCTTCAAGCACTGAAGAATTCACCAAAGCAACTTCCAGAAACATCCCCAAGACATTGCTATGCTGATGATCAATTAGCATTGTTATTTTCATGGTGCAATAGTCTTCTTCATTAATTTTCTTTTTAAAATTCAGATGGGGAGATGAGGTGGATTAGATAAGGCACGTACTCAGGCAAGGAACAAATGTGTTTCCTGTACACAGAGCGTGTATCAGAAAGTACAAGTGTCTGAGCAGATGTGCTAATGGACACAGACCCTGCACTGGAACCAATTACTTCATCATTAATAAGAAAGAAAACGAGTTACACATCCCAGTGATGTAAAAGGGAGGACAAGAATTTCATTAAAGGTAAGCTCAAACTGGAGCAGCAGAACTTTTCCCTACTTTTCACCTATTTTTCTGGGTGTCCAGCACAACACAGCACTCTTTTGCTATACAGAACCTCACACATCCTCTCTGAGCTCTCCCTGGCAACATTACCCTCTGAAGCTTTCAAAAATTCCTTTCATCTGGTGACTGGAGGGCTGGAAAAGTCTGATGCTTTTCCTCCCCCTTTCTGAAAGTCTGAAAAAAAGGAAGTAATAAGCTCAGAAAAGGGTCTCTCCACCTCCAGGCTGTTCAGCACACTGCTCTTTCTGGGCAGCAGGTGTCAATGTGAAGGCCAAAACAGTTCCTAATGATTTCTCTCAAATCTGGAGGATTCAGGGCAGCATCTTCCCATAACCTGCCCTGCCCTGCACATGACCTCAGTGCCAGCAACGGGGAACCAAATATAATGCACTGACCACCTCTGCTACAAATTGAGATGGTTTGTAGCATGCAAAACCAGTTGTTGAGAATATTGTTGAGGCTTCAAATCTTGACTGAACACCAGCTGTGCCAGGCCGGGCTCATTTCACTGCTGAAACCTGTGGGCAAAACCCTGACACTGACCACAGCCTGATGAATGAAGCTCCTGAAGCTTGTCCTGACTCCCAGGAAAGCAATAAATCGATGACATGGGAAAACCCCGAGGCCCCGAGTGCTTGAGAAGTGAATAGTGAAATTTGGAATCGATGGGAAGCGTGGCAGGAGGGCAGCGCGGGGCGGGCGGCAGGAGGGACGTGCAGCTGTTGTTCAGCTGGGGTGAGCTGCCAGCAGGCTGGATCCTATAAGCCAATTTTACTTAATAATCCCACTAATATGGAGTGACACTGGTTGTAATCCTTTGGTGATTACAGTGTGGACCAATGCCTCAGCATCTCTGTGAGGATTTAAGGGACAGTGCAGCATCCAGAGAGCTGTAGCCAGACTTTTCCTCACAGCTGGGAGGGAAGAGAGCATCAAGGCACAGAAAAGCAGGAGCTGCTGTGTGCTCAACCATATTTTTGCAGAGGCAAAACAGAGCGAAGCTGGGGGTTCCTCACTGGGATATTTGCCAAGTGCCTCTGCAAAGCGGAGCCCAAGCCCACAGAAGAAAAAGGGGGGAAGCACAACAGAGGACTGCAGCAGAAAACATGGCACAGTGTGGGGAGAAGTACTTGAATGAAACCAGTGCAGGAAATCAGGGGCCAACCCTGGGCTTGAGGAATAGCAAAGAGAACAAAGACAACATTTACAG
Source organism: Trochalopteron elliotii (assembly GCA_024734555.1). Classification (NCBI taxonomy): domain Eukaryota; kingdom Metazoa; phylum Chordata; class Aves; order Passeriformes; family Leiothrichidae; genus Trochalopteron; species Trochalopteron elliotii. Next base: position 250,710 of record JANPWX010000198.1, read on the forward strand.
CTGGGGGGATTTTGATCTCAGCTTGCATCAAGTGAGCCCAGGAAGAGAGAGACACTGGGGAGCAAAAGGCAGGCAGTGAAAGGGAGCCAGGAACCCTTGATCTCTCATGGGGACACAGGATCATGGAATGCTTTGGGTTGGAAGGTATGTTAAAGATCATCTCAGCCCACCCCCTGCCATGGGCAGGGACACCTTCCACTGTCCCAGGCTGCTCCAAGCCTCTTCCAGCCTGGCCTTGGACACTTCCAGGGATCCAGGGGCAGCCACAGCTGCTCTGGGCACCCTGTGCCAGGGCCTCACCACCATCTGTGTAAAAAATTTTTCCTGTGATCTAGGCTGGATCTACCCTCTTTTCATTTAAATCATCACCCTTTGTCCTATCACAACGGGCCCTGTCTGTCCCCATCTTCCTTGTAACTCCCCTTTAAGTATTGAAAGGCCACAGAAAGGTCTCTCCAGAGCCTTCCCTTCTCCAGGATAAACGACCCCAAAGGCATCTTAAGTATCATCTCCTGGTTTCTTGTCCACCCTATGGAGTTTCCCTCACCACTAGACGTCTGAGCTTTTGCTGAAAACAGACTTAGGATAATGCTGCATCTGGGTTTAGATAGATCCACGTCCTGATCTGCAAGGAGATGCCAGGCACAACCCACCAGATCTGTGAATTACTACCAGGAGTTTAAATGACTGCTGATTTATTGGAAGTGTCACTTGTACAATATTTTCAGTGTCTATCACCAGCCTGGGAAGTGAGGGACTGGAGCACAGTGAGGAGGTTTCACAGGCTAGTGAATCACCGTGGGGGGTGCTGTGAAATTATCAGCTGTATATTGAGAACTGCTGGAACCACTCCAAGAGCTGAGGACAGATGCAAAATTGTAGGAAAGATTGATTCACATCAGCAGCAGCAGCAGTGGATAAGCCATGTGGGCCAGGAGGCCTGAAGAACAGCTGGCCAAAGTGGACTTGCTGAATTATTGCAACAAAATTAGATAAAAACCACAGAGGAAATGACTGCAACCCTTTACATTAAGGCAAGAGACTTTCCATGGTGGAGCAGCTGGAGGACTTGGAGGGACCATGCCCTCCCAACAGTAATCACTAAATTGGTCAAATTCAGCCAGGGAAGATGTTTTATTATGAACAGATGGAAGTTTGAGGCTTAACTCTCTGCTTTGCACAGGTGTATTCAAGGCAGCTGATAATCCCTCTGACACAGGGACAGGATGTCTTCATGACAAAATCATGGGTTGGTGGGAGCTGGCTGCACCCAGGGGCTGCCCAGAGCTCAGGGCAGCCACAGGAACCCAGGAGAGACAAAACTGAGGCAGATTCTTGGCATCACCACCAATAAAAGACCCATATTGCTCCTCCCAGATCAAATTCCCCCCTCTTTTCCCTCACAGCATTTCCTCTTCCCACTCCAACTGGCCATTCCCACAGGTGACACAAGTCCCAGCTGGCTGACACCACCTGCCTCAGCCACTGGCAAGCCAAGGTGGTCCTCTGGAGGTGGAACACCAAGAAAAGGTGTCTTCAGAACTTTTATCTCTCTTGAGACTCAAGAGGGGGGGGAAAAGCCTTCACACCACAAGTTCAAACAAGAGGCAAAGGACGGCACAGAGTCATATTTGCTGGTTGTGGGATCACAAACCTGCGCCCCTGGAAATGCCAAAATCATCAAGCTGATGATTCTCCACTCCCTGTGTCTTATCTCCAAAGCAGCAAATCAGCAGCCTTCTAGATAAAAGCTGTAGCAAAATGGGAAAATCAGAGAAAAACCTTCTTATGCCTCAGTTAGAGGGTATTGCACAGCTTGAATCACAAAGGTTTGCATTTACATCACAATCTGGTGGTAAAGAGCCTTTTAACTGATTTATTTTGAAAATTAGCATGCTCTTGGCATAAAGTGCCTCTCAGGAAGAACTATTCTTTTCCAGGCATGGTTGTGTGGTGCCTCTGAAGGTGCTGGAGACTGCAGAGGGAGCAGTGTGCTCTGGAGTGGTACCTGTTGGGCTGGTAGGATGATGCTGCAAGCCCATAACAAACTCAGAGATTCCTGTCTGCTGGCAAATGAATAATCCCCCTTATGAAAATCACTTTAAATTTCTACCCTTTCAGTAAATTAACATGTGCTTGGCAGTGCTGAAGCATTTAATCTCAAATGACCTCATTCTCCATGCTTTTCAAGTTGTGAGCTGTCCCTCGTCATTCAAGGTTTGTCCTAATATAGATACTCTCTCCCCTCATCATCCCAGTGTGCTGGGATGAATCATAAATCAGATTTGTAATTGTGAACCCACATGCCAACCTACATCTGGAGAGATGACTCTCTTCAATAACCTTAAATCTGCAGCTCCCTTTGTCAGGGTGAAGTTTTGCAGGTTGTTTTCCCTCTCTCTGAACAAAGAAGCTTTGGAAAACCTGCAGTGCTCAGAAATGTCTTCTTGTTTCGTTCCTCCAGTGTAGGCAGTTTCTGTGAACTTTGCTTATCTTTGTATTATGTTAACAAGGAGACTGAGAGTGACTGAGCAATAACAGCTTTATGAGCTTCTTGCAACAGAATTGGAATTAACTCAGAGAATTGTCTGAAAAGGAAACTTCTGTAGGGAGGAGAAAGGAAACTAAAATATTGCAACCACGGATTGACTCTTTTTGCCCGTCTGACCAGAACCACACATGATGAGAACTTTTGGAAATGTGTTTGGTCTGTGGTAGACCTGTGACATCAGAGTTCAAAGACTTCAGCTGAAGGAAACCCTGGTTTCAGCCTAACTGAAGCATTTTCCTAGCCTGGACCACACCAGGGAAAGGACAGCTCAGACACCCCCTCCCACCCCCTAAGTATTCAGTAAAATTCCAAATGAACTTGAACAACACTTGGTGGAGGCAATGAACATCACAGGTGTGAGGCACCAAGGTGCAGTGATCACATTTTCACTGTTGTCTGCGTTTTAGTTACCCAAACTGCAGTCATCCAGAGCTAAAAGTCATCTTGGGGACAGTGTCTGTGAGCTGTAAAGGCTGTGGCATTCCCAGCAGACTGCACAGAGAGTGAAACACACAGTAACTAACAGACCACTAATTTTAAACTTCCCTAAAACCACTGGTTAATGTCTGCAAAGGGGAAGCAGCAGCACTGCTGTGACTCACAGAGAGCTGATCCTGCTCTTGCTCAAGTGATTATAAAAGTGATGGTGCCTCTCACTGCTTATTTATTTCCCTTTTCCCTGACTGACTGAGAAAGTGAAATGATTTGCACTGGGAGATCTGTCTTCTGCTCTTCCATGGACTAACCTTAGATCAGTCCCACCATGCTCTGCTAAATCAGTTTGTATAAACATATACATAAAATCACAAACACTGCTGCAAAAACAAACACAGCAAGCAGCAATGCAGAATCTGCCCTGAAACACGCAGAAAATTCTGGCAAACCTTCTAGTATGTGATCCTGCATGGACAACAGGTTCCCTGTTAGCCTAGAGGAGCTGCCACTTTTCAGACCTGTAGCCAACAAATCATTATTTTTTTTTTACTGAAACCACTTAGGAGCTCTCCAAAGAAAGCCTTGGGTGAAGAGAAATAAACATTGGAAGCTGTTCCCTGCAAAGCAAAATTGCTTGTGGACCATAGGAGCAGCCCCTGCCCCAACCCTCCAGGGTGTCACCCTCATACAGAGACACCTGCCACAGCCCAGTCAAGGATGTCTGGGGGAAAATGAGCTTATGACAGCTGCAAAGTTCACCTAAAAACTGAGGAGAAGCTCCTAGGTGACTGCTGCACCTCTGAGGAGCCTGGATAGCAAAAAGGAAAATAAGACCATCATTTAGGCAGTGCTTCACAGCCACAGCCTGTCCCAGCAATCCTGGCCCGGCATCCACAGGGACTTGAAGTGCAAAGAATAGATTTAGAATGATTTTACACTCCAAAAAGCATCAAAGAAAGCACCAAAACAAGTCACAGCTTGATCCTCTGACCTGTTTCTCTGGTCACATCAGCTGCTTCAGATGAGGGGGCCACAGACATGCAGACATGCAAATTTCTTGGCAAGATTTTAAATTTATCCCCAAAGGTATTTTGTCCTGACATAGTCTATTCTCCATACTTTTTTTTTTTTCCTTTTGAGCATTCCCCTAGAACGCTTCTAAACAATGAATTTTACACCTTCCCTCCCCAGAGATGATGTGCTTTTATACCTGAAAACATTTAAGTGGGATTTTTGACTTGGTGCCTTTGTTCACATTGTTAAGCCAATCAAGCTCCAGTACTTTGGAGAAAAAGAGAAGAGAAACAATGTTGTTTTGTCTGCTAACATGATTGATAGACAACTTTCAATTATTGTATCTTTACTGACTGGGAAGCACTTAAAAAGAGACAGGCTGCTGAAAGATGGGCGATTTCCCAGCTCGGTGCTGTTTTTCCCACAGAAAAAGTATACAAGGATGCTCTCTGGTGGTAGCTGTAGGGCAGGGCTCTGCTCTGGCCACCACACTTCAGTTTATTTTATGGACTAAGTGATAGTCTGAAACCTTGTTGTCAAAATAGTAAATACATATTTATTTTAAATCGCTAATTGGCTCAATTAATTCTCTTCGAGTATTCCCAGTGCATGGGCAGATTGGAGGGTTTGTTTTTATAATTTCTAAAGAACAATTTGCTTTCCCTTGGGCCGTGCTGGATGGGGATGCAACGTGGTCCTGGCAGAGCATCCTTTTCCCATTTGCCTCTGATCCCATCTGCCCCTTTTCCCCAGTCCTCCTCTCCCCATGCCAGCACCACCAGCCACGCTGGGTTTTGCACTGTACAGATCCCACCTGTGCGGATTCCTCAGTTTCCACCTCCCAAATTCAGCTGCTTCTCCAGCCATTTTCCTTCCACCCTGGAATTTCCACTCATGTAACAACTCCATACCCACAGCACCACGCTGCAAAATCCTCCTTAGCCAGGGGTCCTGCCCTGGGTCAGGATTTGGATCTTTCTCTTGCCAAATACCATAATATCTAACTAAACATCAAACCAGAGTCGGTCACTGCTGCCCTTTGGAACACTAATAATCTTTCTATTAAATCACATCTCAGTAAATTGTGCCAGTGCAAAGACTTCTTGATTTACTACAGATTTTGAACTGGTGGCCAGCTCAGGGGCTGGTATATGACTTCCCTCAATGCAAGCACGAACACAATTTTCATTTTACAAGGACTGCATTGCAGTTTATGGCACATCAGTGTTATGAAAATAAACTTCTCATGAATCCATTGCAATGCCTAAAACGAGAGATAGATCCAAAAAGGACCTCGCACCCTTTTGTTGGCTGAGTGAGAAAATGGTTTTTGTCCTTTGATTCCCCTGCTTAAAAGCTCTGAAATGAACCAAGTTCATGCCTGGAAATGAAGATCAGTGGTGGAAATTAAAGCAGTGCTTAGAAGGGCTGGCAGGCTCCCACAGCTGAGGTTTGCTCTGACAGCAGAGCAGAAAATCACTAGCATGAACCTCAGTTTAGTGACATTGATGATTTTTAGCCTGGGTACAAACACACTTCTGGTGCTGTTTCAGTGCTGGCCTCAGCAGTACCTTTTTCTGTCAATTTTCCTGAATATCCTTCACATCAGCCCATTGCCCTCACTGCCCACATGAGCCACCTCTTCTGCACGTGATGGTCCCTCAGGGGATGTTTCCCCAGAGCCACTTCTGAGGAGATCAGCAAATCCTGCCCTGGAGAGTGGGCTCAGGTAATAACATCCATTAGGAAAACACTGATTTTTGCCAAACCTCTTCCCCTTCCCTCACTGTCCTGAGCACCTGACTTCTTTATTCCAAGACCTATAAAAGCAGAATTGCAGGACCTCCAGGCCAACACACCCACCCTTACCATGCAAGCAAGCCTCCCCCAGGCATGCATTAGAGACAGAAAGCATCTTAATCATCCACCCTGCTGCAAATACGTTCCCAGAGCTTAATTGATTAACAGGCAGTCCTTGCCAGCAAATGAGCGGTTGGCTCCAGGGAGCTCTTGCTTGCTTGTTTTTAAACAGTGCAAAGTGGGGAAATGGCAGGAATAAGCAGTGAAAGCTCCAGGGATCCCTGAGAAGGAAGGGCTGGTGGGAGGAAGGCAGAGCTGCTCCACGTGCTGACCTTATTACTGCAGGGACAGGGAGGTCAAGTAGTGGCAGAGCAAAAGACCACAGGGAGCAGGGAGGAATTCAACTGCTTCTAACCCCAAACTGCCAGCCCAACCTCAAGCCATGGGGGCAAATAGTAACCATTTGTGGATTTTCAGTAGCTAAGGTATTGCTAAAACTGCCTGAAACCCACAGATGTGCTCATCTCTGGTGACACAGCAGAACTGACCATGTCAGCCAGAAAGGGCTTTCCAGCATCCACCTGGATGGGGAGCAGGGGGAAGGGAGAGGGCAGGGCTCTCCCAGGGGGCTTCCACAGTCACCCACCACCTCTTCTTCCAACCATCCTTGATCCAGGAGAGCTGGCCTGATTTAACAACCTCTTGTAAGCCTGAGGAAGGCACAGTTCATACAGGGAATGGTTTTGGCAGCATGACCAGAGCACTGATGGCAGCACCATCACCAGTGGATAGAGTTGTTCCATTGATAGACCCCAGCTCTTCTGTAGGCTCCAAACAATCAGGACAGAAGAGGCCCAGGGAAAAGCAGGACTGATGCTTCACTGCTGAAGCTGTTTTGCAGTGCAGAAAAATACACAAGATCCCAGAAAGAGGAGGGTCATTTTCTAACCAGCTCAGCTCGAGGCCACAGAGCCAGCAGGGCTGGGCCCTGGCCACCTGCTCCCCCTGCACTGAGCTCCCCTGCCACTGCCTCTGCTTTGGCTGCACAGGGAGCTGCACACTCCCAGCTGCAGGGGAGATGCTCACAGCCCCCGACACAGCCAGAAAATCCCTATAATTAAATTCATGCAATTAAAAGTTGGCACAAAATCAGAGGGTGTTGCTGGCGGCGTGGGCTGGCTCCTCAGAGCAGGCAGCTGGTGCATGTCCTCACCATGCTCTGCCTGGGGTGGGGTTTGCTGTGCTGTGATTGTCACCTCACTGCCCCACAGGGCTCCCCCAAGGCTGAGCCATCCCCAAGTGGCTCCAGGAGGGGACAGCCTCTCCCTGCACCATCCCCACCGCTGCCTCCGAGCTCCCACCCAGCCACAAAGCACGGCACTGACACGAGCCATTGAGCTTGAGCAAACCATCAGTCCTGGCTTTAGCAGGGGAAGGATAGCAGTTTAGCAAGGTGGCTGCAGCTATTCAGCACCCAGCTGCTGGCACACACAGCTCCTGGGGATGCATTCCGAGCTGGTTTCACAGCACAGCTCCCTCCTTTCCACCTCACACAGCCTGCTCTTTCTCCAGGGGCCCAGAGTGGCTCCAGTTAGATCTTCACCTTCTTAAACTGATGATTTTCAGGTCTCAGGCTCAGTCCCTGATGATCCAGATGTGAGGATGCCAGTGTACTCCATCATATCCACGGCTCTCTGTTGTAGGAGTTGCACCTCAATCACTTTCTGGACAAAATATTCTGCTCCTGGAAACCCTTCCAGTACCAAACCAGCATTGGCCAAAGCTATTTCTAGAAAGCAGTTGTGATATGAGATGGGCAGAAAATTTTGGGACAGAAAAAAAGCCTCTGGATGCAATCACTGGCTGTTTTTATAAGTCAGATGGTGCAGGAATATCCTGCTTGCTATACTTTCTTGCAAAGTTAAAATCCAGTTCATAACAGGAGAGGAGAGAAGTTGCCCATCTGGGTACAAACTCCGTACCATCATGCTCAGAATCTCATTTACTCCACGCAGCCCAAAAGGGAGAAGCAATATGCTGCAGCACCAGGAATCTGGGGCAGTATCCAATAGTAGGAAGACTCACATCAGATTCCAAAACGCTGTGAACCTCAGCCAAATCAAATTACTCCCGTTGCCGAATATATCATTTTCCACCTTAAGTGGAACAGCCTGCCTGCCCTTAACACGCTGCAGCCTCGCCCCGGCGCGGCGCTGAGCGCTAATGGAGATGTCTTTCCCAGGGCTGTCACGGCCGCCCACCCGCTGTTTGATGACTTTACACATGTGTGACAGGTAGTAATGTCACTGACAGCCTCTCCCTGGCACCCGGCTTTTTATTCATACCAACACCTTGTCTGTCTTGGCTGTTCCAGAGGAAGCGCCGTGCCTGCTGCTGAGGTGGGGCTCGATTCCCCACTCCCGGGGTTGCTTATTTGTGCTGAAGAATTGGGCTTGATTTTGCTGCTGCTTCCCCTCCCCACACCAGGCCATACATCAGCAGCCAAGCTAAGCCCCAGATCATGATGGGGCAGGATCGTAACAAGCTGGTAGCAAAAAAAATATATACAGTGTCAAATCCCTTGCTAAAGCACTGGGAGCCTCCTGACAGGGGATGGGTCAGATATTTAACTGATGCTGCACTCAGTCTGAGCCAAAGGACCAAAGGAGAGCAACCCCAAAGGGGAAAAGAGCACCCCCAACCTTTGCCTATCTGCACCCTTGCTAAGATGGTAACAATAAGTATTAATGCTGTAGGGTGAGGCTCTGGCCCTCAGTTTCCACCTCCCAAGTTCAGCTGCTTCTCCAGCCATTTTCCTTCTACCCCAGAATTTCCACCCATGAAACAACTCCATACCCACAGAACCATGCTGCAGCAGCACCCTCCTCAGCCAGGGGTCCTGCCCTGGGCCAAGATTTGGATCTTGGTTTTGTCAAATACCATAATATATAACTAAACATCAAACCTGAGTTTGAGCAAACTGAGGTTTCCTTCAGCTTCAGCTTTTCCTGAAGCTGTCACTTCAGCCCTCTGCAAAGCCACTGTCTCTGCTGCACTGGGGCACAGAGGGACCCCTGCTCACACACCCCCCTCTCACCTCTCAGTTAGAGCAGTGCCAAGGAGATGGTGACAAATGCATTTCTGAGAAGGAAAACTAACTCCTGGAAAGCCTGGAAACAGCAGGGAGCAGAACATTCCCTCCTCACCAGCCAGGTTTTCCCTCTAATGCTTTTTCTCATATTCAATATTCAAACTATTGGGGATGCTGTCAAATGGGAGTCTATTGCTGTTTCAAAAGACTAATAATAGAAGTTATTAGACTCTAGAGAAGCTCAAATATCACCAAGAAGAGTTCAGTTGGAGAAGTGGGGAAGCAGCATTAAAAAAAAACAGGCAGCAGCCCAGCAGCCTGAGAACCTTCAGCACTTAACTAAGAATAATTAGCTGTAAAAATACAGAATACAAAATGAGTGCTTAGGCAGTAGCCCTAAGAGGTAGAAGAGGACCTAGGAATTATAACATGAAGGAAAAAACCCTTGTTTTGTAGAAGGGGGAAGCCAATATCCCAGTAGGAGCTATTGCCAGAGGTGACAACAGAAGGAACCTTACAGTGCCCAAGTGGGAAGAAGCTGGAGAAGCTGAAATGGAGGGGAACAAGGAGACAGAGCACAGTTCTTACCCCATAGGGACATACAGAAGGAATGATCATAATTCAGTTTAGAGAGAAGAAGAGCCTCAGGAAGAGATGATAAAAGCCCCCAAATCTATAAAAACTCCTTCAGAAAGAGCTGGTGTTCATTTTTCCTAGTGCTGGGAAGGAGGTAGGGCTTGAACTGCAGCAGAGGAGATTTATTTTAAGAAATTTAGATGGGAGAAGAACACCCCTCACTGACTTTCAAAGATTGATTGAACTCTATCCTTCCTGAGAAGGCAGCACAATACACAGTGGAGAGCTGGAACCAGTAAACCTTTCCATTTTGGGTTGGCTCTGCCTTCCCCCTGCCCCAGGCGAGCCAGCCAGAGTGAGCAGAGTTCACAGCAGCAGCAGCAAACCCAAGCCCTGGGCCCCTGTTCAGTCAGATAATTAAGCAGTGTTTAGACATCTAAGCTGTCCTGCTGGCTACTGCCCCAGTGCCTCTGGAAATGAAGTCATTGCTTTGCTTCCCACCAATTTCCCCTCTAACTGTGAGACCTGGGAGGTGGGACATGGAGGTGGGACCCTCCCTGGCCCCATGAGTCCAAGGAGGTGGTTTTTCAGGTGAAGCTCAGCTCTCTCTGCTTGCAGACAGAGCATGGAGATAATGAAATCCTACCAAGTACCATTCGTGCTTTAGAAGGCATGATGATGTTAATTAGTGTTCAAATTAAGCAGTAAGATTGAAGTGGGCATATAATGGACCACTAATAAATGCCTTGAGTGTGTTGAGACACAGGTCTGAGGGAAGAATGATTTTAATCACCAGGAGTATATTAATGATGGCCCATAGATTCCCTTATTGCTGTTCCAACAGGCTGGAATGCTGTGTTTTCCCATTAAAACACCCATTAGCCTTGAGCCCACTAAAACCCTATCAGTGAAGCCACGTCCTGCTCATTTCTGCTCTACACATGACCTGTGTATTAACACCATTGCAGGTATTTGAGCCCAGCTTCAAATACTATCCCTGGATCTGAAAGCCCAGGTAGAGCCAGGTGGTGTTTTTTGGGAGGCAGCTGGATCCCTTTGGGTACCCACCACATCAGTATGAGCACTGCCATCCAAGCTCAGAGCCAAAAGAGCCAGCACGTCCCTGCACACACGTGGCGTGCCCAGCGTGATTGATTGCACGACAGCATCAGTTAAAATAATTGTATTTTTCATTTCCATGCAGATGAATTACTTCTCCAGAAAGCCATTTGTGCTTAATGCCATTTGTCTGCACTATGGTGCTAATCCACTGCAAGGACATTTTTGTGCCAAGATTGATTGACTCCGTGTAAATAGGTGGAACCTTTAATTAAAACACAAGCGCCGTCGCGGTGTCTCGGTGCGCTGACAACATGAGGCACGGACCACTTAAGGGGCTGATTCTATTTTAATCTACCCTGGCATAAATCAGGAGAAAGACCCAGCTCAGCAGAGCACTTAGCACATGTTTAAGTCCATCATATTCAGCAAAGAATTCAAGCATGAGGCTTGAACTGCAGCAAAGGCTATGGCAGGAAAACGACGGTGCCCGTTGAAAGGACGTGGCTTGAGTGTGACAAAGCGATTTGTTTTCCAGGTTTGTGCCCCATGGGAGCACACAGAAGGTTTATGGCTTGGGAGGACAACTGGCAGGGTCTGTAAAAGCCTGTTGGGTGATGGTTAACCCACCAAAGAGAATTGCAGTAAGAGCCTGGAGGAGGCTGAGCAGAGAGGAAGAATCAGTGGCTGGCTAAAGGCAGAGCTAGTTTCCACACAATGAGGTTTTCAAACAAACCCCACCTGGTGTTTGATAAGTTAAAGGATGGCAGAAAACTGTCAGAAAAAGAGGCCTCCTTGCCTTCCTCCAAGTTTTCATCAAGTTGTGCTCAAAGTGCTAGAGTTTGGTGCTCCTGGGAGCAGCCACCCCTTCCCACGCCTTCAAAGGAAGGGACAATCCCCTTGGCCATGCAGCAGCTCTACCTGCCAGGCTCCACCACAGATAAGAGAGATTACTCAATTCATCCAGAAATCACAATGCCAGGTGTGGCAGGAAGAAGATCTAATGTAAGGTACCAGAGGAGAAACATGGAACAACTTCTGCTGGGCTGACCTGAGCTGCTGGCCTCGACACAAGAAGTAAAATGGCTTATGACAACTGAAATCAGAAAAGCCACTGAATTTCTTTCCAAAATTATTGTTATTATTATTATTAGTAGTAGTGGCAGTAGTAATAGTAGTATTGGTATTGTTACGTTGTTGTTGTTGTTGTTGTTGTTGTTATTTTTATTTTGCTTGAGAGTGATGAAGTTTGTTTCTGTTTTCTGGCCTGACCCAAGTCACTGCTGTACCAGGGCAGGTCACCAGATATGTCAGAACATTTTATCTCCATGTCATGTTATGCCAATTTCCTTTTGATTATTGTATTTTTAAAATCCATTAGCGGTGGCTGCAACTCAATACCAATTAAATACACTGGGTAGTGCTTCTCCTTTTCTTCATCGAGAAGCAATTTGACACTTTGAATAAAATAAGCATTAATTATAACAATTGATGGAGCAAACCATCAAAGGAAAGATGATATTGGGCTGACAAAAGGAGGTTATCCTGGCCTAACCAGTTGGAGTAGTCTCAGAGAAGATACTATCAGAGTGGGTGGTGATTATGGCTGGTGTAGGAATTCTGACAGTGTCATGGACAGCAGGAGGAGATGGCTCTGATTTACTTTAAAATCACCTTTTCTGGACAGTTTAAGTTACCATCTGTCACAAGGAAGTGGCCAAAGGGAAACTCTCTTCTGCAGAAGGAGGTGTGAAGGCTCCCCACTGGCTGCAGGCAGAGAGGATGAGAAGCATCAACTGAATTACCCTTGAAACCCCAGCTCCTCTGTTGTTTACTTTCTCAAAGCATTCAGGTAGCTGTTTTCCAGGATCCTACCAGCTTTATTAGCTAAAAATAAGTTATTTAACAGTAAACTTTAGTCATTAACACTTTTAGCTATTTTTCTCATTGAACCCTCAGTTCCCCATAGCTGATGTTAACCAAGGCTGCCCCTCTCTGGATTCCCAGCTGGCAGCTTTAGGACCAGGGGAAGAGGAGACAGGTAAACCCACAAAGTCATTGTTGTCCCTCCTGAAAAGCCATGATCTGCAGCTTTGCTGAGATATAAACTGGCTGCAGCCCTGACCCTGACTGAGAGCAATAGGAGTGTAGTGAAATTACACCATCCCACATCCAGCCTTGCTGCCCGTGGGATCACCACATTCACCTTTTATGAACGAGCAGCAATTTGTTGGGTCTGACCTGGAAATTGAAGTGCAAGTGACAATGCTCAGCAAGGGCTGAGGGCCTCCTTTGGGGAGACAGATGCACAGCCTCAGCAAAGCCAGCTCCCACGAACAGCCCTTTTCCTAACGAGAGCTGACAAGCACAGTTTACCCACTGGCAGGAAATGATAATAGACAGATTTTCCCCTTGAAAGCAGAAAGCCTCACGTGCAGATCAAATGCAGTGTCAAAGCCCATCCTGTGTCTTTTGGTGACTGTCCCTTGCCTGTGGTGGCTTGGCTGAGCACTGCAGGCAGGCACAGCATTCCCAGCAGACTGATGCCTCTGGATGTGAGCAGAGACTGTGACTTGCAGGAAAGAAGGGAAGATAACATCCCTATCAACCCTGCTGATGTAAATCTTGCTTGTTTAAAGTCATTTATTTAAAACTTCCTGTGAAAGAGTTGGAGACCCCAAGCAGAGCATCCCAGGAGGGGAAACTACTCCCTTAGCAGGTGGGCAAAAAATCCTCAGCTGCTGCAAAGGTGACCTTGCACAGACACATACACAGAAGCACTTGATGAGTTTACTCCTCACACTCTTAGTCAACTCTGTCTTTTTTACAAAAACAGGTCACCCAAATGTTCAGGTTTAGGGCTCTCCTGCTACAAAAGGACTGAGGTAATGATAGGTATTAAGCTCAGCTCAAATGCAGGTTGTAGCCCAAAGCTGTCTTTTTTTGAATTTGTTTTTAGAATAGGAGAATTATAGACTGGTTTGAGCTGGAAGGGACCTTAAAGATCAACCCCCTGCCATGGGCAGGGGCACCATCCACCAGACAGGCTCAAAACCCCATCCAACCTGGCCTTGATCACTTAGGCCTGAGATACTTTTACGTGGCCATTTTTTCAAAAGATTGTGTGTAATTCTGCAAATCACCAGCCTGTCCCACAGGCTTGTGACCCCCACCTTTCTCATTATTAGATCAGAAAAATTTCATCTAGTCATCATTAGAGGCATCATGTGCACTACACCTGGGCTCAGGTCTGTTGTAGGTTCCCAAGAGTTCCTGAAAAGCAGGAATGAGAGCGTTGAACTTGCACACTCCCTGTTTGTGGGGTCATGCTCAGATCCAGCACCAAACCTTTTTGCTATGAATATTGTTATTTTTGGCAGGGCCACAAACACAACAAGAAGTGAAAACACCACGGGCTCTGTTACAGAGGAAGTTAATGGATGAGCACAAAGGGCTGCCCACTTGAGAGCAGAAATCCCTCCTTTGTAACCAAATTTCTGACAACGGAATCTGAAATTTCTGAGTCTCTTTAAAAATTAAATTGCTTATTTCTAAATGAAATTGTGATTTATTATGAAGCTGAATTTTAAAAGCCTTTAATGGAAAGGTAAATTAACATTGAAAGGAAGGAACAACCTTGCTCCAGGTCAAATGAAACCTTTGATTTGATACAAGACTAATTTTTTTGTTCCCATTTTAGCTGAAGAAAATTCTGTTTTGCTTTTATCAAGCTAATCCTCTTTTTCCCTACATTTATTAAGGAGCTCCAAACTTAAGGATCCCATATTTGCTTGGCTTTTCCTTGTAGAGGTCAGAAATATCGGGGACCCAGTAGGAAGAGTGTCCATACTCTCCTGGTGTGCCCAGCTCCCACAAGGCAGAGGAAAGGCAGCATTTTGTCTAATTACAGCCCAGACAAGCACCAATATACTTTTAAGCCTCTAAACCTGAGCCATTCCATTCTAAATTTGATTGGTAACTCAGTGTGGAGCCAGCTGTGGCTGGGAAATGTCAGGCACGGGAGGCTGCACTGCAAGGCTGCATTACCTCTCCAAAAACCCCCTGCACTGAGCTTAGTGGGGGTCCTCTGGGTGGGAGAAGCTCTGGATGGGGCTAAGGTCCTTCCAGTCATCAGCTAGTCACCCTGGAGGCAGAGAGGGGAATGAAATGGATAAGCAGTCAAGGAAACACGGTGGCTGAAAAAGCAAGCTGCCTTCCCCCCCGCCCCTCAAATTTGACTGTGGCTCAATCAATGTGCAGCGGTGCTGCTCCCAGCAGGAGGATGCTCTTGCTCTGCCTTTCCATTCCCTCCCACATCCAGCTTTCCCTGCACTCTCACCCACCAGCTTTATTATTTCTCACTCCCGGCTCGGAGGCTTTCAGGTCCACACAAGAGGTGGCTGCACCTCATTTGCCAGCAAATTGCGTGTGAAGCTCATGTAAACTAATCCACTTTGGTGAGTCTCCAGCGGATATCCATAACATCAGCTCCCAGCTAAGAAGTGTCAGCAGGAGGGGACAGGAGGGACCGGCCACAGGCTGTGCCCAAACCCGCGGGCAGAGCCGTGGGACGGGGCTGGAGCGCTGCGAGTGCCGCTCCCACTGCTGCAGGGCACGGCCGCCCGCGCCGCATCATTTCTGCTCTAACTGTGAGCAAAAATCGGCACAGAATCCCCTCCCAGCTGCCAGCGCTGGTGCAGAGCAGCCGGAGGCGCTGGCAGGGAGGTGAGCGGTGCCAGCCCAAAACATCTCCCGGCACTGCTCAATCTCCCTGCCGAGAACGGCTGCGGTGCCACACGGGACCCCGGCAGGGACAGGCGGGGATGTGACCTCCGAACACCCCGAGGACATGGCAGGGGACCGACAGCATCCCTTGTCAAGGCGTTATCTCCACCTGCCCTGTCATCCCCCCTGGCACAGCGAGGTCGACAAATCCGCTGCCTGGAAAATGTTCTTCCCAAAACAGTGGAAGTAGTTACCATGGAAATAAAGAAAGGTTCCTCGGCCCAACTCCACCAAAATATTTATTTGCCTCCCAGGGTTTCACAGGCTACTTATTAACAACAACAACAGCAGCAGCAGCAGCAAAACCGGAGAGACACTGGAGCAGGACTAACAAGTCGGGTTTGGGAAGGACCTCCAGGAATCATTTTGTGTCTGCTGGAGGAGTCACTGCTGTGCAGGATGAGCCGTGAATTGCCCAAGGATTTCAGCTTATGTCTTGCACACAAACGTGCAGGTGCAAAAATGTGCTTTGCTGTTCAAAGGCTTGAGCAGATCTGCTCACAGAAATTCCAGGTTACACCCGGAGCCAGCTGCAGTTTACCCTTCTCCTCAAGTGTCTGGTGCACATCGAGGTAAAACAAATTGCTGCCAAGTGCTGCTGCCTGGGACAGAGCTCTGCCTGTGATCCTAAATACACCTTCAGCTCTGCCCCAGCTGCCAGCCACCAGCCCCCTCCTGCCTGGGGAGGGCTGTGAAGGAATGCTCACAGCCAAGTCCTGGCCAGCTTAGAGCCCAGCAAGGACCATGCCAGCAGCTCAAACTGCACCTCCTGAGCTAAGCAGGGATACAAAAGCTGTTGTTTATAAACAACCCATTTCTGAAATAAGCAGGGAGCATGCAAAACAAAGGAAAACACCCTTAACTAGGAAGATGATGGAGGTTGGCTGTCTATGAGAGGCACCTGTAAGAGCATCCTGAATGCACTGAGGCTGCTCCAAGCTCTTAGCTCAGCATCACCTCCAGCCCTTCTCAAACTGAGTACCCCACCCTGTCCTGCCCTGTGCTCCACATGCTCCTGACACAACTGACTTGGTAAATCACCACTGAAACACCTTAGGTTTAGCAGAGGACAGGCAGCATCAGGAGCACACAGCCAATGACAAACAGCTTCTGACAGAACCTCAGATGGAGAGTCTGTGTGGCACCTGTGTAGCATTGGTAATCCATGTAGGAGCAGTGCAAGGGATGAGGTATTGCAGTGGCCATGTGTTGCACAAAAATTAACTTCACTTTTTAAACTTGTTACTACTGCAGTCTGGCTTTTTCCTGATTAAAGGGACTTTGGTCAGAAACACGGGCCCAGATCAAATCCAGATCACTCAGACCCCTAAATACCCTCAGAGACCTGGTCCATAACACCCAGTTGGATAGGGATTGAATCTGAACACTTTTACTCACATTGCTGGATCATTTTGGATATTGGACAAAGCCTTCCCTGAGGAAGTAAACACTGAAGGTAATGATCTGGTCCTTACCTCCTACCCCTGGCCTGCTGCTCTCATGGAAGGCTGGGAGGGGCAGCAACATGAGGCAGCCTGGGCAGTGGGGATAACCAAATCCCAGCCAGCTACAGATGACACCTCAGGAACTCCAGGGAACTCTAAGGGAACCCATCTCATTTACATTGGTTATCTGGAGTTAGTAAAATAGAGTCCTGAATAGAAGATAAGGAATGCAGCCTTTCTTTTAAAATACCATATTGGAGAAAAAAAAAATCTAATCAAGAGGGTGTTTTTCACCTTAGTGAATCCAGATGGGACGAGCAGCTTTGTGCCCTGTACCAAAAGTACCTGGGGATGACTCTTTCCTACACCCAGGTTACCCATACTGCAGGAATTTGGGAGTCAGCCTGTCATTAACATGCATATCTGGGAGTGTCGTGTCTCATCAAAACTGTCTAGGACATATTTTAGCACATCAGAGCTTCGATTTGAAGATGCTTACACAGAAACACACAGATGGGTATCGGCACAAGATGGAAACTGCAAAATATATGTGGAGCTCACAGCAAACTTTGCCTTGCTGATCCTTCCCTCCTTGGAAGGGCGTGTAAAAGTCCTTGGGGGAATCTGGATTATGCTGTGCTTGTGGGAGGGAAAGGGGGTGCAATTAAAGCATAAAGTCATACCTTCTATATGGAACAGGCTGTTGTTTTTTTGCAAAGCCCTGTCCCAAAGCAGAATGCAGCCTGGCACAGGTGGGGTTGCAGCACGTTCCAGAGCTGCTCTGTGTATTTCTGGGCTCTCTGCAAAGCCAGCCTGCTCAGCTGCATTTAAAACATGATTATCCTCAGAATCACTGTGTGCAAATCATTTACTGAGGGCTGGACCTGCCCCACTCATGCAGCAGCCAGCAGAAAGGGACATTCCACTGAAACGAGAGCTGCAAGCAAGAAGAGGTGGGAGAGGGATTCCCTCTGCTCTCCCCTGGCCCCGGCAGCCTCTGCACTAAAAGCAGCCCAGCTTCATCTACCAAAGCCTGAGGGAAATGAGCTGTAAACAGAGGTAAATGAATCCTTCAGGGAATTGGTCCAACCACAGCGAGCTCCAAGGGGCTGGAGAGCAGCCCGAGAGGGTGGCAGATCCTGCACTCGCTCCAAGAGCACACATGCTCCTATGGCCCGGGAGAAAGTTTAATTTGCTGCAACTGTTTCAACAAAGCCAAAGCCCCGGTAATGCTCTTACACACTGAAATCACTCACTGGGAAAGAGCACAGAGCAGAGAGTGCTGTGTGCACAGAGGAGCCTCTTGGCTTTCATCAGGCACCCAGACCAGCCTTGGCACCTGGACTTTGTAAGGGAGAAGCAAGGAAAGCCTCCAAAAACCCCTGAACCACCCCAGAGCACTTAAAATATATGGTGTGCCAAAATGGTCTCTTAATTTAGTACACGGGGGCTGAAAGAGTAAGAAAATATGGAGAAATGCCACATAATGTCCTGGAGAGTGTTTAAAGAAAAGAGTTTAGAGTCATAGAGTGTTCTGAGTTGGAAGAGATCCACAAGGATCATCAAATCCGTCTCCTGGCCCTGCACTGACCATCCCCAAGAATCACACCATGACCCCTGAGTGCTGTCCAAATGCTCCTGGAGCTCTGCCAGTTTTGAGACTGTGACCACTGCCCTGGGGAGCCTGTTCAGTGCTCCACCACCCTTTTCCTGATATCCAGCCTAACACTACCTCTTCCCAACAGAGCAAAGAGCTGATGCTGAGTGTATTTTTTGGTCAAAAAAGGAGGTTTGCATGAGGACAAAGAGGTACTTTTTGTCACAGTCACATCCTCTGATGCCAGAGTCTGAGCACCCTGCCTGCAGTTCTTTTACACCCACTCCTCATCCCTCTCACCTGAGCTGCAAGCAGAGGCATCCACATATCCACAGGGAAACAGGTTTGGGCTCGCAGGATATGGAGAGCTGCTCTCTTCCCTTCTCCTCCTCCAGCCCTGGCCATTCTACTCAGCCAAACCACTCCATCCTGCTGATGCTTCCCATCTGGCTCCTGCCTGACCCACAAAGGTGCCCAATTTGTATCAGCTCAGATGATGGCTCTCCACCCTTCAGTGCCAGGCACTGCCTGGACACAGTTAATTCACACCGGGTTGCTCTGCTGCACTCTCTGGCCACAGATACAGTTATCTGAACCAGTTTAAATCACACTTTCTGCCTTATTTCAACTAGTGGAATTTCTTACACCAGCCTTGCTGGCAAGATTCCGGTGTAACTCAGCTCCAGCTAAAAGAGTTCATTGGACCAAGACTTCTTGAAGGGGCCAGGGGAACTCCAGTAACTCCAGTAACTCCAGGAACTCTGCACCATCCCCATCATCCATCCCTCTCCCTGCATGACACCCTCAGCCAGGCTGAGTCAGCCACACACAGGCCACATGCTGAATCACAGCAGGAGCTGCTGCGAGCTAAAAATAATCCCGTGGGGATTTTTTGGTTCTCAGGCTGTTATTCTTAAACTGCTCACTTCCCCTTCCCAGGTCACCACAAAGCTCCTTGCACACACACCTCCAGCACTGGGGAAAGGACCTGCAAGGGGAAGGTGAGAACTGTCCCCCACCACCTTGCAGACTTCAGAGACCTGCCAGAGCTTCCCCTTACAGCACTGGCTGTTGGGGTTTGGGGCAGGCTTTGTGCACACCTCACTTACAGGGTGGTCACAGCCAGCACAGTGTCAACCAGCAGCACCAGAGCCAGCCAGGCAACCAGTCCTCTCAAAGCCCAGCAGCGTGCCAGGGATGTGTGTCAACACCTATTCTGCACTTTGCTTCTCTTTCAGCTGCCAAAGTTGCTACCTCAATAGGGAGCAGCTTCAGCCAAGAAAAACAAGCATTACCTTACGTTCCTGGGCTTGTTTGTCATTATGGTGATGCTCTGCTCTAACTGGAAGGCCACATTATACATCACACTGCCTACTTCCAAATAATAAGCTACATGTGTAAATAGGCTCCGCTATTTTGAGTTGAATAGCTAACAAATGAGCAAACAAAACCTCCCCAGCCCGCCACACTCCTGTTAAACTGATGCAATGGGTGCCTTTATGCATTCTGAAGGTGAGGCATCCATCACGCTCACAGCACGAGTGGCTTCTGCATCACTGTCACAGCCCAAATACCCCAGGGCTGGCTGCAGCCAGCACAGGTATTCTGGAGGGTCAGGCTGGCACTGCCATCTCCTCTGTGAGCCTCAGACCTAAAACTGACGTGATACTCCCCCTACATCATCATCATCATCACTGTTGCTGTGGAGGCTTGATGTGGATTCAGCTGTGCTGAGTATGTCTCCTCTCAGTGGGAAGGAAATGTAGGGTGTTGGGAGGGTGTTTGACCCAAGCAGGTGTCCCATGGGACACCCTGGCTCTGGATTAGACCATGGCAAGGCTCACATAATGAGCCCCTATGAATTTCTGAGCCCCCTCCTGCTGCATATCTTTCCCACTCTATTGAAACCTCTGCAAGTGGTGTTTCCTTCACCACAGCTCTAACTCCTTTTGTATTCCCTTATTTTCTTCCATAGTCTATATTATTATCTATTGCAAGAAGAGTTATTTAAGAACCTTTGGGCTATAATGGGCTTGGCATTACAGGAAAATAAAGCAGCTCTCCAGGAAACTCGTGCTGATTTCAGCCTTCCCATTTACGCTGTGATGCATCACACTGTGCTCTAATGTCTCACTAATCTGCAGCTCAATCTGCTGTTAAACAGGCTCATGATGCAGAAGCCGCTCACTAAGGTTGCTTGATATTCATCTGTTGATTGAATCATTTGCTTCTTGTGATTTGCAAATGCGCCAAAGAGCCAGAAGCCCTTTTTCTTCGAGAAAAGTTAATTGGATCAGCATCCTTCGCTGGCAGGTGGCACCCGCTCCTACCCGGGCTTCCACTGACTCCACCGCGGCAGAGAGGCCACCCAGCAGGACGGGATGCTGGGATTAAGAACACCACAAGGGACAAATTCCCCCAGAAACTATCCTCTGCAAGAATTAAACATCCCATTTTTTTTTTACAGAGCAGCCTGTGCAGAGATACTCCTGCCCTGGAGTGATGCCTTGTCCCTTCATCCTCATCGCAACACAGGTACCCAGCAGTGGGGCTGGTCACCAAAAAACCTTTTTTCTAGACATTCCTTACAATGAATTTGCCCTTCCATACTTTCATCTTTCTCATTTTTTAGAGCTAAGCTTCACCAGCAGCCCTTTTCCACACATCCCACCTGGTTATTCACAGTTATAGCCACTCCTTCATAGCCAGCAATTTTTTCATACTCCAGCATGCCACACACCGTTTGATATCTTCCCCAATAATTAAGTGGTCAGTGCCAGTGTCAAAGAAGCCCTGGATGACATTTCTATGGGGTTTCCAAAGAACTGAGGTCCTGAGCGAGGACATATCAGGCACCAGGCCTGCAGGGCTGTGATTATCTGGCTGTAAATAACACCTCGGCAATATATGGTTTATTGTGGTGATAACACACATTTTGTAGGTTACATAAATTGGAGCAATCCTGCTGACAGAGGAAAAATAGTGGTGTGTGTGATGGTTTCCTCTGGTTGCTAGGAAATAAGAGTTAGTGCTGGGTCCTTACATGCCTCGGTGCACACTGGTGACAGATGATAGATTCAGCACATGTGTGGAGCCCAGCCTGTTAGCAAGCCCTGACTGAGGGGAAGGCAGAGACACAGTGACAGCAAGATCCATTTAACCAAAATATATGCATTTTTCATTAAGAGAACTACATTTGTTTGCCCAAGGCGTTTAGGGAAACGTAAGCAAAGAATAAAGTTAGATCTGAAGAGACAGGTGGCCCATGCAGGCGAACCCAGACCGACTACACAGATGCACAAGATGGGCTGTGGTGAGGATTTTAACACCTGTCCAAAGCCCTCATGTGAACGAGCTGTGATTTTTCAAAAATGGGCTTTTGTATCACTGCAAAGCCCACAGAGCCCAAAGGTCCCCTCCCTGCCATGGGGGAATGGCTGTAAGGTTCCTTCCCCTTCTCCTCTCCTCAGTATGTGGGGTTCTATTCTGTTGCATCAAGAAGCTGAGCCTGGTTTGTGCTTCTGCAAATGTTTGCTAAAGCAAATTGCAGTTTGTTCTATCGGTCTCAGGCTCCAATTTGCTTGAAATAGCACAGCACTTGGTCAAAGGGCATGGAAAGTGGCCAGAACCTCCTTCTTTGAATATTTGTATATATAATTAAATATATATGTACACACACACATGCACATAGACACAGTTAGGTTACCTAATCTCTCCCCCTCCCTCAAGGCAGGCACAAATTTACCACCCAATCCCCAGGTGCACCTCTAACCTGTTTTTTACCATGGCAAAGCTCAATTACAAAGACAATGTAAAGCACACAGTCTAAAATAAAGAAAGCAATTGGCATGATTACAGCTATGCCCTGTCCACAGACAGGGGATTTCATCCACAGCCAAGGGAGCTGATCTGGCTTCTGGTGTTGTTATTACTGATATTATAGTGTTGTCCCATCAGAACAGCTCTGTGACCAGCTGCTCTGCAGGCACAGTACTAGCCTTTGCTTTTTAGAGTGATTAAATTCTCCTAAGAGATGTTCTTAGAGTGATCCAGTCTCTCTTTACTGCTCTCACCAAAACAAATGGGACATCCTCTGCCAAATTCAGCAAAGCAATGTCAGAGGAAATAAAACAAGGTTAGCAGGGTTGCAGACTCCTTATAATTAACTATTTGGCACAGACCAATGGCCTTTTCTTTAGGAGAATCCTAAGGATTTGCCAGAGTGCAAACACACAGGTGTTTCCTGAGTTTTGGGTGCCCTTTGGTGCAGAAGTCCTTGGTTTTGGATAACCCCCAGGGCAGGCACTGCCCCACATGCAGATGCAGCAGCTAAAGGCTGTGTTTGGGCTGGGATGGAGGCAAAGGATGTTTAAATGCTCTCTTCTCCAGCTCCAGAGGGTTTCTGTGGCTCATCCCCAGGCAGCATTGGGGCAGGATCTCCTGGGCTCAGTGTTGGACTGATGCTGCCTGGACTCAGCCCCACACCAGCCCAACCAGCCACACGTTGGGAGGTGGAAGCAGAGCACATTTCTACAGCCTGATAAAAATGTAATTTAATCCCTACCACACAAAACACTTCCCTAAGCCTTTGAAAGGCCTGCTAATCCTTGATTTACCCTCAAATCTTGAAATTCTCTTAAGGAATGAAGGAGGAGCTTTGTCTATCAAGTGCCTCTACACCTAATGAGGTTATTAAGGCATATTAGCATGCACAGAAGAACATTCTCTCCTGACTTTGGCACAGCAGAGCTCAGGGCTTTTGTCTCCCAAGTCCTCCCACTCTGCTGCTGCCCACAGCCATCAGTGCCATGAGTTTGTCTCTGCTTTTGGCAGAGATGGCCATCACTTAACTCCAACAGCAATGGAGAGTTCCCTAATCCAGCTCCACATGGTGCTTTTGTTGTTATGGCTTCAGATGTTTCTGAAGAGCTCATCATGCCTTTTCCTACATGGCTGAAAGACTAAAGAGGTCCCTGAACCTACATGTGTATCCTGGGGTCTATCATCTGATACAGAAGTTTATTTAATTTTCTTTTCAAGCAGGAATTATTCTGTTTGCACAGAAAGGACATTGGCTTTATGTGTGGACACACATCAACCCAGCAGCCCTAAACCCTTCAGCAAAGCAAGGTCACCTCCTTTAACACAGAGGAAGCAAGGGTCTGATTCCTGCCCAGCATCAGGACAGGAGGACAACAAAGATCCACATTTCTGGCCTGCCTCCATTTCCCACCACAGCCATATGGGAAAGGGAATGTGCTTAAATAGCTGGGGGCACAAAGCAAGCTTTTGCTCTCAGCTGGAGTGAGACATATCATTTCCCCAGGATGCACTTTTGAAGAAGAAAACCTTTGCCAATGTTATGCTTTATAATGCAACGATTTTCATAACAGCCCAACATGGTTCATCAGCATGTGATCTGGCATGGGATCAACATTCCCCTAAAGCACCCAAACGGGCTGCAAGAGGTGCAGGAGAGAACAGACACAGGATCTGGGTGGGTTCTCAAGCAATCCCTGCAGCAGCCTCAGTGTAGCTTGCTCAGAGAGAAACTGAGATGTGTCTCTGCTGGTTTAATGGCTGGACTCTATGAACTCAGAGGTTTTTACATCAACCTAAATCATTCTATGGTCCCTTCCTGCCTTGGACCAGAACTGGGCAACCTCAGCACCCCACCCACAGTGCTGTGGGCTGGAGGGTCAACTCCCCAGCAGGCCTGGGACCTCCCCATATCAATAGGATTTGCTTCATTTTCTGTGAGAACCTTGAGAGCCCGCATCTCTCTCTATTTACATATTTTTATATTAAACAGCTACCTAACAATTCAGGTGAGCAGCCCTAAATAATTTCACCATTAAGAAGGAAAATGAGGGCTGCAACACAGACTCCCCCAGAGATTTGGGACCCCTCGGTGAGGCCCCTCTAAGGTGCTGCCAGAGCTGCTCAGAAGCAGCACAGAGGTGTCATCCCACCACCCTCTTCTCCTGGCAAAGCCTATTTGGGATGTTCCTATGCACCAAAAACAGAGAGAAGTTTTCTCCTCTTTTCAAAAATCCAGCTCATTTCTGGGATGTGATTAGCAGAGCAAAGCTTGCAGGCTGTGGCTGGGACAGGAATGGATGGGGTGGGAAGGAGTGGGGCAGGGTGAGGGAGCAGGGAGCAGATGGTGTCCCCAGAGCAATCCCTCCTGCAGCAATTCCAGGAGCCGTGCTCCCGGGGGAGCCCCTACACACACACACACACACACACACACACACACACACACACACTGCTCTCCACCACTCTGCTTTTGCCCTGGGACGGCGTTTGGGGAGGCAAGAGAGGGAAACCAGCTGCAGGGCTTCCTGGAGTCAAATCCTTGCTCCTTACCATAGTACAGGATTATTTTGAAGTCAGGTGAAGTCCCCCAGCTCAGCTGGATTTTGTAGCAGAAAGGGAGGGCGAGGTGGAATCAGTACCTGAGATAAAAGCTCCTGAGAGAAGCATCCTCAGAGCGAGACTGAGGGGGGCTGGAGCAAAATCCCAATATTCTAACCCCCATCCTTGGCTTTACAAGAGCTGGAACGTGCTACCCAGCACAGTTTGGCACAAAGCCCCGTGAAGGCTTGAGCAACTGGGAGACAACATTCCCTGAGGGAATGAGGAGCTTTAACTTTTGTAGCACAGCAAGCATGCAAGCCCAGGATCTCGAGGGAATAAGAAAGATATGTCTTTTCATCACTGTTCTTGGAACGTAGACAAAAAACCAAAGGAAAACAAAACAGAGCACCCCCTGGGATCCATAAAGAGGAAACTAAAAATATGATAAATAGGCTGGATCATTATTTTCTGAAGATGACATATTGCAGCTCATGTTATATATCTAGATTCCTATTGTCACTAAGGATAAAAATTTTGGCACGAAGTAAGTCGGGGGGGAAAAATTTAATTTCTGCCATTCCACAAACTAATAAGTATTGGTAAAGAACCATCTATTAAAAACATAAGCCAGAAATTCCAGTCCTGTTGGACAAGAGAGGAAGAGGACACTACCAGCTTTCCTTGCCAACAGCAGGCAAAGGGTTAAGCAGAGATGTAATTCATCAAGTTATCTTGAACGTTGGGAGAAGCTAAGAGAATTACAAGATCAGAAAATAACTGCAAAGTGTGTAAAGATAATCATAAATCCGAGGGAAATAATACAGGCTAACAAATGCTCAGGAGATTATTCTAAAACAACTTCTGGTTTTATAATCAGGCAGGAAGAATGGCCAGGTACCCACTGCAGTGGGTTATCTCCTGCAGAGGGGGACACTGTGGCCTGCATTGGGATTTACCCATGGAAAATACTCCCAGAGAAATCTGGAGATAAAGCTGAAGAGTGGAAAGCTGAGTAATATTAAAAATAAATTCGGAGAAGGCAGAAAACTGGGATCCTTCATGCAGTTTTAAAGGCACAACAGCATAACAAGAGCAGCCAGCAGAGATGGGAAACCCCTCTTTTAGAGCTGCTTGGCACCAGGCGTGAAATCTTCAATTTTAGATATTGGGGAGGAACCTATACATTAGCACATTGTGACAAGATTCCACTACCCTGCTGGCTTTCCCAGAAAATAGGGGTCACAGAGGCAGCCTGTACTCAGAGCTGGGGAATTTTTCCTCATTTTCTTCCTGACTCTGCTAAGTCATCTCATAGCAAAGTCTCTCTTGGTATAACTGCTGCTCTTTTAACTCTGAAACCCTGAAATGAGACTGGAAAGGTTATGAATTTGTGGGTTTTTTTAGTCCCTAAGGCTCAAAGCATTTTACTCCTCCTTCATATCACTTCTCAGGGGAAGCAAGTGGACTCTGGGGCAGAGCTGGCAGGATGCCCAGGGGCAGCTGGCCAGCTCCTTCTCATCCTGCCCCAGATTTCACATGGGCTCTTGAGAGATCTGCTGAACATCCAGGAACATGTAACCTCTCAAAACCTGAGATTTTAGCATCACTGAATGGTAAAATAGACTGAGGGGTTTGATTTACATCAAGCAGAAGTTGGAGTGCACAGGTTTGGTGCTGCACATGGAGATCTGTAGTGCGTGATGAAAAAGCCTGTTCAGAGTGGTTTGGTGTTTTTTCCTGGTTCAAACAGCTCTGAGCACATGATCCCCTACCAGAACCACTGGCCAGGTGTGATAGGAGCAGTTGGATTTGCAGCTCAAATGTGGCTGCACCCCAAGAAGGGCTGCAGCTGCCTCAGGCTTTCAGACACCTCCCTTGGACAGCACAAATACACCTTGAGGCACAACCTGCACAGGAGCACAGCCAGGTAACCAAACCACAGGGACAGAGAAACCTCAGGTGAGCATCTCTGCCATCACCAAACACCTCTCAGGTCTGTCCATATGTGTGTACAGACACACAGCAAGTCCAGGGGAGCTTGGAGATGCCAACACCACGTGCTCAGCTGCTTACCCAGATGGGAAGGAATAAACCTGTAAAATCACCTTTTTCTCCCTGTTCTGGTGGTTTTGAAACTTTGCTTTGCCTGGTCATGCAGAAAGACACTTGGCTAAATACCTACAAAATCCATTTCTTTGATTTCCCCAGACACCACCAGATGCCTCCCATGGGAGATGGGGGTGCACAAAACACATTCCCCTCATGTTCCCACCACAGGACTCAAACCACCTGCTTTGGGTGAGGAAAAACACATTTGAGGGTGGGATTTCCTATGGAGACCTTTGGATGCCCAACCAGGACACCCTCACAGGTCTCCATAGGAAAGCCCATCCTCAAATTTTTTTTTTTCCTCACCCAGAACACGTTGTTTGAATCCTGTGGTGGGCACATGAGGGAAACTCACAGACCCACTGAGGCTCAGTCCATCCTGGACCTGCTGCACACCCTCGTGTGCATATTTAGGAAAATATTCCTGAGTTACAAAATGCTTTGTACCTGCAACTTTGGACAGCAATGGACTACCATCAAACACAGGATAACCCTCAAAGTTAGTTTTCAGCACAGTTTTGTGAAAAAGAACAAAGGGGAAGAAGAAGAGACAACCAACCTCTTAAAGTAGCTCCTGTTTTCAGCCCTCTCCTCCTGCTTATTACAATCAGCTCCTATTTACCCCAGAATCCTGGATTTTAGGAAGACACATGTACTACAACCGGCCCTTAGCAGACTCCAGTCAAATTTAATCTGTTAAGTCTTAAAAAAACAAAAAAAGCCCACCACCACCAAAAAAAGTCTAACCCAAAACCAACTCAAGTACGACCCTTGCATTGAATCTAATACCTGGATAAATCCCTGTGGAACACCAAGGGAATAAAAAGGCAGAGCAAGATGTGTATCTTTTCACTTCATAGCAAAAACACAGCCACTATTCACACTGCAGAGTCTTTCAGATGATAAATTCTGATCCGTCCTTCATTGGAAAAACATGGACCTGCAATTTCCACTGGGGTTCCTTTCCAACGCTATGGCCCCATCCTGTCTTGGAATATTTTTTTTTCCCTAATTGTACCCATAAAATAAGGATTTGTTCCCTACATAATTAATTGATAGATATCTATTCCTGGATGATGATCTCACCTTGTTTATGTAGGAAAATTTCCAGAGGGTTCCAAAGATACACACACACAAAAAGGTACCCACCTCCCCCAAATTATTCCCAGACTTCTCCGGCCTGAACGTATTTATTTGCAGTAATGATTGTGGCTTTGTGAGAGCAGATGGGCAGTCCCTGAGAGGATGATTTGTTTCCCCTCTTTCCTTACTTCATGACGTATTTTATGATTTCAGCAGGTCAGTGGCTGCCATGTGTTTCTTTCTAATCTGCGAGCGCTTTTCGTTTGCCTCATTCTTGGCAGCCGCCGTATTTACCAAAGAGATCAGACACGGACAGATGATGGCAGAGATCCAGGCTCCTCCAGAGTTCAGCACTTGGATGTTGGCAGCAAATAAAGATATATGGATTGCCGTTGTTGCTTCAAACTTACAGGGGCTTTTTTTCCCTCATTATATTTCAGTTTATGTGTGCACATATAGATAGATGTGTGTGTGTGTGTGTGTGTGTGTGTGTGTGTGTGTGTGTGCTTGCACACATGTGTTTTTAAATTCTCTTTGCAATACCCTGGACCAGATAGAATACAGATGAGCTGTTATACAAAGAACAATAGATGTCAACTAGATTACTACCCACTCCTTTTTTTCTTTTCTCTTCTTCCTTTTTTCCCCCCCACCTTTTTCTTCTTTTTTATAGGCCTGGGTTGTTATAAATCCTCCATGCCCATTAACCTCTGAACCTCACTGATGATATCTCTTCCGAGCTAAATTGCCTGTATTTCCAGACATTTGTTTGTTCACTTAGAGGTCTATTGGCAGAGGGAGGAGGAGGACAGCCCATCCCTGAATAGGTCTCATGGATAATAAATGAAAATTCTTTCTCTCCTTGTAAAATGATGCTTTGAGACCTGTAGCAAATGGACAGCTTGAGTTTACAAGCCCTCAGGAGGAAGTCAACAGCAGAAAGTTAATCACAACAATAACAAAAATATCCCAGCAGCATAGTGGGAGCAATGGATCCATCCCTGTAGGTGTGTCCTGCCCTGAAACACCTCTGACCTGCTGTCACTGTGCTCCTGCTGCAGCAGTAGCAGTGAGGGGCTGAGAGGGGCTGGGACACTGCCCTGCAGTGCCAAGGAAGGCAACAGAGTCTCTGGAATGGACCAGAATGGTGACATTCCTCTGTTTCAGGGACACTGACAGAGGTGGGGCTGTAGGACAACTTGCAGATGCAGTGAGTGCTTCCAGGGCTTTTGCTCCTTTTAATGCCCAGAAATGAGAAACATGTTCATCCTACAGGCTCTGTCCTTTGGAAGGCTTTGCACAGAGTTCAGCCACCAAACTACCAAAGGTGAAGCCCTGTGGCTGTCAGTAGCTCCCAAGCAGCCTCCAGCAGGACCTACCCTGCAGTTTCTTAGTAAACATGGCCTTAGCACATCCAGGAGGCCTAGCAGCTCATTGGAAACATGCTGAATAGCATTTCCAGGATCCTGACTTTAAAATAAAACCTTGGAAGCAGCAAGTGTGCTGGCATTCCCAACACAGATCTCCTGCCTTCGTTACTGTTATATATATTTAAACTTTCAGTTCCAAAATAACATTTTACTTCCATACATCATTACATTCATTTGATCATGGCTTCCATCTGATCTGTCCTGGAGCCAATTCCTCAGTCTTTCCTGCTCACCACGGGTGTGGGTCTCTGAATGTTGTGGATACTGGGAACAGGAGTGTTTTCCCAGATCCTCTGGCAAGTTACACCCCTCTCCCAGCCTTTACATCGAGGGCATCCTCCACCAGCCACTGTTGACTTCTGCAGACTATCCCCAGCATTCTGATCTTGTCTCCTGGTTCACTCTGTTCCCAGGGAACAGGTCTGGAAAAGCCTTCCAGAGGAGATACTAAGGGATAATTTGGGGGTTTTTCTACCTGGGGTTTGTCACACCCTGCTGTGAACTAAAGCAGAAGCTTCCCAGGTAATTTCCATGCCCTGGGTATAGTTCCTACCTCCTCCCCTGGACCAGCCAGTGGGCCAGAGCCCAGAGCTGCAATGAAATTGTGGATTACGTGACCCTCATAAATGCATG
The DNA here is from genome assembly GCA_024734555.1 of Trochalopteron elliotii. Lineage (NCBI taxonomy): Eukaryota > Metazoa > Chordata > Aves > Passeriformes > Leiothrichidae > Trochalopteron > Trochalopteron elliotii. Next base: position 280,678 of record JANPWX010000198.1, read on the forward strand.
TACAACCTGCTGTCCCGTGCAGCAGCAGCAACAGGGACAAACATCTTCCCAGGTAGGAATTCAACAATCTGGGGTGGGGTTTTACATAGCAGAGGACAGAAACTCCAACAACCCATGGTTTTCCAGATCATTCATGATTTTCCTGCTTTCTCAGTAACAACTCCTGATTTCCATGGCAACCCTCACATGCTTTGGGACTGGTACTTTTTGCTTATGAGCAGCACTGTTCCCACTTGCTGGGATGACCAAGCTCCACAAAGAGCCAACAGAAAGTTCCCAGCACAAACACTTCACTCTCTCCATCCTCCTGTGCTGGACATGCATTTGCACATTTCCCTGTGCCTTGGACAGGATGGGATCACCAGGATTTACCCTCCTGTCTGCTCCCCATCCAAGAGCTCATTTTAAACTTGGCTGTGGTTTCTATTTTAATCCCACACAGACATTTTTGGAAACACTTACTAAACCATTAACACATTTATATGAAAGGAAAGATGGTGATTAACATTTCCCCTCCCCCCCACATCCCATCCTTTCTTTTTGTGTCAATTTTTTGGCTCAGGGGCTGCAGCAGAACGTGGTTACAGCCATGCATACAACTCCAGTGGGTGTGAATTCCTTCATGGAATAAACTCGAGTTACCTCTCCCTTGTTTTGCTCTTCCTCCATTTCTATTCTCACTGTTCCACCAACACTCCTGTGCTTGCAATAAGATGAACATCACGAGCTTTACCCAAAGCTCAGAGACCAATGTGGGAACTTCACCTGGGTTCAGTGTGGGTTTTTTAACAGCCTGTGTTAATGGCTCATTAAGACAGTTGATTTGCCTGGTCTGGCCCGGATGTGTCTCCTTTCCACACCTTTTGAGATGTTTTCATAAGCAAGAATGGCTTCCATTGGAAAGCAGCAGCGATTAGTTCATTTATTTATTTTACTGGAATTCACACCACAGCACTGGCAGTCTCTGATGGCTGAGGTGCAGAATAAATAAACAAAGCTCACTTCAGATATCTTAAATTTCTCCCATCTGATGGGCCACAGGAAAATCAAGGCTGCTGGGAGATCTCTGGACACATGAGATCCTGTGTGCAAAGATGCAACCAACAGGGCTGCAAATTAGCACAGAGGAGAGGGTTGGAGAGTGATGCTAAGGAAGCACAGCAGCTCAGAGCTGGGGTGGAGACCCAGCCACAGAGAGCTGCAGAAGAGCCTTTTCCTGGGTGAAAAGTGCTTCTGACTTATTTTCCAGCTGCATGATTTCATTCCCTGCACTGAGGTCTCTTTTGACACTTCCTAGCATTCATCAAGGAGCTGCATTCACCATGGAGGGGCACCTAGGACCAAGGAGTCCTAGAACCAGGTGCTGGACCAGAAGACTGCAGAGGAGGGCACGACATGAGGTTCTGCCCAGAACAAATGCACCCAAATTATTGCTTTGGGTAAAGATGACTCTGAATATTTCCCACATCTGGCCAAGGACGCCAAATTTATCACCTGTGAACTTGGAATAATGAAGTTATGTTACTTCCAGGTGGGGTTTTACCTTCTTTTGACTTTGTGGGCATGCAGAAATTTCTCAGTAGGGGTTCAGGCAGGCCACTGGGGGACTGGATTGCCAACAACAGTGTTGTGTCGTTGCCTTTCATAGCTTAAAGTTCCCTCCGGTACTGCTGGACATGGGGCTGGGACAGGCCCAGACCTCTGCTTCCATTGCAAAAGCCTGGCTTTTCTTGGACTTCTGTCTACAAAGGAAACATCTGATAAAAGCATCTGCCCACATCTCTTGATATTAACACTCGCCTGAGATGTCACTACACTCTATTTTCAGGAGAGACACATCACATTCAAAAGTATCACAGATGTTCATGCAAGACAAAAAACATAACTCTGACATGAAAGATTCATCCAAATAGTCTCTTACAGTTTTGAGACATCTTTGTTGCATCCAATTTTCCCCCTGAATTTGATGTATATTAACAGGAGAGTGGGAAGAGATGTTTCCATATAAAGACTCTTCTCCCTATAAAGCTTCTTCTACTTCCTCTCCTTTCTTCAGGGAGGAATCTAATCATTGCTGAGACAGCAGAGCCATCAGGATGGAGCAGGGAGTGAGTTACCACCCTCCTTATGGGTCTGCACAAGGCAGCAGAGCAAACCAATATATAGATTAAAATCTCAAGGCCTTTCCCTTGACTTATGGTGACTGCAAGAATAAATAAAAGCCAACTCATTTTTTAAAAGGCAGCTTTCAATATCTGTCATTTGCTCCTGGCCCTGGAGGGCCTGGACTCCCACTAGCATCTTTTGAAAAGCTATTCTCATGCTGTTACAGTGGGTACTGTGTGGCTTCCCACCTTCCCCAAGACACTGGCTGAAATTTCACGTGTGCCAACGATCCTCAGAGCTGCACGGGCAAGGAAGAAGCTGAACTCCAAGGGAGAGGTATAAAGCTAAGAAACTGTAGATTCTTCAGGCTTGAGAGATGGGTCAGCTGATGTCAGCTGAAGATCAGCTCTTTTCAGATGAGAGTCAGGAAAGCAGCCAGCAAGTGCTGCTGCAGACAGGGCTGGCAGGACCTGGACATAACACATTTCTTAGGCAGAAAGGAGCCAGGTTTGTACCAGTGTCCAGACAAAGAAATGTGGGAGATGGGTCTGTGTGGCCTCCACGCACGGGCCAGGCCCCGGATCACATGAAGAAATCTCTGCAGAACAAAGACAGAGGTTGGATTTTGAAGGTGGAAGCCCTGGGCTTGTTACCCCCAGCTCCAGGTGGTCACCACATGAGGGAGGGAAAACGAGCGGAGCGATGACAGGGCCACAGCCACGAGCAATTTTCTCCAAGATGCACTCAGGCATCTGCTCTGGATTAACATTGTTTTACTTAAAATGAGCATTTGGGAGATATTTAAGCAGGTAAGTGGCTGCACCCAGGCATGAGGAAGAGGCATTGGAGAGCAGATGTGGAGACACTTGGCAGGCTGGATGAAGTCAGTGCCATCAGCAGGATAAACACCAGAGCTCCTTGTGGGCTGTGTCAGGGGACACAAAGAGCAGCAGTGGCCCAGGTCAGCAGCACAGGATACAATCCCTGCAATAAAATGCTGAGCAGTGAGAATTGTGAGAGTTTTGAAGAACTGCAATAAAAAGGCTGAAAGTTGTTGGTCTGCTTCAGCCAGAAACTGTGAACCCTGGGCTTTATCACTTGGAAAGAAGAGTCCTTTGTTTTTATGGCAGGATAACAGTGCACATGACTTGCTCTCTGTAGTTAAGAGACATTTGCCAGCTCAGCCTGGCTGGGAAGGGGGTCATGAGCCAATGTACTCAGCCCTTGCTTCCCTCAGTGTTCTGCAATATCTGGGTTTATTTTTAAAGCCCTGTTTAAAAAGCCCAAATTAACGACTACAGCATTCAATCTCAGATAATACCCAAATATGACCAATAACTGTGCAGATGAATGAACCAGACTCAGGTAGGGGAGAGGACAGCTTCAAAGGCTGAGTGGTAGACACATGCAAACACCTAATAAATATGACAAAAAACCCATTAGACCAAGAGGAGCAGACTTGACCTTGAGGCCGAGGAAGCAGGAGGAAGCCGCTCACGTGGCTGAGGCAAAGGGGATATCAAAGCAGGAGAGGAGTTTCCTGAGGGCCAGCACTGAGAAGTGACAGAGGCAGGACAGGGCAGCAGCAGAGCTTGTCCTCAAAGCCCAGAGCAGATTTGTTCCTCTGGAGTGTCCAGACAGAAGCCATTACTCCTGTCAGCCAGCTGTGTGCAGGCAGGTAAAGCTTCAACTTTTTGTCCAAGGCAGAACTTCAGCCTGGTGAACTCAACACAAGGGGATGTGTCTGGGCCCACAGGAAGTCTCACAGAATGGTTTGGGTTGGAAGAGCCCCTGAAGATCACCTTGTTTCAATACTCCAGTCATGGGCAGGGACAACTTTCACTAGACCAGGCTGCTCAGAGTCCCTTTGGTTTTCATCACCAACTTTCCCCCCCCAACAGTAACACCCCCTAACTGCACCCTGTAAAACCCAACTCTGCAAGCACACGTAGAGCCAGTAACTGCAGTGCCAGTGAGCAGCTCCTGCATAGTCCCCTACGGCCAGTTTTCTAATTTCCCCATCCTGAACCACAAGACATGGATGACAATCCCAGCCTGCTCTTTCCAGAGGTCCGAGCACAGGGATTTCACATATATGTCCTAGTTCAGGCTTTCCTCTCATTTCTTTAAGAGACTTAATGTCTCCAATATTTGGATTCCAGGATTTTAATGGGTTTAACTCTGTTTCCCCCTTGCCTGCTCTGCATCTTATACTTCAGCCCATAAATCTCTGCAAGCACACAGCACAAAAACAGATAAGGAAAGCTGTAGAGCCATAAAATACTGTGGAAAGAACTAACATAAAATCCACCCAATACAAGGCTTGTAACCAAGGGAAGAAGAGGCAAAGAAAGCCAGATGAAGCATTGCTGTCACTTTAAGTAAGTTGCAGAAAAGGTGCAATATGATAGCTTAATTAAGCCACAATAGATCTTAATCAATGATAATCACTCTGCTGATGGAAAAGCTTCAGAAGAGCAGATGAAAACAGGGGTTTGGGGTATCTTCTGCAAATATGGCACTGTACTAAGAGCTGAGATCCCCCCCTCCACAACTCCCACATCCCTGTACACCTCTCCTGTGCCAGGGATGAATATTTAGAAGGGCTCTGATGGACCCATCTCCCTGAAGGGGTATGTAAATGCCCACCCCATTAACCATCCCCTGGTACAGCGTGCATGCAAAACCTCACAACGCGTCGCCCTCGGCATCTGTGCAATGATGACACAATTAACATGAATAACTATTCCACTCCATAGATTTAGTCCTTTTCCCTCTGGGTAATTATGATCTTTCTTCCCCTCCCCAACACTCATTTCAAATCCTCGAGGGTAATATGCAGTCAGCTGATTTTACATTTATCTCGGTTCTATTTGTTTGACACATCTCAAGCAAGCTCCACAAAGCTGAAACCTCCTGCTCATTAATAGCATTCACATCACCTCCTTCTTAGCTCCTTTAACATGCTGCTTTTATTTGGTCTAATTGCAACTCTCAGCGTGATTAATCACAACATTTTTTGCGGGGAGCTGGGGAATTTGATATCCCTGTCCTCATATGGATCTGATCACAGTCGTGCTGAGAGTCCAGGCACACTTCCTGCAGTCTTAATGTAAAAGCTTAGTGTCAAACAACCCTCCTTGGCCACTACACCCTCATTACCAGTGCTGCCATATTCACCCAGGTCCCAAAAGTGGATAAAAGATTGAAGGTGGATAATGTGATCCCATCCTGGGAAATATAGTTTTCCCCTTATAAAAGTCTCCTTGCAGGTAGGCTCCCTTCTCAATTAAACCTCCAGATCTTCACCATTTACCAGGTAGAATCATTTAGGTTGAAAAAGACCTTTAAGACTATCAAGTCCAACAGTAAAAAGCTAGCAGGGAAGTTGGAAGTTTAAAGAACTAAAATTACACCAAGGAAGACCCTCAATTCAAGGGCCTGAGTACCTCTGGAGAAAGACTGCAGAGATGGTAAAAGTCACGATGGTGAACAAGCTCAGAATTCATCTGAGTTAATTTTTCTTACATGCAGAAAGACAAGCACTGCCAAAACTCCTCAAACCCAAGTCTGATTCGTGCAACAGTTACAGCTTTGAATTTATTTTTTTTTTCATTTTGCAGTGCTGCTGATGAAAAGTTTTTAAATCAGCAATCTTGAAATATCATCTTTTTCTTATAGAATTCAGTGGCAAAGTTCCCATGGATTTTAAAGAAACATGAAGAGCATTGGTGTATGTTTCTGAAGCATCATCTGGAGGTCACACGTTAATATTTGATGGTGACACAACCTTGCCTCCCACTGACAGGGTGAGCAGGACTGTGGTTTGCTTCTCCACTAGAGGCTCAGTCTTCCCCAGTTAACCAGTGATTTAGTGTGTCTCACCCACTTTCCACCTTACAAATCCCTCTTCCTGCCCCAAAATCAGCTGGGGAAAGCCCCAGGCTGTTTTCCAGGAGTGAACTTTCCTTCCCCCCTTTCCTCCCACCAAGACAGACTGTCAGACCAGATGAAAATCACACGGACACCAACAGCCTCTCCTCCCCACTGCTCTCTCAGGCTGCACATTCTCTACATCATTTGCTTTGTAAAGCTCTTTAATTAACCGGCAAAGGCCCCCTGATTATCACCCACTCAGAAAACACCATTTGAAAGCAGGGACTTAACTGCAGGCTCCAGCTCTAACCCAGAGTTTCATCTTTTTTCCCCATGATCTCCTACAAGTGCTATTCCCCTTTTGGTGCTAGACCAGATGTTATCACTTGGACGCTGAAAGGCTGAGAAAGCCAAGAGCTAAACACGGGATTGAGGATGGTGTGTGAAGGGGGAAAGGACATTCTGACAAGAGGCAGAAGATAAAACAGGTCGTGTACCCCATATCACACACACAGAGGGGTTCTGGGGCTGCGTGGGCATGGATTTCATGGGCAGGGAGCTGTGAACTTCCCATGGATGGAGCTGCCTGGTCACCCACCTACCACAAAACATCCCTGCTCCATCCAGCAGCCACTGACAGGGTGAAACCCGCAGGATCACACCAGCAGCAGGTGATAAGTGTGTGATAACAGGATGCTCCTAAAATCCTCCACCTAAAATCTCTGGTTGTTTACTGAGCATTTTTCACACATGCACATCTGCAAGTCTCTGTAGCCCTGACAACAGGCTGCACACAAAACGGTGTTTCTGGGTGTAAGGTATCCACTCAGAGAAGGCCTCCCGAAAGAAAATGGGAATACAGGCTCTGAAAAGTCCCCCCAGAGCACAGGGCAGCCCTGCCAAAACCAACACCTCACAATTTCTCACTTTTCTCAGCTTGTCTCTGTGCCGATGCCTTTTCCAGGTGCCCAGATCCCAAACTGCTCCCCACCCCCACCGGTGCTTTAACGGTGACAAACAGCCCTGGAAAAGAATTGCTGCTCTGGAATCACATCCTTTTGTTTGTGTTTGAATTCTTTAAGCAAAAAAAAAATACTTTATTCCCCCGAATATTTTTAAAACCCCATCTAAGTCACCATTAGCATTCTAAAATATTGTTAAATTGCATTTGCACAGGTACATGCTGTCATGCTCTGGGACCATTACTTGGAGATAAGCAAGCTTTATGGATTCTGTCTGACTTCTACCAAAGCAAATTCAAAATAGCTACAAATATGATAATCAACATTATCAGACCACGATGAATAAAGGGATCTGCAACTTATTATCCAACCTCCAAGCTGCCCTGGGACAGCAGGAGCCAGGGACCTTCTGTGGATGCAGGTGATCCAGAGGGATTAATGGAAGTTTTTTCATGCACACAGAGCACTGCAGGTCGGTGTCTGCACAAGCTTCTCTCACCATCCCCATCACTCACAGCAAAAAAACCACACTCAGAGCAGAGGGGGAGAATCAGCCAAGGCTGGGAGTTTTTTCCCTGCTGTAACGTTACGCTACGCACAGTCAGAAAATCTATCAAAGCACCCGCTCGAGCAGCCTGTTTCAGCTTTTAATGTGCTTAATATAGACTTCTGAGGAGTCTCTTCAGTTCAGACACAGCCAGCTCGAGAGCACAGCGTGAGTGTTACACACAGACAGCTTTGGATCTCAGCAGTAGGCACGGGCCAGCGCAGGGCCCAGCTGCCAGGCAAGTCCCTTGTCTGCCACCTCCCCTGAGGGCTCTGTCCCCAGAAGGAGGGACACACCTGTAGGGACACAGCCTATCCCTGCTCCAGGCACACACCACACACCCCTTTCTGTTGATTTTTTCCCCTCTAATTACTCAGCCAAGCGCGTTCTCAGGTGAGTAATGCCTGGAAAAGAGCACAAAGCTGGCAGCAGGAGGGACAGCCTTTACAGCTCAGCGATGGCAGATTTGGCACCGGGTGGTTTTCACTGCATGCTGCTGTTCAAGCAGCCCAAACACTTCCTAAGGAGACACCAGGAGCCCTCCTTTCTTGGATAAACACCGGGGCCAGAAGAGATACAGATCACTGAGAGCATTTCCTCATGGAAATGCACAGACCACGCACCAAATTTAGCTTTCTTCAGCCCAGCATGAAAAGAACCCAAACAAAACACCCAACACCACCTTCCTCAGCAACAGCAACCAGCCCACAGGGCTTCTGGCGGATTTGGGATGAAGAGGGCCATGAGCACCATCTCTGTTTCTCACTGATGGAGATGTGCCCCATGCCCAGGGTGACACCAGCATCAGATGAAGTCACTTGCGAGGGGACAGGGGAGGACGAAGGTAGCAGAGCCTCATGACCCTCTGAGCATCACTGCGTGGAAACAGGCTGTTATCACCTGTCCCAGCACACCCCAGGGATTCTTGGGGTTTTGGGAAATACAGGGATGCAGATCGTGCTGCCTACCAGCAGCAAGATGAGAAGGCACCCCCACAACAAAAGGAACGCTTAAACCAAACCTCTCCGGTTTTTTCTGCACGCGTCAGAACTTTTAACAAACAGCACAACTATCGGCTTGGCCCCTTTTAACTTTTACACCAGCTTGGCCCAGCGTTTTAACTGGAGTCCCGCCGGAGTTTGCATTGTTTGCTCCATCCTGGCACGCGTTCAGACCGTCCATCCACCGTGACTCACCTCCCGCCTCTTCTCTTCCTGCAGAGTTCAAAGGAAGTTGCATCTTCCCAGCGATTAGCACATCAGGCAGTCCTTTCTGTGCAGCTTCTTCTCTTATCAATAGCCCATTTCCTAAAAACAAAAAAAAAGGGGGGGTTGGAGGGGGAAGGAAAAAAAAACCAAAAAACCATCAGCAAACTACAATCCGGTTGTTCTCCGTTGTCCTTAAAATATTAACTCGACATTGACATACTGAAGTACTTGCTGCATGAAACCTGCTGCGATTGGGGATAACCGGGACATTACAGAGGGCCATGAATCAACTCAACTGCACAGGCTTCAAGTCCTTTTGCTAGGCAGAAGTGAAATATGCTCCCTTACAACCAAGTGACCATTTCCGTATTTTTTCCAGTTATCTCCAGAACATTTATTAGATTAGGGGGTTTTATTTATGGACTCTGAAACTGTGCTGTTTCCCAGTGAAGCGTTTTTTATCTGTTTAATGTTCCTTTTGTTCTTCTGGACATTTGCATTTATTTATTGTGATTCATTGCTGCACAGGTAGCAGGCTCCAAGTACCTAGAGCTTTAAATACATTCACAACACACACATCTTTGCCATTTAAAATACCTTTCCTCTAACAGCCTCTCTAGAGCCAGAATATCTCCATTCCCACATGAAAACCGAGATCCTAGGATCAAAACTGCTTCCACGTGACAGGTAACAGTAACCTTCCAAAAGCACTTGTGCCCCCCTATGCAAGTTGCTTCATAGTTTGGCACATTTATGGGAAATTCAGAGCCTGTTAGAACTGATTTATTTCATATAAGGCTTCATAAATAGGGCTTGTTTCTGCAATGTCTGGTATATATGTGTGTGTGTGTGTATATATATGTGTGTCTGTGTGTATATATATACATATATATATGTATGTATGTGTGTGTGTGTGTGTAAATAATTGGGATGTTATTTACCCCCCAAATAGGCCCAGGCCATCCAAAGTTGGCCTGGTTAAGCAGGAAAATTTCACCTTTTCCTCTGCCCAATGTCGAGGTTAAAGATTTGCCCCTGTGCCTCCAAGTGATCTGAATTTAGGACTGAAAGCAGAAGATTTTTGCCTGTAGCCAAGCCCTCAAATCCAGATGCAAGTCTTCCAAGGACTGATTTGTTTAACACTGATGCAAAGCAAAGCCCAGGCTGGAGGCTGGGGATCTGAACCGTCTGCAGGACCAGGGCCTGAGCAAACAGAGAGTCCACTGTGCTCCTGCCAGAAACAAAAAACACTAGCGTGGAGCAAGTTGCCAAAGAAACCAGGCATGAAGAGTGTCTCCACCCCAAAATACCAGATTTCAGCTTTTGCTGGACTCAGATGAGTGTGTAATGTAACTCTGAGCGTTGGTCACCAACCCTACAGTGCTCAGCAGCTTTCCTTGGAGCAGATGTGGTGAGTGCATGGGTGCTGCTGTATTCAGAGCTCCTTTGGTGCCAAAGGTGCCACTTCTTATAATATGTATTTTACATTTCATAGATATTTTTAATGCCTCTCTCAATTAGAAAAAATATGGAACCAAATAATACATGAGTAAAGGCAACATTCACTACATGGGATTTGCCTGCTTTCATGGAATTTGGGTATAAACTCTGGGGACCCTTGAAATCAAAGTTCTTTAAATTAATTAATGCAACCGGTTGATTTGGAGCAGCCCTGTAAAACAGCTGGAAATTCAATATATCAGGGTTCTTTGGAAGAGGTTTTTTTTTTCCTGACATGGCTACCTGCGGCTCAACAGATGTTCATTTGAAAAAAAAAAAAAAAAAACAACAAGCAGGAAAAGGAAGACACAAGAAGAGTCTTTCCACTTCACCCCAGATTCCAACAGCAGGGGAAAGACAACACAAGGACATGGATTTCCAGGAAACTAGGATATGCTGGAGGCTGCTGATCATCCCCCCACAAACAGGAAGGGAGCAGCCCCAGGGATGCAGGAGAGCTCCCTGCAGGGTGAGGCAGGAAAGGGACACACCAGGAGGGCACAGGGAGCAATGACAACACGAGGTAAGACTGCAGGAGCAGCCTCTGCCTTATGCTAACTTCTCACAGGCATATTATCCACCAAGAATTCCACCTGGAAAGCCACTAATAAAGTAAGTCAGGCTATTCCCCAGCAGGGGAATCAGAGCTAATCAGTGAAAGGATGCCTTCCCTGCCCCTTCCAGGCTGGAGCTGCTCACTGGAAGCTTTTATTTTAACACCGTGTTGGTCTCTGAAGGAAATCCCCAGTCGCTCTAATTTCTGTGTTAATGGCACCGAGCACCACCCATGGCCTGGGGAGCTGCTGCCCAGACATCAGCCTGAGATGCCACCAGGAATTTGGGATGCTGAGGGAGCAGGACACGGCAGCAGAGGCACAGCAAACCTTAGCCCTTGGTAGCCACCATGCCACCTCACAGACAGGACACTTCTGCTTTTCAGGCTCTCTGGAAGAGCTTTTCCTATCTGCAGCAGCACACCAGGAACACAGCAGGGCTCCCGCTATAAACAAACCCACCCTCAGCTGCGATGATACCGGCTGTGCCTTTGTTGACTCTGAAATTCTGCTTTTGAAGACAGCAAGGGGAGGAAACAAGAAGATGCAATCCTGGCTGCCACTCTACAACCACCCTTTTTTTCCTCTGGCTTATCTCATTTCACATATGTAAAGAACCACAGGCAAGATGTCTCTGAAAGTAAACAGGCACCAGAGCATGCTGCATCCCCTCCAAATCAGGGGCCAGCACAGGCAGCTCTCATTCATTCAGCAGCAGGTTTTTAATCCATGCCTGAGGAAGGGAGGCTGGGGACCACTTCTGGCACTAAGGATCAGGGGGATCTGCTGGGAAGCTTTAGCTCTACCACGATTGGTGATGGCTTTGGGATCAGTGCACAGCCCAAGTCCAGACTGGGACAGCACTGGTGGTCCTTCGTCATCTCCTAAGCAAGAATTTTACCATTATCCTTCTGACAAATCCACAGAATGGGCATAGAGTTCTTCACTTGAAAAAGAATTTTATAGCATCTCCTCAATTAAAACAGGAGATCTGCTTATGAACCCACATAAATTAAGAGCAGCTTTTACAATAGCTTTAGAGAGAGATGTGCATGTGGAAGGGTGGGACTGAGGTTGTCAGGGGTGCAGGTAGTGAAGGAAAGAGCCCGGAAATGAGCTGTTCTCCATGTTCAACATTTCTCCAATCATTTTCATATTAGCATATCTCTAAGTGCATGTAATTTTCACATCAAAGGGTAATTTTTTTAGGTATTTAAAAAAAAATAAAAACAACAAAAAAACCCCTAGGATTGAAGTAGAGAATAATTTCTTTCCTGAAGTCTTTCAAGCAGCTCCTCTCTATGACATGACAGTAAAATTACAGAGGAGACAAGTGTTTAGAAAACTCTTCCCTGGAATTCAGATTATTCTTCAAGCACAGAGTAAAAAAGGTTCAGCCAAACTGCAACAGGAGACATAAAGAAAGCCCTGGGAGCACCAGAATAGCAACTTTACAGTATCTTCACTCAGGAGCAGCCTGAATCCTCTGCCCTTTGCTTAGGGGCTGAGATAATCAGCATTTTTGAGCTTGTGGTGGGGAGGGAAAACTGGAGACAAGTCTGAGCCCTTGTCTCCCACCAGTCCTTCCTAGCCAGGGTGGTCCCCATGCAAAAGCTGGGAGTAAATCCCCCCCTTTCCCTCTGCACTGCTCATCCTTTGCTCTGCAGCCCACGAGGCTCTTTTACTCCTCTGGATGCAGACAGGGGCAGCATGGATGGTCACCAAGCACTTCTCTCCAACCCTCACTAGAGCCTTGCAGGGCCCCTTTTACTCTCCCCTGCCTCTTGCAGCAGCTTGAGGCTGGTCTTGGTGCTGTGTTCCAGCAATCGCAGGAACCAGGCTCGGCCAGGAGCTCTCCTTTAATGAGATTTTATTAAAAGACTCTATTACAAATAGCCACTTAAGCAAGTGAACCTTTGGAGCCTTTAGTCCATGATGTCAGTGCTGTGGCTGGATGTTTCCTGGGAGTACTAAACCTGATGCTAATATAGGGCTGTTCTATATGACAGCTATAAAACTGCTTAAGCGTACCAGGCAGGAGGCCAGCAGTGCTTTTTGTGGCTAGCAAGGCTTGGCTAAAGGTCCCCTGCAACAAGGCAGGAGGAAGCAGAGCCCTAGGCAGGGATTCAGCTTTCCCTCACCTCCTTTACAAGGCTGGAAAACCCCCTGAGGCTGGAAAAATCCACACAGCAGAGACTCCGCAGCAAAGCCTTTGCATCCGTGCTCAGATCTCCTGTGGCTGGAGAGATTATCCATCTCTGTGCCCTGCCTGTGGGGCCCCCGAGGCAGCTCTGCATCATCTCCCACATGGGATACACCACACCACCTCTTCTCCTACAGCCCAACCATAGCCAGCAGCTGTAGGAATACCCAAAATTTCTCTAAGCTCAGTGGGTTTATTGTTACATCCAGTAGCACCATCGACACCAGCCTGGCTTTTCAGCCTGCCCTCCACTGCAGTGCTGCCTACCTGCCCTCTCCTCACAGGCATCCCTGGGGCTGCACGTGTCCCCTGGCAGCTGCCTGACCTCAGCAAAGCCTCCTGTTTGCAAATCACACCCAAGATACACGAGGAATGCCAGCAATGTTTGCCAGCAGTCACCGATATTAAAACTCACAGCAGAACTGCTCCGACCCACCTGTCAGCTGGGGAGAGATAAGCAGAGGGCATAATAACACACATTAATCACTTTTTAATCTGCAGTGTTCCACCAATAGGTGGCACCAGCAATTTTTGGATGTGCTACAACATGGTACATCTGCTCCCTTGCCACAAGGCACTCGGCCCATGGCAGGGCAGGGAGGATGGATGGACCATCTATTGCCATGGCAGCATCCAGCCCCCCTCTTTTTCCTTTGAAGAGGGAAAGGTTAAAACTCCCACAGCCAATTTTTCCTTCCCCAAACAAACTTATTTCCAGGAATAAACCTAACTTGAATGAGTCTTTCAGGGAATATGAGTCTGGAAGCTGTATGCAAATAGATCAGAAAAAATTGCTTGAAATGGAAGAACAGACTAAGCCTCTGTAGGAGACACAGCAAGAACACAGTTTAACACAGCAAACCCAAAACTTCTCGTAACTGAGGCTGGCCACTCATGTGAAAACATCTGAATCAGAATCTAACACGGTTTAAATATATTGCATAAATATATTACCTTAACTAGAGCATCCTACAGAGGAAAACATCACACCACACATGTGCCCAAGACACATATGCTCAATCTCTGTACACACAATAAAGGAGAAGCAACCCCAGCCAGGTCCAACAAAGCTTGTTGCTGACACAACTTCACAGAGAAAAGTTCCCAGAGTCAAGGCAAGGCTGGAAACAGCCTGAGAAGCAAAGTCCCATCAGCTGTACCACACCACTACAGGTGCACAGCATCCAACCACTTCAGCTTACAACTCCATGCAGCTGAATTCAGCCCGTATAAATTATTAAAGAGTCTGCAGAACATTACACAGTTCATGTAGTTAATGATTATAGTTCAGTGTCTAGGTCAGATATAATTAGATGTTACATTAAAATAGCTTCACAGAGCCATTTATTCTGATTTAATTACTTAAAATGATAATATAATGAGCAGTGCTTTCAAAGAAAAAAAAGAAATCTTTTAATGAGCTCATTTTAAGTTAATATAAGGCAAATTAATCATTTAACAAAATGCGGTGAAAAGACAAGTTCATATTTCAAAATATGTTGTGCCTTTGTCAAGGGGGTTTGTTTATTACCATGCTGGGAAAGACACAAAAATGGGTGGCCCTTGAAACGACATCACAGCCCACTGTACATCTGGAACATCTTTAAACCATATTTTCTTCCTTCCCCAGATATACCTGCTATGCCAGAGCCCTTTGAAATACAACCTGAGCAGCAGATTTATGACCATCAAACTGTGTCTTTATCCCAATGTGAAGCAGAGCTATAGCCGTGCAGAGCAGCCACCCGAGGAGGTGAGCTCCTGATGAAGGGTTAATCGTGCCTTGGTTCATTAATCATTCATTTGCTGGCTCAGAAAATTAGCTTTCACTTGTTTGTTTGCTCAAGAAGCGATAAGCCCATTCCCTCGCTAGTTCATCTATTTTCTTCCCTTTTGCATTGTTTTAGAGATTTTAATCCTTTCCAATTTTTGTAATCAGTCATTTTGGTCTTTTAGCAGGAGCGTTTCCAAGCGTGCAATTACTGGAGTGAAAGCAGGCAGCTCTCTGCAGGGAAGGAGCAGGCTCTGGTTCACAACCCTGCCAGCAACCGCAGCCCACCTCTTGTCCCACAGGGCACCCCGCACAGCCCCCGAGCAAAGGTGTCCCCACCTCCAGGGCCAGCCCATTTCTCTGCAAACAGGACTCCCTGCACTCCCACAGGCATTTAAATAAACTATTTAGACAGGGGCTTAAGAGCAAGGCAAGACATACTGAGTGGTTTGCAGGTCGTGTCCCAGTCACTCACCTCTTCTATCCTAACCTGGAGCTGCAGCCTCACAAAGCCAGCAAGGAAAACCTGCAGACATTTGTGGAGGAGTTAAAGGGGGGGTCCTTTACCTCCTCCCGAGGCTGATTTCTTTCTCACAACACAAACCTGTCTCAATAAAAGATTTTCAAACATTTCCACAGCATCACCTGCCAAACCCGTGGTCTTCCAGCCCGGGCATCACTTGGATACCTCAGCGAGGGAGTGGAGACTGCCTGTCACACGGCAACTGCACTCCTCCCACCAGGAACATAAATAATTTGGGGCTACACATCTCTTCCTTAGCGCATCGCCTCTGCTCCCAATTAGGCAAAGCCGGCGGCTTTCAGCTGCCGCGGCTCCTCAGCAGCGGCCCCGGGAGCGGCGGTGCGGTGCTATGACAACACTCCGGGTGCCATCCATCTCTCAGGTGGCACAGGCAGCCGCCGGGTGCGCCCACCCGTGACCTCCCCGGCCCCTCCCTCTCAATTACTGCGGCTTAGGTAGGCTGCATCTGCGATATCACTCTCCCTTTGTTGGTTGTTGGTTTGTTTTTTTTTTTCCCCTTTTTAAATATTTTTTTTTAATTTTTTTTTTTCACAGCCCAACTCACCCAGGTTTGCAGCAGCAAAGCCCCCCTGGCCTGTTGCCCACATTTGCTTGTGGCAGCAGACCAAAGCAGGATGTGTGCAGCCCAGCGTGGCCTCAAACTCCACTCGCTGCTGCTTCCCCTTTTCTAGCCTGGAACCTGGGTTTTGAGGAAAAACACATCTTTGAGCTGCAAGGCCCCAGCATGAGGCTCGTGTCACACAGTCATTAATAAGGCTTTCCAGACAAATCTGACTGGAGAGATAATAGGCTTAAACAATTAGAAAAAGAAAAAAAAAAGTTTAAAAAAATTTCTGTGATGGAGTGTTTTCTTGTCCCATTCACTGTAATCATTTTCTAAATGTAGATCATTATATATGATGCAGGCAGCAGTGTTCCAGGGCTAATCAGGCCATATGTTTCCACATTTTGAAAAGAAAACTAATTAAAAAGAAATGAAAAATAAAAAGAGGGGGAAAAAAGAGAAGGTTTGTGAAGAGGACTGGTAGGTTTGGGTCGGAGAGGAGTGGTGAAGGAATCTTTCAGGAATGTATACATTCGCTCGGCTCGGCTCTGCGTTTTGTTTTCAGAATTGTTTCTGGCAGAAACCTAAAGAAAAATATGAACCAGATGTACAAGGAAATAGTTTCTTCATCAGAATGAGAAGAATAGCTCTCTGTCTGCCAACAGAATTGGAGCCTTTATGTTTTACCAAGGTGATGTTAAAAATACCCTTCAGTGGTGGGTTCTCCTCCAGCAATGCCAGGGGCAAATGGGACACAGGGGGAGCATCCCTGGGAAGGGGGATGCCCCAGGGGAGCTTCTACAACTCCCCAGGACTGCATCTGCCCCTCCCAGGTGCCCTCAGGTCTGGAGTGAGTGGTGGCACATCCCAGAGCCAGCAGAGATCCCAAGGCCCTGGCAGTGCCAGGCAGGCAGCCAGGGCTGGGCAGGGCACCTGGCAGGCAGCTGCTGCTGCTGCTGTGTTCAGGTTTCTCCAACCACTCCCAAGGATTCACCATGCCAGGGGCTCAGTCCTGAGCCAGGCCCTCATGGCACTGGGGGCTGCACAGGTCTCGTTTTTCCCTAAGGGTTCAGGGAACACCTGGCTGGGGTGGGGAAGAGCAGAGTTGAAAGTCTCATCCAAGGGCAGCCCTTGGCAGAAGGGAGGTGGGAAGAGCCCAGGAACACCCTGTCTGTCCCTTGGCAGAAGGGGTGAGGCTCCAACTGATATCTCAGCATTGCCCCCTCACTTTCATTTGCCAGGTAAAGCAAATCCTCTCCAGCTTCTCATTTCTCATCTGCTCCAAGGTTGCAGCACAGGATGTGGGCTGATGGCTGATGGCCCAGCCCTGGTCTGCCCTTGCAGGGCGAATCCTCCATGCCCACCTCCCCTGGGCATCTGCACCATGTGACAGAAACATGAGCAGCATCTCTGATGACACAGATCCTTTCCCAGCCATGCTGGAAAGATGGGAAAAGTCCCAGAAATGGGTCATCAGCTCCATCACAGCATCTTAGCAGAGGTGTGAGGAGGGCAGGAACTGAGACCAAGTGGTGGGGAGGAGAAATAGTAACAAATTATTCCTTTGCTCCAAATTACTGGCTCATGACAAAACTAGGCATGGGCAAGAGGGCAGGTCCTGAATGCTGAAGTGCTTTCATCCCTCATCCTGCGGCTGTGGCCATGCCTGAAGCCCTGCTCCACTCCTGGGGTCCTCTGTGTCCCTGGGGCACCACGGGTTCCTGCTGGGAGTAGGAGGATCCACCACACCAGGTGACCATCAGACACCCTGGGGTTGCACCCTGTCACCTGTGGGTGCTGCAGAGGCACAGCCACCTCTCCAACCCATCAGGGCTCCCAGGGAATCCCCAGTGACTCCAGTGAGGTCAGTGACTTGGGAGGAGCTCAACTGGAAAGCAAATAGGACAGGAAGAGAGCAAGAGGGAGCAACCAGGGAACTTTAATCTCATTAAATACACCTTGAGGCTTAAAGTAATTTTGCCAGAAGGAGTCTTTTTCTTGCCTTTAACCTTGCTCCAACCTCCCTGCAGCAGGAACAGGCTTTACAAGGACTCGTCCTTCTCTGCTTCGGGCAGGTCAGAAATCTCTCTGAATCCTCCTGGGTGCTGGATTTGAAAGGGGGTGGGAAAAACATTGCACTGATCTACTGAAACCAGCTTATTTTGAGGGAACCACCTCAGCCTTGATGAACAGAATTGCTGATGAGGATCTCCAGCAGCAGTAGCAGGCAGTGGCTCTTCCGTAGGCGTTTGTTGTCCACAGAAGATGAATTTCTGTCTCTCAACAGTTTTTAATTCCGGTAGAAAAAGTTGTCCAAGGTTTTGTAATTAAAGGTGAGGAGACCCAAGGCCTCATTACAGTAGTATTGCAGGATCTTTGTGTTCTGGCCAGCACTACTTTAAAACAAACAAATGCTGCAAGCTCTGGAGTTGGCTCAGCAAATTGGCTTAGTCCTCATAGGCACTAGCTAATACAAAGAGCAAGCAGTTCAATTTTTCTGCACTGAAAAAACCCAGTTTCATCTGTTTGAAAGCCAGCAGCATCAGCTTCCCAGGTCTATCACAACTCCCCATAAATTAAAAAGCTCAGTTGTATTTCACAAAGCATCTAAAGCAGCTGAGATTTCACATGGGACACCCGGGAGAGAAGTTTAACAGTGCGTGTTTCATGGTGATTGGCAAATTATCAGGTCATTGCTCCAACTTCCACAAACATCAGCAGCCAAAAGCAATAAAAATACAGGTTTTGGTCTCAGGAGCCTTCAAACTATTTTCCAGAGTTCGACTGCATGACAAGATGCTCACTACGACACTGCAGAAGCACTGAGCTGCCTAATTAGAATAACACAGATGCAGTTAGTTCAGTTTTTAAAGTCAATCAGAACAATAAGCATAGAACAAACAGATTTTCACAAGAATTGATCAAACATATTGCTTGCTTTGTGTTTTAAATGCAATTTTTCTATTTTGTCGGTAAGTGACCCTGAAGAATCACATTCCTTCTTCGGCCAGGGTGCATCTCTACAGGTGGCCACTCTTCAGCTTACCTGGAATTTGTCTCATTCAATGGTCTCAGCACCGGGAAAAAGCTCCCACACACATTTATTCAATGGTCTCAGCACTAGGAAAAAGCTCCCACACACATTTCTTCCAGCTCTCCCATCTGACAGGCAAGCTAGGGGCGGGTATCTCCAACCTCAACATTTCCCTGACAACAATATCAAGAAAAAAACTCCAGGGGTTTTGTTAATAGAGATGAACTTCAAACATCCTTTTTTCCCTGATTTAAGCGGGCTGTAATCCTATAGGGTTGATATTTCTCTCAGTGGTGAGAGCAGATACCAACGAGTTGTTTCCTGAAACACTCACAACTGCTATTGATGCTTTTTGGTTTTCTTTTTTTTAACTTTGCTTGAAAAACTTCGAGTTCCTCCGAGCAACCAGGAGCTAGACACTCCCCCTCCTTTTTTCCTTTTTCCCCCAGCTTTGGGAAGGCTGCTGCCTGCACTGGAGGCAGTGGGGCACAAGCCCGCGCTGCGTTTTGCCACAAAAAGCACAGCTGGGTGCACAGCCCATCTGCTAGAGGAGACTCCAGATGCCGACAGAGCATCCTTCTCTCCCTGCTCGGTGTTTGTACCCTCTCTCTGGCTCTGCCCTGCCTGCTCCTGCTCTGCTGCCGTGCTCTCCCGGGGCTGAGCAGCGCTGCCGAGGGGATAAGGGGCTGCGATTAGGACCTGCAATTCCCTGCTCGTGTGGGCTGGCAGAAAATTACTGCTCAGCCGGAGAGGAAAATAACATCTTATTTACCGTCTCTCCTGGGACTCGTCTGAGGGCTGAGCAAGTGCTGACTCACAGGCTGCGGAGAGGTGCCGAAATGCAAAGCCCAGCTGTGAGCTGTGAGATCTCCTCAGCGCTGGCAGAGCCCCATAGCCGGACCCGCACCTGTATTGGCACCGGTACCCACCACGGCTGTCCCCGTGGACCAGAAATGGGACTTTCTGCCTCCAGACACCTCAGGCAGTTTGTGACTGTCCCTCCACAGGCAACAGGAGTGGGGCTGGCTCAGCCAACACCCTCAAAGACCGTGGGGTACGTGGCCGGGGGTGGCAGGGACAGGCGAGGGGCCATCACACACTTCCAACCCCACAGAGCTGCCAAGAGAGCCAGGAGCTTTAAAAAAGGACCCTGCCTCCCCATTTCACTTTCCTGCTGAAAACATCTGGTCGGCTTGGCACCTATGCTGCAGCAAATATAGCAGAGCATCTTGCTCACGGGCACGGTGCCACCGCGACAGATGGGTACGAGCACAGGCAGCCAAGAGACCTTGTATCAGCATCAAGTGTGTTTGCTAAGGGCAGGATTCGCAGCCAGAAATGTCAAAATGGCTGAGTTTCCGTGCCTGTAGATACCAGGGAGGCGAGACTGTGCTTAACCAGCTCTGGGCAGGATTAAGCTCTGGAATGGTGGGGGGAAGCTCATTTCTGCAGCTACAGAGCGTAAGTTTCTGGTCGCGTGGAGCTGGATTAATTTCTGGCTTGGGGATGTTCCCGCTGCCTCATCCCGTTTCCAGGCGAGAGAGCCCACGGATTGCCCTGGAGCTGGCGGGACACCAGCAAGGCGAGAAAGCCATAATCCCACAGCCGGGAGGGACACGGGCAACAAATTTGTCTTTGCAAAACGGGCTCAGAGACCTGCTCTCAATTAACCCCAGGTCAGCTCGGCAGGCACAGGGAGGTGCCAGCGCGTCCCCGCTGCGCACACCCTCGCAGCCCCGGGCGAAGCTACGCCTGGCTTCGCCGGGCCGACCGCTGCCTTCATTTTCCATCAGGGAAAGAGCAAAGGACTAATTGCACTAATTAGCCTTGCCCTCATTTCACGGCAATTTCAGAGCGCTCGGCAGAGCGCTGAGCCCCGTGGCGGGTCGGGAAGCGGAGTGGGAAGGAGGAGCAGCAGACGTGCAGCAGGAAAGGTGTGGGACGGGCTGTTTCTGGTCACTCCGGGCGGCACGGGTCCTTGGAGCGGCCACCGCAGAGACAGCCGCCACCCCCAGGGACAGCGGGAGCGCTGCCGAGCATCCTGCAACCCCCATCCTGCACTCCGCATCCCCCATCCTGCATCCCACATCCCCCATCCTGCATCCTACATCCCCCATCCGCACCCTGCATCCCGCATCCTGCATCCCGCAACCCGCATACCCCATCCTGCACTCCGCATACGCCATCCTGCATCCCCGATCCTGCACCCGCACCCTACATCCTGCATCCTGCACCCCGCATCCCCCATCCCGCACCCTGCATACCCCATCCCGTATCCCCCATCCCGCATCCCGCACCCTGCATCCCATACCCCGCATCCCGCACCCTGCATCCCCCATCCCGTATCCCCCATCCCGCATCCCGGACCCCGCATCCCCGCCGGGGACTCTCGGCAGCCCCCGGGAGCGATGCCCGGGGGGTCGGGAGGGGAATGGAGCAGCGCAGGGAGGGAGATGCCCGTGCCACGCTCCCCGTCGCTGACAAGTGATTGACTCGGCCGTTGTGGTCCTGCCTGGTCACACAAACAAACACGGTCCGTATGAAAATGTCGGCTTTCTAACCCCAAAAACGCTTCCCGTGGGAAAACGTGGTTGGTTGCTTGAAGAGGGGATAGAGAGGCATGGGATGAGCTCATCAGAGGGGCTGGAGGGAAACGAGAAGCAGGGCAGAGATGTTTTTTCTCCCACACGGTTACAGCCTGCCTCACTCCTTCCTCAGCTGGTGCTTTAAGAAAAAAGTAATGCAGCACATACCCGGAATGGGAAAGGAAGGAGAGTTGGCAGGAACCAGCACGTCTGCACTTGTTTTAAATTTTTATATTTATTAAAAAGCTCTGGAAGTCTCTTGCATTCCAGCAGCCTTTGGAACAGCACCGAAATAAGTTACATACTGGGGAATGCTTGATTTCCAGCAGCTCCAGACAAACATATCTCCTGAAGGGACTGGTAAGGATGGGCACAGGAGTGACTTGTCCATGCTTAATCCCATCTGTGAAATGTTCATATTCTCCAGTCTGAGCCCTTCTGGCAGAGCCAGGAGTCAGCAGCAAGCTGGCCTCTAGTCTAACCATGAGGGTGCTTGGATGGAGGTGTTTACAGAAACATTAGGCACCTCCAGCAGCTCTAAAACCTCCAGCAAACAGCTGATCTAAGAGGGATCATAAAGAAAGTAATTAAATACTGAAATGCCACTAAAAAGACAAGAGATGGAGACAGCTGGCAGTGCCTTGACCCTCTGTGCTGATGCCAAGAAACTGCCCAGACCACAGGAAACTCTGGTGAAGAAGGCAAATGCTGCCCAGACAGCCCAGTTTTGTGAAAATAAGATGCTTAGCCAGCTTCCAAATCTGCCTCTGAGCCCCTGAACAGGACACCAGGGAGGCACAGGAGAGATATTCCATAGATCAGGAGCAAACCCACTGCCCAGCACCAATGTTTAGCTCTGGTAGTTCCTTCCCCACAGCGATGCTTATCCTCCCTGCCAGGGCTGCTCCCTTCACCCCCTGACCACTAAGAGCCTCAGACCTCCAAATTTTGGGGATGTTTTTGCCTGCAGCAGGCTGGAATCCACCCAGTGCTGCAGCTGGCAGCCGGGTGGAGCAGGCAGAGCCAAGGCTGGCACAGGGACACTGGCTGTGGGCACTGCCAGCAGCAGCACAAGGGGCTGGGACCTGCAGACAGCTCTTCTCAGCAGTGCCAGGCAGGATCAGGGGCTGGCTGAGGAAATCAGCTCTGGATCAAAGCAATGTACTGATGTGAGACCCACTGGGAAAGTGAGCCCCCTCCAAAAAAAGTTATTTCAGAAGAAATCCTGAGTAGATCCAAGGGAAGGAGGGGAGGCAAGAGAGAGAAAAAGGACAGAAAAGAGCAGGAACTCTCCTAAGACATCTGAGAAGGACAGAATGGTGGAGAGAGGGTGAAGTCTATGCAAATGCTGGATGAGGAATGAGTATTTTGCACAGACCAGGATAAGACTGTCCTTACCTGAGCCATGCAGCTCCTCAAGACCCTCTGATTTGCCACAGTCACACTTTAAACTCTGGAATTTCATCTGGAATGCAGATTAAATGCTGATTTTAGAAGTACACGGCAGCTTTGGGGACACAAGAGCAAACAAAGGACCTGGCTGCAGGTACAAGGGGAAATGCACTTTTTGCTTTTCATTTTGGGGGAAAAAAACACAGATTGCAAGTCCAGATAACTGAATTACTTAAATACACACAGCTGTTTTATACAGAGCCTGCAGATCCAGCTGATTGACAAAACTCACTCCGAATATCTTGAAATGCCATAAAATACAGGAGGTGTGTATTTGATAACCACGTCCTACAACGAGGACATCCTACAACACAGACATCCTTTATCCCCCTGCAATTACCTTCACGCAGCTCTGCCTTATTCAGCAGCTCTGTGGTCTCCAGACTTTGGAGATTTACCTCTTTACATTTGCTTTTTCTCAGTTTTTTTCAGTGACGAATATTACAGCTTCTGAGATGAAAAGAGGCTGGGAAGAAAGAGAACTCTTTACCTGTGAGGAATGAACAAGAGAAATAGGAGGACACAAAAAACAGCCGAGTTTCTCCATGTACTTTCTCTGCATCCTTTGTATTCCCTGAGCTGCAATGAAAGTGGCAAATCACAAAACCCTAGTGCAGGACAAAGTTCCACAAGGCATCAAAATAAGTCTGTGCTGCTCATAGGCCAAATAAATTCAGAGCATCCAGCAAAGACCTAGAATTTATTGTTGTTTACTAGAGCAGACCCAAACATGCTGCTGTTAAAAAATTAGGGAGAGGTCTGGAAGTGGCAATTATCCCCCCAGATCAGTGGAGAAGGAATCTAACTTAGCTTCCTTCTGGTGCTAATAATTAGAAGGACTTGTGAGGCCTGAGGGGGCATTAGGTTGTTTACAATTTAGACTTTACCAGATGAATTAAGGTCTATCAGAAGCCAGCAGAAATTTCCCAGGAGGGGTTTGAGTCCTGCTGGGCAGGTTCTCTGTGCTGTCCAGAGCAGCAGGAGTGCCCCTTGGACTGAGACAGAAAACAGCTTTAAAAGGATAAAAAAATGGAAACCAGGCTGAATTAGCCCAAGGAAAAGATCAATATCTATACACCTGAAGCTGGTAGCAAAGCTCTGCCTGCAGAAGAAGAGGGAGACTGGAGCACTGCTCCTGTGTGTGGAATGGGACCTCACCGTGGATGGAATAATAACATTGCCTCCAGTCAGCTAACAGCCTTTCTGGGAAAGAGGCAGAGGTGAAAACTGCATTGCCTGTTGTAATTCTTTCCCCCCAGTTCTGGAGCTTTGTACTGTTCTGTCCTAAATGACCCAATATGGGACTTGGATCAGACAGGCCCTAGGTGAGTTCTTCCCCAAATGTGACAGTTAATGCCATCTGAAGGGCTGCCCAAAAAGGCTCCTCTGGAAAAGTTCTTTCTCCAGCTAACCTCTCCTCCAATTTAGTACTTTACATCTCAGATTTTGAAGCCAATTTTCTTTTTACTGGGGCTTTAATGAAAGGAGCAAATTATTTATAATGGCAGTTGTTACTCTGGGAAGAGGAAAGTGAAGCTCTTAGGACTTTTGCCCTAGACCTCATGTCACTTTTTAGCTCTGTTTGAGCAGCAGAGGCACAGTTTTTACTCCAGTGGCTCATTTATTCCACACAAATTGGCACAAAGACTTATGACAGCAATGGAGACTGGGGGGTCACCTTGGTGAGCAGGAGGCATGTGGGAGGGTCTCTCACATCTCTGGATGGTCACAAATGGCCCTTGAGAGCAGGCACCACTGCCCCCACCCCAGTGGGTTTTGCCTTCTTGTTATCACACTGCCCTGCTGTAATTCTGCCTCTCTCCCTGGCACCAGACACTTTCTGGTCCTGCTCCATCCCACAGTCCAGGCACCCAACACCAGCCAGGGCCTCTGCAGCTCTGGCCCTCAGGCTGACCAAAATGTCTCATTTAATCCATTAGCAGCTTCTAAAATGAAAGCTTTTAGGGACATGAACAGCTGAGAGCAGGAGAACACCCACTGCCCATGCTTGGGGAAGTGATGAATGCCCCTGGATTCACCCAAGGGAAGTGCCTGAGCCTCTGAGGGGTATGGTGAGCCTTCAAACATTTCAGCTGCTGTGAAAAGTTGGATTATTATTTTAATTAGCTCTGTCCAAGCACTGTCTGGGTCCTGAGCATGCACTTTCTCTCTCAATCATCACACAGAGCAGCACAAGGCTCCTTGCAAAAAATAGACAGTAAAGGAGCCCAAATCCACAACTTTTTAAAACTTCTGACTTTCATAACAATCTGTTTATTTTATTAGCTGAGAACTGACAGTAGGGTGAATGTTGTTTGAGTCAACTTACATATATAGGTAAAAAAAAAAAAAAAAAACCCAGTGACTTAGGAAAGGGGTCTGGGAAGGGAGAGGCAGGGAGGTGGGAAACGACTTATTGCTTTGCAATAAAGCTTTTAAAGAAAAGAGAAAGGGGTGGGGAGAGAAGGAAAGAAAAGAGCAGCAGGAGGCCATCTAACAAAGCAGATTCTGCCCAAATTGCCAGCGAGAGGCCCACAAGTCAGTGGGGGCTCACGATGGGGGCAAAAACTCCTGCAGCCCTGAGGATATTGTGAGGTGACTAAAGTGCTTTGCAAAGTGAGAACAGCCTGCCCTGTCGCTGGGGTCCTTCCTTTGTTTTCTCAGCCCTGCAAATCACTATCTGGATGGTATTTTGTAAAGACAGCCCTTGCCTGGTGGGATGGTCAGCTCCCTGTAGCCAGTGTCCTACAGCATCTGCATCCCCTTCTGAAATTATTTCAGGGCAGCTGCACTCATAGTTGCCCTCCACAGATTTCCCTTTGGAGCAGAGGATACCAAACTCGTGGCAGAGACAATATCTTGTCTGAATGTCACATCCAAATGAGTAAAAAGACTTCGACTAAGCCAACAAGCAAATGCTTCTTGAAAAATCCCACCAGTTGCTCCTTGCTCAGTGCAAACCAGCAGGATGCTCCAAAGCTCACTCTGTAACCTGCTGCATCCTCTGTGCATGAGAGAGCACACAGCCACTGCTCTGACACACCTGTGTCAAAAATAAATTTTGTCATTGTTTGGAGCAGTGCCTCGCTTTACCAGCCAGTGAAATGGGCAGTAAATCTGCCCCACACAGTCCCCATTTCTTGCTGGTGGAGGAAAATCCCTGTGGCTGGATGCTGAATGCTTTGGATCTGTGGGAAGCCACATCTCCCTCAAAAGAGCCCCCAGCCAGGACCAGCCTCTGCAGGACAACTCTGCTGTGAGGGGAGACTTTGAAGTCCTGTCCTTTCTTCTCTTTCAAGGAGCGATTTATAGAGGCACTTGCTGCCACGAGATTGATGGACAAAAGGGCTGGATCAGCTACTGTATAGTCAGGGGTGAAAGCCTGGATCCATCAAGGTCAGTGGCAAAACTCCCACTGACTTCAATGAGGGCAGGAATTCCACCCTGCTCTCTGCTTTGCTGGATGCACTTTCACATGGAAACCTTGTGTCACAGCCAGACAGATGTTAAATTCAGCTTTTCCTTCAGCACACACAGCACAGAGACCCTCTGGAGAAGGCACTTCAAAGAATCCAGGTTTGGAGTCTGCACACACGTGTGCACACACAAACACACACACCCTTCCCCAAAGGATTTGATATCCTGCAGAGCTGCAGGAAAACACACTTTGTGAAAGGAAAACAGAAAACACTACACCCCAGGCTTGGGCAGAAGTGACCTGCCTTCCTCCCAATGGGCTCCATAGGTTTTATGTAGTGGTTTACTCTGGTGATTAATAAGACATTTGGTATTTGATGGGATTTATCAACCTCCCTGTCCAGGAGAGCACACACCTCCCAGAAAAGAACAGCAACACCCTCAGATACACAGCTGCTGCTCAGAACTTTGAGCAAGCACTGTGCACACACTGCTGAGGGACAGTCACCCTCGTGTTTGACATCAGAGATGCTGAGACACCAGATGCTGATGTGAAGCTAAACCAGGTGAGGTCTGAAGGAGCTGCTGTGGGTACCAGAGGCAGCCTGGTTCCAGGATAGGCACAGCTGGACAATGCCTGTCACCCAGCCCTGGGAGCCATCCCCATTCCAAGGACCAAGCAGCAAAATCCCAAGTTAGCAGAGACTTTGCTGAAGAAATACCTGCTCGACCCACTCTCTTCCTGCACTTTTTTTGACCATATGTTGTCCAGCTACACTCCCCCATGCAAACATTCATCAGCCCCACGTTAATCTGCTTCCTGGTCTGTGCTTAGCAGGCATTTTTAAGATGTCACTGGAAGAAATACCTCCCACATGTGCTGCAGCATCCTTGTCTGTCAGGAGCTCAAGGTCCACCAATGCCTTTCCTCCTTCCCCTGTGCTTTTCATGCATTTTGCCAAGTAAGCAGTTTTGGGCTTCAATTCTCCCTCACAAACACTTCTTTATGAGCTAATGTTAATACCCAGGAGAGATGCAGTCGGACAGCATGGGAAAGTGGAATTTTCTGCTTCCAGAGGAGATAGCACGTTCCCCAGCAGCAGGCCTGCTCGTGGGATAATTGCCACAAAAAATTCCTCCTAGCCATATGGGCAGAGCAGGGAAAACTTCTTTCTCTCACTGTCCCACTATGGCTGTCATGAGGAAGGAGGAAACTCCATCATTCCCACTCTGAGCCATCTTGCATGGACAGAAACCTTGTGTTCATGTCTTGCAGGACACCCAGGGCAGTGACCAGGGCAGCTTCAGTGCATGGAATTTTCCTGAGTGTGGGGAGGAGGGCAGGGAGAGGCAAGAAGCCAACTAAAAAGAAATCTGTTAGGTTGGAAAGACACACAGGATTTCCAGGACCCCTGAAGCTGGACCCTGCAGCAGTCCATTGTTTTTCTGGTCTTGCTGCAGGCCATCCTTGGCACTCCAGGAACATACCAAGCTCTTCCTGCTGGCAGCAAAGCCCATCCCAGAGGCTGGAGAGACTTTGAAAATCAATTTACAGGCACTGAAGTCTCTGAGCATCTATTGCAGGGCTAAATCTAATGAGGGGGACAGGTAAGACTCACAGGCTGTGGCTTTCCAGACAGGCCTTCATCAAATGCACAGCCTGGAAAAGGGAAAGGTCTGGGCAGACAGTCTTGCTAGGCCTGGAATAAAGCACACTCCAGCCAGATTTGGGTTCAAATTACGTTTTCTAATGTACCACCAGAGATTTTGGCTCTGTTGTTACTGTGCAAAAGGATTTGTAATGGAATGGAGATTTAATCTATTATTGATTATTGTATTATTAAAAAAAGTAAAAATAAAGTCAGTTTCTTTGAAGGACAAAATAATATATTTTAAAGAACTCTGAAGTTTCATACTACCTCTTAAAAGTCTTTACTGCTCTTCCCTTTCCCCAATACAAATTTGTTACCAGAGACAAAGTTTTATTCTTGTGCTGTTTTATATCTCATGGTTTTACCTTGTAGCTCTCCACTCCAGCCCCAGCATCACCTACTTTATCTCTCCTTGTCACCTGCCAGCATTTCTCTCCCCTTGCATCTGCCTGGGCCACATCTTTCTGCTCCTCCAGGATACTCCAGCTTCAGTCACCAGCTGGGGTCCCTTTTACTTTATTTTCCATCCAAAAAAAATCCCCCCATCTGAAACATACATATGTAGAAAAATAACTTTGTACTTTGGCTATGAACGCTCTAGTTTGGAGACATTTAAAATCCTTCGGGGAAATGATTTTATGTCCCATAACTTGGTGTTACATGACATGGTTTAGTGCTCTAGAACTGTGAAAAGGTGAAGACAAGAGGCTGGAATGCCAAACCAAGCCAACTCTGATGCAGTTTTGGAGGCAGGGAGAGGGATGAAATGGCAGCGTGAAAGCCAGAGACAATCTACCCACAGAGGAAGGTGGAAAGGAGGCAGCAGCCCAGCTCAGCTCCAAAACCAGGCTGCCAGAGCCCTGTTTCTGCACCAGCTGTGGACAAGGGTCAGGCCTACCTGGCCATGCAGGACCAGGGGTGCTCACCCCTGTGCTCCCCCACCAGCCAGGCTCTGTGCTGTTCATATTATAAAATGAATTTTCACAAGAAACCCAATATTAAACCCAGGGGTTTTGGGTAAGGTGTGTGTATTGGGGTTCGTGTCAACAAAAATACACAGGGTATACAGCACAATCAACACTGTTGAAACCTTACCTTTTGCTATCCTTTGTAGTTTGTTATTGTAACTGCAAACCTAAGTCTACTTAAAAATATCTAAGTGCTGCTTTAACAGAGGTTTTGTTTTGCATCTTGTACAATTAAGCCTCTCAACAGTGGTTTGGGATAAGAGTACATTGGAGATCAAAGTCATGCAGCTACATTTTCCCTCATCACCTGAGGACCACGAACAAAACTCTGCAGATCACAGAAACCTCATTTAAGGTGAAAAATCCCATTAAGCTATAATGTGTAGATTCTTAACAGATGTTGTGCTGGAGCCAGCAGCTCCATGCTATGGCATCTATTGTGGAAGAACAGTATTTAGCCATGAGGTATTTCTTTCATAGCACGTTAAGATGCTTGAACCCCAGGGAAAAAAATAAATAATTTCGTTTGCAGTACATTTAAAAGCAACCTTAGACCTGGAGCTGTTAAGACTGGGCTTGTCACAAAGGGATCTAACTACAGGGCTGTCAAACACCTTCCTGCCTCCTTGTGGGCTGAGAAACCCAGTCCTGGCTGGGGAAGGCAGAATGGCAATGCTGTGAGTCACAGCAATAATGTCACCTCCCTCTGGCCACACAGCCAGAGCAGAGGGAGGAGGATCGAGCCAGAGCAGGGACGGGCAGGAATTGCAGGGACAGCTCTCACAAGCTGCTACTCGTGGATCCCAGTGTGCCAGCTGTGACTGAGCTCTGGCTGCAGCTCCTGCAAGTGCTAGGGAGGAGCACCAGAGATACCTGTGATTTCAAAAAAGCTATTGGTTTAAAGATGTTGATTGAAAAAAACCCCACAATAAATTGTTTGAGTAGGTTTCTGGCCAGCTGTGAGAAGGGACACATTTCAGCCATTCTGTCAGCTGGAAAAAAGCTAAACCACATCAGAATTAGTATTTTCGTGATGGGGCTGTGCTTTCCCAGTCACTTCCAGACAATGCAAAGCCTTTAGGAATGAGGAAACTCCCAAATGCTGCAAAAGGAAGAGCACTCCTGAGAAGCCCATCCTCAGCTCTGAATCACAGCCTGCTGGAGCTGGGCATCCCTGAAATGTTCCCTTGTGGCTGCACAGGCAGCAGCAGTGCCTGTGCCACCCATCAGTGGCAGCACCCTTGCTCGTTCCAGCCCTTCAGGTGGACTCTGGACCTTCCTCCCAGCAGAATTCCCAGGGCTCCCTCCCTGCAGAGCCCTGCTCCATCCTGCAGGAACAGCGCTGAGACACGGGGCCCTCGCTACACTCCGTGGCTGATAAGCAGCTCTCACTTTTAAGATCTCATAAATCACAATGTCAGGCAGCTTTTACGGTCTAATTGAACCTGGAGTCCTTCAATAATAAGCCCTTGAGAAGTGGGGGCAAAAAGAATTTCCCAAACTCAAGCTCTGAGGGGGTTTTTGCCCTTGTCTCCTGACTTCTGCCTCCAAGGCACTGTTTTGCTGAGCACACCCAGCAACCCCAGGCAGCAGTGATTAAGTGTCAGGTAAGTGTGTCAGGTAACTGCATGCAGAGGGAACAATGCTCACCATAGTGAGAGAAAAAGTCACCCAAAGGCCAGAGAGATAAAGCAAATCCTGCTCTGGATGTCTTCTCAGCACTCATGTCTCCGGTTTGTGGAAATGAAACATTGCAGCCTGTTAACTCCCCCAAGCCTGGAGAGGGATGGGATCTTATCCCTCAGCCAAAAAGGGGCTTTACGAGAGGCAGATTACAGGAATATCTGCTGTGAGGTTGAAGTTCTGCCTCGAGGAGTGGTTGAACTAATCAAACTCCAGCACATCTCTGCCACTCTCCATCCTGGTGTGATTTCATGAGGAGAAAAAGTAATCCTATCTTCTCCTGACCATGCTCACCTGTAACCACCAAGCCACTCCCACCCAGACCTGAAGCAATGAGCTCAGACAACCCACCCAGTCCCTGAGTGAATCAGGAACAGGAGGAATTGGTAACAACCAGGGTAACATGACCTCCTCATCTTCTCTTACAGCCAGACCCAGTTTCACCTCCCAGCCACCAGAAATCATCACAGTTATCCAGGAAATTACCTTGCTTCTCGATGTGCTCATTAGGCTCTTTACTTAGATAAGGAAGACTGAACTCCTTCCCCTTTCACAGAGTTTAAATCAGTTCTGGTAGTTCTGTACATTTTTAAGCATAATTAACTTCCATTTTAAAACCACAGACACTGAAACTCAAGAATTCATAGTTGATTGACAGCTACAACAAAATCCAGCAGCAATAACCTCTCAGCACCTTCCAAAGAGATCTCAGGAGATGCTCACCTTGGCAAGGATGGATCCTGGCACAGAGACCACAGTCCTGGATGATCCTGAATTTCTTGCACAGATCAGGATGGGCACCATTGCAAACTAAAGGATCCCTTCTAAGGCCTCTAGTACTTATAGTTAGAGAAAAAAAAAGAGGGGGAAGAAGACAAGCTGAATGAACAGAGCAGTTGTTTGCAAGTGCATAAGTAAACAAGCAAGTAAGCAATCAGAGGTGCTAGGTTTAAAATAAACCACTCCTTTAAATACTCAATTGGTTAATTGTTAACATTTGCTTGAAGCATTCTGTTAATTAGTCCATGAATGGCTTCTTTCTTCATCTGTTATAAAGGATTTCTCAATTCCAGCATCTTAATTATTTGCCTTCGTATTGGATCATCTCAGTGCACGCAGTAAAATTTCTTTTTTAAGTAGTAAGTTTTTCTCTCTCTTTTTCCCCCCTGCAACATGTAGGATTTTTTGTCATTCGTTATTCCTTGTCCAAGAGTGAGTACTTAATAGAACAGTGTTGGGAATTTTAGGCAAGAATTTAGGAAACTCAGATTTATGTGGGCACTGGTACACGAACATGGATCCAAGAAGAAGGAAAGGAATTTTTCTGTCGTGTGTATACGTGTTTGGAGGTAAATTTCTTTAATATTTGACCATTTGTCTGTGAAATTCAGGCAGGTTGAAAAGTCTCCTGCAGAGATGTACTGAAACTGAGCAGTCCAGAAAACAAAGGCTTGGGAACGTGGATGAGTTGGGAAGTGCCACTTGTACCCTGATAATTCTTTCCTTGACACCAGCTCAACACCAGAAGGCAACACAAACATTCAGGCTCTGCAATTAAATCTCTCTCTTAATTCCTCTCCTCCTGAGGAAATGCTTCACCAGCTGTTAACAGCTGTGTCAGAGTGCTGGGGGCTGAGCCAGGCTCCTGCCAGCACCTCGGGATGCTTTGCACTGCCTCGTGCTGGATTCCCAAAAATTCAGATTCTTCCATGGGCTTTGGTGAAGCCAATGAGCAAGGGAAGCCTCTGGTCAGAGCTCTCCAAACCCACCCCATCTCAGGCTGGGAAGGAAAGCTGAGGTCAGCAGATCAGCTCCCATTCCAAGGGAACCATCCCCATAACTTCGCTCACATTGAGGAGCAGCAACATCAATGGCTCTTCTGAGACACATTTAAGGCTGGCCTTGGGCCCAGGGATTTTGCAATTCACTTCTGTTCTGCCTTGAAATATGTTCCCTCACTAGATATTTACATTATTCCTTTATTCCAGCTTAGGTACATTGCACAAGGAATACATCCTGCTCTCTCCTTTCTACCATCCCTCCTCTTTCCTGCCCTCTCAGTCCCCACATTACTCAGAGCCCTGGGTAAAGCTCTTTTCCATGCTAAATATGCATCCAACCACTTAATGAGCTTTGGCCAGCTCGCCAGCAGTTTTGACAGGCCTGTTGAACCGGTGCCAAGCAGAGATGAATGTTTGGCTTGGACCAGCACAATGCTCTGTTTGTCTCATTGTTGCATTGGAAGTGTTAGCAAACTAATGTGACAGGATGGAGACGCATACAACTGAAAAATGGCTGAAAATGTAATTCCGTGTCAGCACTGACTCCTGAAGGATTATTTGTCTCCGGTGACTTTCAGGGAACTTTTCTTTACAAGCTCAGTATAAAGACAGGTCTGTGTGCTGGGGGAAAGCTATCAATTAGTTTTAACCCAGATGTAAGGAGCTGCCCTCTGCTCTTGCTTCCTAAGATTTACTGTAACTCAACCAGGCACTCTACCACTTTTTTTTTTTTTTTTACTTATTTTTTTTTCCTTTCCAAAAAAACCCCCCATGTATTTGTCTTCTTGCACAGCCCTGTAAGAGGCTGGACTCAGCTCTGCTCCTGGTGTGGGGATGGGCTCCTGTAAAGGCTGTAACAGGGACCCTCCAGGTCCACAGTTCAAGAGAAATTCCTGGATGAGAGCAAATGATGTTCAACTCCAACCAGAACCATCACTTCATGAGCAGAGCTCTGGACCATTCACCACGGACCATTGCAGAATTAGGCAGAGTGCAAGGAGTGAAGAATGATCCTTGTCTTTCATTTTCTGCCATTTTACTGCATAGACAAGCCTGTGGAGCTGGAGGCCATCTAAATCATGGTTTCCTTTTGGCATCTGGCTCCTTACTCCTTCTTCTGGAGCCTTTTTGCTCATTTGTTAGTTTTGGAGCTGATCTTCATTCTTGTCTCTGCAGCACCATTTTCCCCTTTACATTAGATGAAAGATTCAATCTTCAAAAAAGCAGAGTTACAATCAGCCTCATGTTATTCATTCCCATTAGGAAGGCAGAGTCACCCAGGAGATACCCAGACCCACCTCCCAGTGTTTGTCCTCTCCAGACAGGGAGGTCAGGGTTTCCCAAGCAGCTGTGGTGCTGTGAGTGACATCCCTGACCATGGCAGGGGTTTGGAACCAGATGATCTTTCCATCTCCAACCATTTTATGATCCTGATAAACACATATCTATTGCTTTTGAGTCTTAAAAACCTCTGTAAATCCAGACCATCACTGTAGATGACATTGTTCATGTGCAATAACGGTGGCCACCACCCCCAGAATTATGAACTGCCCATGTACCCACCCACCTAAAGAAATACACAGCTTCACTGGACATTTTATAGTTTGTTCCTTTCACTTTTATAGCCAGCACTGCAATGATAAATATAGCTGTTTAACCAAAGTCAATGTACTGGAGGCAAAAAAAGGATAAACCACGAACATTTATTTGGATTCTTTCTGCAACAGTGTAAATACTACAGTTCATTATAAAAATAATGTAAAATAGTCTTCTTAGTGTTATGCTGGCTTTGCAAATCCTTTTAATTATGTCTATATTTCCAACTGCTTGGATGTCAGAAAGAGATGAGCTGGTGCTAAACATGTCCAGTTTGTTGGGGTTTCATTCAGTTTTGTATCACCGAAGGATTTTTCAATACCTTGGGTCTTCTTATCTTGTCAGGGGCTATTACTTTTTTATTCCCATGACAATTTACTAGAAACAGAAAGTATAAATTTACATTTGACTCCTAGGAAAATTGCTAGGATCCTTGTCTGAACCTCTTGAAGGGACTGACAGGGTTGCCAGGTTGTCATTTAGAGAATTCCATGCACAGATGTCTGCTGTTGTAGACCTTTGGGGACCATGACTTGGCCAGCACGAAGAGGATCCTCTATTACCCCCCAGAAAGGACTACAAAGGTGGAAAAGGATTTCATGAAAACTCTTGTTTCCATTTTGTAAACCCCTGGTCCACTTTCGAGGACCTTTTCCACACTCCTCTAATGAAACTGTTCCCCAGGAGCCATGTGCTGCTGCTGGAGCTTTGGAGCTTGGGAAAAGTGCTATTGCATGAAAAGGATAGTGATGGAAAATTTTAACAGCACTGATTGTTTAGCTTTTCTTCCCTTTTTCAAAATGAAACACTTTTAAAATCAAGCTGTTTTTTTTCCACTGGCTGCTTTGTGAGCACGTTTTTTCACCTGGTTCCAATCTAGACTTGCAATGCAAAGAGTGAGAGCATCCAGCACACTTCCAGCACAGCAGGACTCACTTTTCCCAAATTCCCCACCAAATCCTGTGGCTTATCACAAAGGAGCACAGAATAAATATGACTCAATACCCAGCATAAACCCTCCAAGGCATGGAGCAGCTTGGAGGGGAGTAACAAAAGGCCCTCCCTCCAGACTGGTGGTTCAGCGCCTGGAAGACACTGGAAACTCTTTCTCCCTGCTGATTTCTTATTGGATTTACACCAAAAATGATGGCAAATGGGGTCCAGCCCTGCTGAAGAAATGATTCCTTCAGCAGCAGCCCAGAAAAATATCCCAAAGGCACAGGACTGATGGGGCTCAGGATGGGTACAGAGCACCACCAACACCCCTGAAGCAGCAGGGCATTCGTTGAAATGTGAAATTTGTTGAAATGTGTAGGGGATCCAGCCTGAAGAGCTGTAGCACAGGCTGTGAGGTAGAGCAAATCCTCCCTGGAGCAGTGCCACCCACGGGGACAGGGCACAGAGCCTGTCCCACAGCACCCACACAGCTCTGCAGCTCCTCAAAGGGACGGGCAGGAAAACCACCCCAAAGTCAGATATCCATCAATGGCACAAATCACAAACCCTTCCTGGCAGAGCTGAGGACCAGCAGAAATCTGAACTCATGGAGGGAAGGAGAGAGGTTTAGATAAACCAGGCCCCTTCTGGCTGCTCTGAATTCCAGTGCCTGGGACAGAATTCCTGCCTGGCTCTGCAGCCCTTTCCCCCGACTTATCAAACCCCGTCTTGAAACAATTTTGTCCTTGAACAGATTTGTTAAGCAGCGTAATATGAAGATCAAGGAATAGAGATGAGGAAAGGCAAAATTAGATTAAGGCTGTTGATAGCGTTTGAGTATAACTAATGCCAAATAGCCAGAGGGCAACATGTCAACAATTTAACGGGGCACAACGTAAAATAATGTTTTCAAAACAAGCGCTTCATTGGATGCTTCCCCTTTGAATCAGATAAAGTATATCACTACAGAGAGATTTGCTTTGATCTGTTCTGCAGCAGAAGGTCAAGGGTGTCTAAAGCAGCTATTCAGAGCTCATGAGTAATAGAATTAAACCACTCAGATCACATCTCTGAACTCTCAGCATCTCCCAGATGTGGGGCCAGCCCCTGGGGTGGAGAGCCAAGCCTGTACCCCTGGCTGGCAGCTGAATTGAGTGCTGGTTCTGAGCCCAGCCTGCTCATGTACAACCTCTTGTGGGGTGTCTTGAGGCTGAAGAGAGGTCAGAAAGTCAGGATCTCTGCACCCATGTTTGTGCAGGAAGCATCTCTATTTCTAGAAAGCCAAGGTAGCACTTTCCTCCATAAAGGACTTCTTTGCACAAATTATTTCACATTAGTTCCAGGCACAATGAGATATTTGTGAAACCTGATCATTGTGGGAACGATTTAACCCCAAAGCCATTTTCCACCCGTGCTGATGGTAACAAGCCCAAACTCTGCCTGTGGCTTGCAGAGGGGCCAGTTTTACCTGCTCTGGTACAGAATGGAGGCAAATAACAGGGGAAAAGATAAAAACAGAGCAGCAGTGTCGTTTCTGATGGCTGCAGTTCATGGCACCCCAGCATGCCATGACATCTCACTGCCTCTGTCCCAGCTGTAAAACTTGAGCAGAGGGAGGTGCCACAAAAAACACCTCCGGAAGGGCCAGACACAGATGTTCTCTCCCAGTCCAGGGGATATTGGCAGCAGGCTTGTTCTTGGTAAAACACTGCAGCAGCCTCAGCTCTCTCCCAGAGCACGGCTCAGATTTTCAGAGCCGTGCCAGGTTAAGAGCCTTTGCAAGCCCCACCTGCATGAACAGGCAGAGCCGGGAGGATTTGCTGTGAAGAGCCCTGAGCACCTCGGTCACAGCTGCCGGGGCCTCGGGGGACTGCCCGGGAATGAAGGCAATAATGGGAGTCATTTATCTTTGGGATGTCACCCTGATAACAGGCTGCTGGCGTGTCACACGCTGGGTACCGGCTGTGCTCACTGGCTGCTGCTGCTGCTGGGAGAGGGCAGCTGGCAAAGGCTGCTTCTGCATCCTCTGGGTCGGGTTGTTTTTTGAGAATTATAGCCTTGCCTCATTTCAAAATGTTGGCAGCTTTTTGGTAGCTCGATTTTTGTTGATGCTTTTTTTTGCTCCTGGAGGGAAATGCAGGCACATATTCTTAATCCACCTCAGCCAGGCGGTGCTTCTCATTCCATTTTAATTTACCTCAGACACGAGGAGTTCAGGGTTTCTCTGGGTGTTCAGGAGTGCTCACCCATCACCCACTCATCTTTCCCTCCCAAATCACCTGGCAATCTGTGTTATCTGCCTGCTTCAGGCAGTGCCCCTGCAGCCCTTCCATACCCTCAGAGGTTTCTCCCAGGAACCAGCCATCCCACACCTCCACATCATGCAGCCACAAAAACTCCAAGGCTTTGCCAGGCATTTGCCCAAATTCCCTGTGTGCACAGAGAAGCACCCAGCCCAGTGAAGCCACAGCTGGGATGAGCCTTCACTTGCTTGCAATACTCTTCCAAGAGCTTCCCAAAGTGTCAGGTTTTGCATCTGTTCATCAGCTTTGCCTTCTTGACCTCTGAGGAGAAGTTTGCTTTCACAGGCTGTCATGTCTCAATTAGCCCTGTCCCCCTGGCAGGGCAGCGTGTGACACGGGGTCACCAGGTCTCCACAGCTTTGTAGTTCCAGCATGGAAAGGTAAATACATCTGCAGCTCCCAGCAGTGCTTGGAGCTGCCCCTTCCCTGCAAGAGACTGGCCCCAGAGCAGGGACACAGAGCAGTGAACACCTTAGATGAAGGCAGAGGCCTCTTCTCATCCCAGCTTCCCAAAGGAGAATGAAATTTGGCAGAGGCAACGCTCAGCAGTGACCTGCCCAGACCACATCTAACACCAGCCCTGAACCACAGCCCTGCCAATGAGGTGCTGCATTGGTGGGTCCAAACCTTGCTGCTCTCATTCTTGTTGTGCTTTCTGCAGGCAGCAGAGCCTCTGCCCTGGAGAGCAGTATTTGAAAGGAAACCAAACACCAAGGGCCCTATAAAATCTCCACCTCCCACTGCTGAAGCAGCCCCAGTTACTTGTCTGGCAGGAGCTGGTTCCAGCTCCCAGCTCATCCCTCCTACAGCCCAGCACCCCCAGCCTGCCACTCTCTTGGAATGCTGAGCCCCTCCATTCCTCCTCTTCCTCCTCCTCCTGCACCAGGAGCAGGCTCTACCATCACCCCAAAGAGCTCAGACAGCTCCATGGCTCTAACCCTAAACCCAGGAAAGGAAAGGGACAGGAACAGCCAGAGCAAAGCCATAGGCTACACCCTGCAAGCTCGGGGAAGGAGAACAGATTTAGCCCTGACTCATCCAGGATAAATTTGCCACCTTCAGCAGAGCTTGTCAGGGTGCACAGCTCTGTGTGGCTCTGGGGTATCAGGGAGGGGCTGATTGCCACCCTGATCTGTGCTCAGTGACCTGTCATGTCCCAGGAAGGAGCATCAGAGTTGGGGCTTTTCTTCCAGTGTGGCACCATGGGGATTTTGCAGCTGTGGCAGCGAGGGTGGGACTCGGCTGATCACTAATTACTGAGGCTTGTAATCAGCGGGAG
Source organism: Trochalopteron elliotii (assembly GCA_024734555.1). NCBI lineage: Eukaryota > Metazoa > Chordata > Aves > Passeriformes > Leiothrichidae > Trochalopteron > Trochalopteron elliotii. Next base: position 319,179 of record JANPWX010000198.1, read on the forward strand.
GCACTGCTGAGGGTTCTGTACCCAGAGAGCTCCAACTGCCTGTCCTGACATTTTGATGCCAATTACCAAAATGCCCACACTAGAAATAGCTATAATTGATAAGGCAGGTCAGCGTGTGTTAATGAAGCTGAAATTGAGACAAAAATGGAAATGAAAGTTTGTGACAATGAGAACAATTTTCCTCTGGCTCTAAGAGCTGGATGCAACTATGTGTTATTTATGGCTGGGTTTTTTTAAATAGGATGCTTCCTGTGAGGCATCCAAAGGAAATGCCAATGTTTGCATCCCATGTGCTGGAATGGGCAGGACCAGGTGGGTGCCCACAGCCCCCCCCAAGCCCACAAGGACAGAGGGGCCCCATCCTCACCCATCCCACCCCAAGGTGGGTGCTGCAAATGAAATTAGTCAGGGTGGCTTTTTGCCTCCCCCAAACCAGCCAAGAAGCAGATGGAGGGGAAAATCCCTCCTCTCAATTCCTGCTAGACTAACATTTTACCTGCAAATTTGAGGTAGGAGGCTTTTAAATGACTTGTAGGTGGATCTGGTTCTAGAAACAGCTCTGTTTTACAACAAGTCTTCGCTGTTTGAAGAAGGAGGGTGTAACAGCAAACACAGAAACAGTTAACTGCAGCCTGATGTTCCTGCCTGCTCTCCCCAGGCTGCTGAAATGTAGGGATTTGGGGGTCACAGTCACAAATTTACCATTAAAGCAAATGCCTGTTTCATCCCTTTCAAGGGTGGGTTTTCTTTAAAGCTTTCATCCTGGCAGAGATGTTTGAGGAGCTAAAAATAGGCAGCAAAGTCACGTGAGAACCTCCGGATGTGAGAAATCACATAAAAGATACGAGCGTGAGTCCCTGTTTCCTTGGAAATAATAGTAGTAGTAATTCTTGAATGTGAGATTGTAATAGCAAGATCTGAAACCAGGCCCTTGTTCTCTGTGAGCAGCCAGGGCAGGGTAAAACCAGATGCCAAGAGAATAAACTGCCCCAGAGCACAGCACTGTGTGAGGAAAACCCTCCCCTGCAGAGCTGCAGAGAAATCAGCCTGTGCCAGAGGTTTCTGTGTGAGAAGGACTGGACCTGGAGCCACTTCATGGAGGGATGGGAGAGCTGGGGCAGAGGGGGTGGCACAAAACTCTCCAGACATCAAGCTCTGGCTGGTGAAATCTTAGTTGAAGGTTTCAGTTTGGGATGAACTCACAGGAAACCCCTCAGTCCCCAAATTTTGTGTCTGGATTTAAAATCAGATCTTCAGCTGGGTCAGAGGGCTGGCTCCAAGACTGAGATTTGGACACCTTTGGAGAGATTCCAGGTCAAGGCTAAAATCAGTGGCATGAGCCATCCCTGGTGGGAGTCCCTGAGCTCAGTGACAGCAGTAAAGGGCTCTCACCCCTCCACATGAAATGGCTCATAGTGAAATTTTAACATCCCCAGATGGAGCTCTCAAAGCCACTGACCACACTCAGCTCCAGGCAGTTCCCAGGGACCTGCTGGGATTCCCAGGGCAATGCTGGGCATTGTTCACAGGAGCAGGGTGACCTGTGGGATGGGACAGGAGGGGTGGTAACAAAAGGCTCTCCTTTCCCTCCAGGCTGGTGGTTCAGTGGCTGGAAGGCACTGGAAACTCTTTCTCCCTGCTGATTTCTTAGTGATTTACACCTAAAATGATGGCAATTCAGCCCTGCTGAAGAAATGATTCCTTCAGCAGCAGCCCAGCAAAATATCACAAAAGCACAGGACTGTGTGGGCTCAGGCAGGGCACAGAGCACCACCAACACCCCTGAAGCAGCAGGGCATTCGTTGAAATGTGAAATTTGTTAAATGTGTAGGTGATCCAGCCTGTCCCCACAGGGTGTGGGCACAGAGCCACCCTCCAGCCACAGCAGCTGCCACGTGGGGTACAGTGTGACCCTGAGCCCCCCATCCCTTCCTGGTGCTCCACTTTCCATTCCTGCATGGCCAGCTGGAGCTACACACTGCCTCCTATAAATCCTCTCTAAATGAGCATCAGCATTTCATTTATTTCAGAAAGACTTACTGCTTTGCCTGTATGGATTCTGCATGGGTAGCACGGGTGAAGATCAGTACTCAGATCCCAGAGCCAAAGGCTCACCAGTCAGTAAATGCTGGAATTTGGGTTCCATAACCCATCCTGCCAAGTCAGGACTTGGCACTACAAGACACTGGTGCTCAAACTTTCCACTAAAGCAGCTCCCAGTGCCCAGCATGTTCCTGGGCATCACTGTGAGTCACCCACAGACAAGAGAACAGATGTGGCTAAAATCCTTCCACTGCTGCAATTTGCAAAAAGATCTACTGGCTGTGGAAGGCTGCCAAATTTTTCAAATTTTTTGAGCTGGATGTGTTGTTCCCCTAGGCTAGAGAAATGCCACTCTTTTCCTCATTCCTCTTCTCTTTCCTCTTTCTTTTGCTGCCATCACAACCATTCTCTCATTCCTTTTTACCAGGAAACAAGGATGAAAGAAAGAGAAGCAGGAGCACCCTCACCAGCACCTGGGTCATTCCTTTGAGCACTCAGCTCAGGTAGGTGATAGCCAGCACTCAGCAGGATGCTGCAGAGCCCTCACTTGAATGTTACACTCAGGCTCACTATAAAAACCTCAAAATCAGCCCCAAGCAGGGATTGTGCTGAAATAATCATCGTGCCAGATGCTCCAGCACTCCACCACAGCCTGTCTGTCACTCTGGTTGCCAGATGCCTTCATGAGGTTTTGTTCTGGATGACCAGAAACAGAATTAGGCTGCATCCACAGAGCCAATGCAAGGTTGCTAGGAGATTCCTCTGTCTGCAAGGAGCTGACAGTCACAGGAGGTACTGCTGGGTGCAGGGTGCAGTGATAAGGTTGTCTCCCTCTTCATGTGACTTGGGCACCTTTGTGCAGACTCCAGGCTCTCGGGGCAAGAAGACTTTGGCTCAGCTTTGAAACTGATGGAGCTCAGGGACAGGGTGGGAAGGGGATGCTGGTGAGGCCATTGAGCAGTGCCTGTAAGGAAAAGCAAATTGTGGGACAGCAGAGGCTTCAAAATCATATCCCACTCCGAGGTTAAAAAATAAAATTAGCTTCCCCCTTTGATGTAAGGTGAATTGCTTTTATGGCAGGGAAAATGGCATTTCCTCCCCCAGGGCAGTGTTATTTCAGCAAAGTCTTTGCTCTGCATGACAGCAGATACTGCCCATGACCCGAGATGCTGCCCAAACACCTCATCCAGCTGCACCAGTGCTGCACCTCATGGCAGCAGGGCAGGATGGTCTCTGTCCCTGTCCCCCACGCTGCTGGCAGCCACTGGGATGTGTCACAGGTTAATTACACTCACTCATTAGGACTGGTGCCACAGGCCTTTGTGGGGAGCAGCAGGGAAATGAAAGCAGCTGCAGGAGCAGTCAGGGGAGGAGGCAGGAGGGGACTGAGCAGGGGGGAAATTCATCTGGGAGTCAGGGAACACTCCTTCCACTTCTACCTTTTACTCATAAAATGATGCTAGCTAAAAAGGTGAACTTTGAGGCTTTGGCAAACCTGTTTGCTTTAATGAGGCTGGTTACACAAATTCTGCCCTTTTAAATGCAGCTGGTACCAGACACAGAAACCAAGGGAATGGGGAGGCTGTTAAAGCAAGGAAGTGGGTAAAGAACATTAAAATGAGCTCCTCAACAATCTGTGATGCTCTGAAGCCTTGAGCACATGGTCACCTGCAGCTGTTCCAGTTTCAGTGGCTCTGCTGGCTTTTTGGGTTCCCTCAGGGACTGTGGAGATGTTGACTCAGCAGGCTCATCCCAAGATGGGATGGGGTGCTGTGGTGCTCAGCAAACTGCCTCTGCTTCAAAATCGTGCACTGACAGCTGTGGCAAAGGCAAACCAAGCCCTAATTCATCACTGTGGGATTCATCATTCTACTGTGCCAGGCACATCCAGCTTCCTCAGAGATCCCACTTGAGAGGGCAAAAAAAAAAATATATATATATATGCATACATATATTTTTCAACGATGTCCATCATTTCATGCACTTTTTGGGTGGAGAAATTTCAACACTAATCCCAGGAGGAGAGGATGCAAAGCTCTGCCTTAACAGCCTCTGGAAAGCTAAAACTGTTCCTTTGCCAAGACAGCACAAGACCAAGTTCTCGAGAATCCCACCAGCAGAGCAAGTGAGCCCAGGGGCCCTCAAGCATTTGGGGAGCTGTGCAGATCCCCATTTCTGCCCCAAGCCTCAGGCTGCAAGGCAGAGGCTCCAAGTGCTGAGGAAGCAGGAATGTGCTGCTCGCTGCCTCGCAGGATCTTGGCTGGTAACAGCAATTGGCGCAGAGTCATCCTTATCAGCCAGCACATTAATCTTAATTAACAGATCGACAGCAACAGTTCCTCCCTGCAGCTCCCCTGAGCATTCCCAGCCTTTGCTGTGCTGCTGCTCCAGCATCACTGTGGTTTCTGACATGGGGGAAAAGAGCAAATTCTGCACACAGATGGAGGGGCTCCACTGGCTCCAGCCCTCCTGGAGGTCCAGCAGAGCCCAGCTGAGAGACCAGCCACCCACAGCTGGGACCAGGACCAGGACTAGGAGCATCCCCTCCACCCCAGACCACAGATCCTGGTCTGGGCTGTGCTGTAGCACCCAGAGTCCCTGAACTGTCCCACTGTCTTCATCCAGGGACAGACCTGAGAGAGGAAGGGTTTCCCCATGTTTGCATGTTTCTTAAAAGGAGGATTTTTTGAAAAAGAAAAAAGCAAGCAAGCCCAGACAGATTATCTATGAAAATGTGGTAAAACTGATCCAAAGCAAACCTCAACAGCAGGGCATCTCTCACCTTCTACTCCCTGCTTCTGTCAGGGCTGGGAAATCAGAACTGACTGTCCCAGCATCAATTCCCACCCCAGTGCCTGGAACTCATCTGCTCATCATGCATGAGCAGCTCTGAGGGCTGAGACTTCAGCCAGCAGGGACCCCACTGCTGGCATGGGACCACAGACCCCAATCCTGTGACCCACTGGGGTCAGGAGCACGTGTGGACCCCCACACTGGGGTCATGGGGCAGCACAGCTTCAAGCAAGCCTGAGTACAAAGAGGCAAAGGCTGTAACTGGGAGCAAAAGAGTGAAGAGAAGCAATGAAGTGGCTGAGGCTCCAGTGAAGAAGAGAGAAGTTACAACCCCTGGCTGCTGCAGTGTGAATTTAGGGCACAGTCTTTCCCACCAGGTAATTAAAGGGCACAGAGACATCGTCCATCACACCTTGTCTGAGGACATCTCAGGTCAGATACAGAGCCAGGACAGCTCAGGCCTGGCAGAGCTCAGAAAGGAATGTCATTCTCTTATATAAAAAAAACCCCAACAACCAAAACACAACAACACCACCACAAAAAAGCAATTCCCTTGTCCAGGTCAGCAAATTCCCATCATCTCTGCCCAGATTGGGCCCTGGGGTGGAGCAGCCACCTGTGGCCACAGCAGCAACCTTAGAGGACTGAAATCATGACTGTAACAAGCAGCAGGCTGAGCACTCTGAATAAACCCTGTTAATTCACTAATGAAGGTGTGCCCCTCTGTGCCCCTCCTCGTCCTCCTCCCTCTGGATATCCCCACACTCAGCCCTTGGGTGCAGCAGTGACTGGGATTAGGGATTCCTGCTTCCCGAAGGCACCTGGGAACCTGAAGCTCAACTCCTCTACTTGCACAGATGTTACCAGAAGAGCAGCCTGGTTTGCAGAAGTTCCTTTCCAGGGGTGCTCAGTAATTGTGGAAGTTGGAGCACCACGTCAGGCAGAGAGGTCAGCTCCAGGCACTGACTGCTGAGCACACTAATCTAAGTGTTTTTCCAACAGAAGAGAGGAAAAATCTCATCTCAGCTGAAATACCAAGGCTTTAAAAATTAGTTGCTGTTCATGTGCAGTAGCTCTTGTTATTGAAAACACCATAAAAGTTTTACTGTGCTGACTTAGGGTGCACGTAAAGAACCTCGCTTGTCTTGACAGGCCATAAAGGAACTTTTATGACCTATTGGGTCAATGATTTGCAAAGAAGGATTTACACTGCTGTCCAGGGCTGGGATGAGCTGCTGGAGGAGGAAGAGACCAAAAATGGCCCTCAGAGCTGAGGGGTGAACCTGCTGTGGGATAAACAGTGTGTGTATCCAGCATGACTACGTGTATCAGCATGCCTTGTTCTTACACAGATTGTGCTAACTCAGAAGGGCACAGGATTATCTGCTGTGTGGGTTTAACTAATTGACCTTTATTCTTTTGGGGTTACAAGTGGAGTTTTAGGAGGGAAAAAACCTTACCCATGCATCAGTTCAGCTCTCCCCTGGGGACAAATCTTCAGAAATCCAGGCTGAATCCCCAGTGTTGCAACTGCTTTATCTTTTATCACAAAGTGTCAGCTCCACTGGTCCAAGGTTCACTTTCAACACTCTCCAGGAGGAGCTCAAGGGAGAAGAGGCCCTGACTTAGTGAAATATCATCACCATGGGCTGATGTTGCCAGGTCTGCTCAGAACAGATGAAACGGTGTGAGGGAAAGCCCTGCTGTGCCAGCAGCCCCCCCTCAGCATCAGGGATTGTTTAGCTTTACAAAGCACTGGGCACACACAAGGGCACAGACTGCAGCTGCAAGAAAAGTCCCTGTGGAATCCAAATACACACCTCCAACCCCAGGGGCTGGTAAGAGAAGGGCCCAGGATCTTTTGCAAGTGACAAAAACTGCCCTGGAAAAGGGACTAAGCCCCCAGTGTCACCTTCCTGAGGCAGCACATCCACCTCTCTGGCCGGCACAGCTTGTGTCACCTCAGTCCCCTCCAGCCCAGGCTTGGCTGCCTGCTGGTGTTGGAGCCAACCCCAGGGCTGGGCAGTGATGGGGAGAGTCACCCAGAGCACCCTCCATGCTCCTGCCCAGGCTGACCAGCCAGAACAGAGCAGGATGGTGCCAGCCATGAGGGGAGCAGGATGGTGCCTGGCAGACTCAGAACCCCAGGGAGTTCTGCTCCAGAGCCTGGCGCCTGCAGGAGGGAAACAGCAGCCCAGAAAGATCAAACACTTCAAATGTTTCTCTCCCGAGTGCCAGTGTGAGCTGAAAGGAAAACCAGTGTAGTCTTAATGCCGGAGGGTGGAAGGATCTTGCAGGCAGGCACTCACAGCAGCTGTGCTGCTCCCCGGGGCGATGTCTGGAGGGTCTCTGAGGGATGAGCCCTCCAGCCTCAGCTCACCCAGCTGTCCACGCTGCCCTGGGGATGCTCAAGCAGGTTAAACCCTTGAAGTGGGGCCCTTCCAGCCTCTCCAAGCAGCAGCACAACTCTCCCTCCTGCAGCTCCCAGCCCCATCCCCAGGGTCATGGCACACCACGGGCATTGAGGTGGCAGGATCCTGCAGATTTCCCTCCCCAGAGCCCTTCTCCCTCATCCCTCGGCATCCAGATGGATTGAACCAGATTTGCTGCACACGTGGCAACCAAATGAAATGGTTTCTTTGGCAACAATAATGAAAGCTTAGGGAAAAAAAAAATGTGTTTTCTGTCTCCTGTGACTCCAGCAGCCCAGGTAACGCCGAGCAGGGAGCAGAGAACTGCAAGCATCTGCCTTGAATTACTGCCTCTGATAGGAATCAGACATGCACTCCAGCATGTCTGCTGCACGTTTATTTATTTATTTGGGGCCTGATTGATTTAAAGACTCCCTATTGCCTGAGCAGCAGCATGGCACAATAATTCACTTGATCTCTGATTTATATTTCATGTTCAAGTGAAGCAGGACGCTTCTGTCCAGCACAAGAGCTGTGTGTGCCAACATTGTGCTCAGCAGCTTCAGAGAACCTGGGTATGTAGAGAAGCAAAAGCTGTGGCTGCAGAAGGGAGTAATCACAAGATAAAAGCCCTGTTACACATCCAAAACTGCGTGGCTAGGGTCACAAACTGAAATGGGGACTCACAAATCACTGTCCCTATTTGCCCCCTTGCACAATGCTCACTTCCCAGGCTGTGTTTTCCAACCAGGATCCATCCTATCTTTTCCTCTTCCCAAAGTACTCCCCTCACCCCACCACTCCAACAGCAGTCCAGGGGTCAGTGATGGTCAGTCCTGAGCTCTCCAGCATTTCCATGATGCTGGAAGACTTTGAGCCTTATACAGCTCAGCAGAAGAGAGCACAAGGTCCAAAGCATCCCCCCAAACTCCTCCACTTTGGCCCTGGTGGGCCCTGGATTTCCTCTTTGACCTTATGCCAGCAGGCCTGGCTGCTCTGCGGTGGGTGAGGTAACTGCACCTAATTAAGTCCCTCTGCTCTTCTGCCTCCCATATGGGAAAGGATCAAAGCTCTCCCCACCACACTCCAAAGGCGAGGGGGGCCCAGGAGGGGTGAGACAGGAGGGGTCTCCTGGGCTGGGAATGGGATACAGCCAAGCAGAGACACCCCGTTTTCCCCTGCCAGCATCACCCTTTCCTGTGACCCCTCCGAGACATCCCCAGGTACCTCTGGCTCCAAGCAGAGTCAGGAGCCTGTGAACCCCATGGGAGACAGGGCCAGCAGTGACTCCTTCACCCTCAGGGTGCCAAGGGCTGCAAACACCTCCAGGTGCTTCGGTACCACGTTGGTGGTACCAAAAATAGGCGCCAGCTATTTCAAGCATTTCTCCCTCCTTTTTACAGGAATTGTTACACGGAGCAGAGTTAAGATCTGTTATTCTCTGCTCTGCTTCCCACTTGGAAATACCTTCCAGAAATTAAGGAGGATAAAAATAGCAGCATTCAATGGGAACAGGGGCGAGCTCCTCTCCTCAGAAGACGCAGCAATCACGCAGCGCCCGCGCCCGAGCCCGGAGCCGCCGTGAATGTGAATAGCGCTGCCAGCTGATCTCCTTCAAAGCATTGTTGAATGAGGTCTTAGCCTCGTAATTTAAGGGGATGAAGTCCTTCCTGTGAAGGTTTGGGCTTTCCAGATCTATTATTTTATATTAACTCCTGCCGGACAGCCTAATTAGACAAGGGAGAAAGGGCTGTTCCCTCCCCGCTCCGTTATCCAGGGCCCTTCCTCCTCCTGTAAGAGATTTTATTTGTGCTGCACAGAAGATTTATCAACTGCCTTTATAGCCCTCCCTGCACTAAATCACACTCCTAATGGATAGCCTGAGGTAAGAGCACCACTGTTTATTTTATTATATTTTTTTTAATCCATGGAATAGCAAGGATATATGCACACAGAGCTGCAGGCTGAGCTCTGCCTCCCTGGACAGCAGTTTTAAGACTCCCAAGTGGAATTACTTGCACTGGCCAAAATCCCAAGAGAGAGCTCGTGAAAGCTGCAGCAGGAGCATCTCAGTGTCCAAACACACATGACAAGCCAGGGATGATGGGAGCAGAGAGGCAGCTCTCCCTTCTCACCCTCTGCTTGTGTGTGTCTCCAGATCTGTGACCAGATCCCAGGTCCCTGTCCCTGCAGGAACAGATCACCTCCAGCTTTGCCAGCAACGTGGAAATAATCCAGATGGAAAGATAGAGTTAAAAAATCTCTATTTACCCTAGTCCAGATGTCAAGAGTATTGATAGTGCTAGATAAAGGTGAGAAAAGAGCAAAGCATCACTGCATTTCAGTGCTGTTTGAGATCCTCTCCACCATCCCAGCTTTTGGGAATGCCAACCCCCTTCTGGCAAACCCAACATGAAGGAGAACCTGTTGAGCACCAGGAGGGTCATTAACCCACTACAAATAAACTGTCGATCTGCTGTAGGGAAAACCCATCTCCCAATGTCCAGCAGGACAAGGCACAAACTCCCTTCCTGCACGGAGAGTCACTCCCAGCCATGTGTGAAATCCAGCACTCAACACATCAGCAGGAATAACTCCAGTGACTCAGGGCAGGCTCCTCTCCAAGACAAGGAAGGATGGTGGTCTGCCTTCTGGTCTGCTGGGAGACCAGGGGTCTGGGAGCTTCACATCCTGCTCCATCCAGCTCCTGCTTCTCAGACAGTGTATGGATGTGAGGAGGAAAGGGAGCACGCCAATAAAATCCTTTAGGTGAAACCCTTTTCTCCACTGGTTAAGCTCTCTGGCTGGCAGAGAGGGCAGAGTGAGCCCAGCTCAGGGGAATCACCAGCTTTACAGGAATGAGTACTGGCTCATCACTGCTCTCAGTGGAGTCACCTCCCACTTGTTTTAACTCATTGCCTTTGACTTAATCTTTTGATTGATGAGGACTTTGGATATATAAATCTGTGGGATTTATAACTTGGCACAGAAGGAAGATGACGATTGGCATCTCTAATAGGACTTGCAGGGGATACATGGCTTCATTAGGACCCAAAAGCAGAGCTGGTCCTGCATGCTAAGATGAACTGATACAGGGAATGGGTGGAAGGCTTGACAAAGCTGTTGGTGAGGGGTTTCCACCGGGGCCATCTCCCCAAGCCTGCTCCAGGAGCAGCACAGCAGCACAGCAGCACAGAGAAACAGAATGCAGGGTGCTCTCCTGCTGCTCCTGCTGCCTGGCTCCTCCTGCCAAGGACAGAGGGGAAGGTGGCAGGGGAATGGCAAACCCTGCAAGGGCCAGAGGGATGGCAAGGGGGGATGGCAGACCCTGCAGAGGCCAGGGGGATGGCAGGGGGGATGGCAGACCCTGTGAAAACCAGGGGGATGGCAGGGGGATGGCAGACCCTGTAAAAACCAGGGGGATGGCAGGGGGATGGCAGACCCTGCAAAGGCCAGAGGAATGGCAGGGGGGATGGCAGACCCTCCTGGGATGAGTGGGAAGCTGGAGGCAGCCAACACAGACAGTCAGGACTGAGTCGGAGACACCAGCCTGCACACATTTCCCAAAACCCGGTACCCCTGTCAGCCTCTCCCGCCCCCCGCCAGGCTTTCTCCCGCTCTGAGTGCCATCACAATTCGGGAGCTCTGCAGTCAGGGGAGGTTCCCATCACTCATTTTTCCCGTGCCATTGTAGCACAGCGACTCCCAGGTCGATCCCTGTCAGGGGCTGTCACACAGCCATCAACACCCCGCGCTGCCGCAACAATCCCACCCCCCCCAGGAATCACCCTATTCCTTTTCCTCAGCTCCAGTCCGCATTTTCCTGCCTTAAATTCACACCGACAAAACTTGGGTTGAATAAGGGGAACAATAGGAGCAGCTAACTGCATTTCCATCCCCTGTCTCCTGTTGCAAGCCCCAGTCCCGGGCAGGCAGGGATGCTGCTAGGCTTCTGCAGGCTCTGCTGTCAAATCTGGTAAAGACTGGATGCAGCCCTAACCCTCAGCCAAAGCCTCAACCTCTCACAAAGGCTGAGCAGAGAGATTTTGAGATTTCAGAGGATTCTCCTTGCCGGGAATGAAGAAAAGGGACATGTGCATGTGAGGAAGGTTGAAAGGCACGATTCATTTTGCTCCTGGGCAGAGGCACCCACAGGACTTCCCCTGGCTGCAGGGCAGCTTCTCCAGCCAGGCTCTGTGAAGCCTCTTCCAAAGCCATTGGGAGGCTCTAGGCTGATGGACACCTCTTCAAACCTTTGACAAAAATCTGTATGTATAAATAAATAAACCCACCCAGAGAGTGGCATCAGCCTGGAGCCCTGACCAGTTCCTTCTGCTGTTCCATGATTTCATCTCTCTCGGATCAGAAAGAAATTAGTTTAATGGAAAGCTACTTTCTTTTCTGCCCTTTCTTCAACTTGTTTTTATAAACACCATAGGGAAGTAAAGCATATGAACAGAGACAGCCTACTTGCTGTGGATGCCAATTTGCAGAGTAAGACAGTAATAACCACTCAAAAGGGGTGGGAGGGATTGTTGGCCCTATTTACTCTTGGCTTATGCTGATGATTCCTCAAGACAGTCAGAAAAAGAGTAAGTCCCTATCAGAGACAACACTTGACAAGTTGTGCTTTAAAACTTCACTGCATGTTTAGCCTGCCCCATAGAATATCTCTACAACCTTTATAAAAATACATAATCTATATTTAAGACTATAGCTTGTTTGTATTAGCTAGGTATCAATTCCTGGGTGAAGGCAGAATTAAAATTTCAGTGGTTCTGCTTCTCTACTGCGAGCTTTAAGCCCTCCTAAAATACACACACAAACATGGAAAACTCCTCCTGCCAACCCCACACCAAACCTCCTGGGCAATATGAATCAGACAGCACAGCATGAGGAGGAACAAAAATCAGCTTTATCCATTCCCATTCTACTTACCTGGGCGACTATGTGCTATTCCTACAGCATTCCAGCCTCTTCCTGCTCACTGGGATATTCTGTACCCAAATTCAGCTCCTAAACTTGTTTTTTTCCAATACTTGAGAGAAACTTAGAGCAGCTTAAACACTTCAGATCTCCCCCCTCAAATTCTGTTCAGCTCCAGTAGCTGTGGCCAATTAAAAAGCTTCCTAAAAATCATTTGATGTGCTGTTATCGAGTGTGTATTACGCTGGGAATTTCACAGTATTTAAGGGAATATCAGCTTTGGATGCCCCTGCTTCACCTGCTGGCAGGAGGAAGGGAGGATTGCCAAGGCAGGGATGTGGAGCAGCAGGGGATTCTCACACTGGGACTCTATAGTTGCCACTGTGCCATTTTCAGTCCTTCTCAAAATGTTTTTGGAGAAGGGGGGAAGTGGAACAGCCTTTTAAGGATGTCAGAACACTTTTGACAACTCCTAACGCTGAAGGAAAAGAAGTTGGAAAAAATTAAGAATGTTAGAAAGTAATGAAATTCCAGTATCCTGGGAATAATAAATAGTCATGGTGGAGAGCAATGCCTCTCTCTCTCTTTTTTTTTCTTTTTTTTTTTTTTTTCTTTGTATGGAGACAGAGGAGAACAAGGGAGTATTTGTTTCTTGATTCCTCATCTAGGAAGCACAACTGGCTCGTGCCTTCCGTGCTTCCTGCACAGCCAGGGCTGCCAGATCAGTTCCTGCTGTGTGAGGAGTGATCCCTGTCTGAGGAGCACCAGGGGACTGCAGGCTGAGCTGAGATGTGCAGCACTGGCTGCAGGGAGACAGCATTTTTACCTTCACTACCTTCAATACTAACTGCAGACCAGAGTTAGGCACAGAGTGCTCTTCACTGTCACAGGCTTCCATGCTCTGCCATGGGGAAGTTTTGCAAGTGGGATAATTGCAGTGGTGTGAAGTGCTTTGATTAGAAAATTCTGAAACAGCTTTTGATGTTATTGGTGATCTCTGCATGCAGGTTTTTCTCTGCTGAGAATAAACAATGAGAAAACACGGCTGAAGTTTTCAGTGCCTCCTATTAGATGGGTTCAGCTGGAATCAGCATCAGCCCCAACCCTGTCTGGAAAAAGGCTCCACACAAATATCAAGCAATCCATCATCATAAGGGAAAACACCAAACAAGCCTCGGTGTGTCTGCTGACAGCAGGAGAGAAGGCAAGCAAGATTTGGGCATGTAAATATTCAAGGAACAGCCAAGAGAAAGGCAGGCAGAAAGACCTGACATTTCCCCCTCCTTACGACTACAAGAGCCATGAGGGCATCCAGGTGTTACAAAATGCAGCCAGTCTCCCTCTTCCTTCCAGATCCTGCTGGTTCTCCAGATCAGTTTGTTCTGGTTTTCTTTAAATCTGATCCGTTTGTGAATCACAAGTGAAGTTTCACAACTCTCCTTTGTTTAAAGCATTACAGACTCAGGTTTACCTTTCAACAACCAAGTGGGGCTCTAAGAATCTATCCAGCCTGCTGTCAGGCAAGCCAGCAGCCTGAATCTGAGCACGTGCATCCTGGAGGGATCCACAAACCCATGAGTGTGGCACTGCATCATCTTCATACAGTGACAGCCAGCAGCAGGGACAACTGCAGCTCCAGCATTGGAGGTGGCCCTTGGCTCACATGGCTCCAAGGCGAGGCATTTCCAGACCAGCCACCTGAAATTCCAGCAAAGGGGTGACTGGGCAGGCTCTGAGGGAGACAACACTGCCATGGAAGTCTTTTGCTGGCTCCATTCAAGCATCAAGGTGATGAAGATGCAGCCTCCTCCTCCTCCTCCTCTCCCTGCAGCTCTTATGCTTTGCCCCCATGGTGGATCTGGCACCCTTGGGTGGTCACAGGTTGAGGACAGAGACTGTACACTCTTCAAGGCAAGGACTGCTCCTCTACTCAGTCCTCAGCATGCCAAGCAAGTGCTTTTCAGGTCTGTACAACAACCACTACCTTTCCTGTTTCTTCTCATTCTTGGCACAAAGGCACCTGAATTGCTTCCAACTGAGGTTAAAAGCATTCCAGCGTCTCTTTGCACATGGGGTTTCCTAAAGCGACCTCTATTTGTAACACACATTTCCCCCGGCATACCTGAAAGTATCCAAATGCCTTTTCGTTTAGGAACTGCCCTCCTATTCCCAGGGAAAAGATTTTGTCCCCTTGGCATTTTATCTGTTGCTTTGTTTTCAAATTTCAACTTCCTATTTGAACAGTTATATCACACATCTCTCATCTCGGGTGGTGGAGGGGAAACACGAGCTAGAAAGAGCACAGTAATTCACATCACCTTGTTTCCTAGGCAGAGGAACAAAACACTGCTTGCAAAATACCAGTGTTTTTATGCTACAAAAATACAATTAGACTCTCAATTACATTTTATTAAATTTACTCCTGGGACTTTGTTAACGCAAGACAGGCAAAGGAACTCCCAAGGGCTCTCACTAAATCCTCTGCACTAAGCCTCGCCACTCCTGCAGCTACAGAAAGGAGAAAAAAAAATTATTTCCAGAGACCAGAAACCCAAATTCTGCAGACACATCTGCCACAAAGTCTCCCCAAGTTGTGAGTCTCAGGGAACAAACTGGATTTACTCGCTTGGCTGAGGTTTTCCATGGGCACAAATTGTGTTTGCAGAAGTGGGTGCACGAGTGATGGCTCAGGAATGAGCCAAGCACACAGAGAAGCTGCTCCAACAACAGGACTCTCCACCTCTTCTGAATACTGGCATCTCCCAAAAAAGAGAGCTTTCAGATATAATTAAATTTTACTATTTTATTTGTGAAAAAACTACAAGCAGAATTCATAAATAGACATTTCTATTTAAAGCAGGAAAATGATAAAGTGGCTTCTAATAACAGTCGTGCACATGCCAGTAACAGGAATATATTAACATCTTTTATTTGCTAGACAAAGAGCAGTGTCCAATATAAATTTCCCAAAAACATTTAAGACCTGTGAATTTCTGACCAGTTCACAAAACCACCATTGACACTTTAGCATGAAGATTAAAACAAACCTAACAGGACTGTCAGCTCTAAAGACTTTACAGAGCGGAAAAACTTTCAGAAGCGTTATACAAGCTGTCTTTCTGGGCAAATGAAAAATAGAGCTCGTATAATACATTAACATAAAAATCCACAAGATAAGATTATGTTTTGACATACTTAAACAAGCATTCTATATTTGTCTCCAACAAACAAAGCTAAGGAAATAATGTAACCATCTTTACACAGTAAATTAAGGTTACAAGTCATACACAAGAACAGAACTGCTTGCGCATTAAAAACTGTTCAGCTCCATTGTCATACTCTAAATGTTGGCTCTTAAAACCATTCGGTTACATACAAGCAAAGGTTATTATATAGTCAGCAATTCATAAATTTTCAATAATTTAAGTTTATGGTAGAGTTTAAAAAAGTAGACTGAGAATGATCTTGGTAAGGCAGGTGAAAACATCTCAGTGGAAATAAACTCACAGAAGCTGCTGCCAAATTTTGGATCTGTCCAATCTGAAGCAAAGTTCCAATTGAAATAAACAGCCTGGTGGTGTAAAACGCTGTCACCTTTCCTTTGCAGAACTACGTCAACTGAGCGAGTCAGGCAAGCTGTGTCAGTGTCTGTGTGTGTGTGTGTGTGTGTAAGAGTCGAGACTTGGCCATTGTTAACACTGTGCTTCACTTACCTGCGTTCTGTGCCACTGAAAACACCGTGAATCTGGTCCTTCCCTACACTAGTGTTTGCTTGGTTTGGTTCTGGAGCACCTTCCCCACCGAGGGCGGGCTGGCCCATGGCCCACGGCACGGAGGGAACCCCGCCCGCGGTGCCGCAGGAACGCCGACTTCCGAAATCAAGCGTGAAAGCAAACGCTGTCCTTCAAACCCACAACACAACAGCTACGGATGAGGCTGGGGGGAGTTCAGTGCTTAGCCAGCACTTCCTAACTGATTGCAGAATTACAGGTCACTCGTTCCAAAGAAATTTTTCCCATCTGTCTATAGCAAGCTACTTCATCGAGGAGGCACGCCAAAGGGACAGATGTTACCGACTTTACCACGAGTAGCTGCGTACGGCGTTAAAGCTTTTCAACTGATCTACAGGTCTAGTTTCACTTGAAAAAGAAGCAATTTCCTGGTACACACAATGCTATTTTTTTTTTCTTTTCTTTTTTTTTTTTTTTTTGCACAATTTCCCAGATCCAACGAAGAAGGTGAGCACGTGGTTTGACTTGAAGCACCAGAATAAGCCCTGCTGAGGGCAGCGGGACCTGCCACTCGCTCACGCTCTTGGCTGGATCACGGCCGAGATGCAAGCAAGCCTAATTGATAATGGATCATTTATAAAGCAGTGCAAAATATACAAGTTCAGGGGCATCTTCAAAAAATCTCTCTTAAAAAATTATTCCAATACATTTCAGTAAAATAAATAAATATGGCTGACCAGTTTACCCTCCCTGAGACCCTTAAAGGAATAGTAAAAACTGGAAAAGGAATGTCTTTGCAATATCCCACTAATGTTAAAATGTGGATTGAAATATTCATAGTATTTAAAACTATGTATAATAAATTGTCGTGATGCTCATAGGAAGCATCTGTTTTCCTTTGGTTCTTTAATACTTTTAAAAATGCTTACAAAAGACAGCCTATACTGTGAATATAAGCAGAATCAAGTTGGGGTGCCCACGTTAATTTATTCAGAATAAAACTACTGCTGCCAAGGCAGTGCCACTGCACATGCCTTCAAGCAGGGGCTCTACCAGATCCCTTACACATTTCTGTCGCCAGTGTGAAAGGAACCTACGTCTGCTACTCAAAACCACACAGATTTTAAAAGAAACCTTAAATCAGTTGCCTCCACAAAGAGAAATTTCTCTTGCCAAGCAAATAATTCACAATATAACAAGCAGGCACAAAGTTGTCAAAATGTGGCCCTCTTTCATCATGCCCAAAAGTTATGCATTTGATGTCAGATGAAGCCACAGCCTCTGAGCCTGAAATTACTGCAGAGCACCCTGGGGCCACTAAATAAAGATGAAAAGCCAAAGAGGATTGGGGTTGTTTTGCCGTTTAAAAAAAAGTTTTTCACCTCTTCAGCTGAGTGTTTTAGCAGGATAATGCATGGAAGGTAAACTGTAAAGCAACACTAACAGGCCAGGAAAAGAAATTATAGTCTGAATAGCTTTAGAGTAAGAATGAAGGAGATGCTGGTCATGAGCATGAGCCACACACTGCTCACTTGCCAGCATGAAAACTTGTCCCTACTTTTGCTCCCACAGCAGGAGACTCGGAAGTGTCCAAATGCTGACAAGCCCACCACTGGACAGGATGCTGTTCAGAAACCACTCTTGGGATACAGATGGACTACAAGGAAAGGAGCCACCCCAACAGCATGGACGGGACAGATGGAACAGGGCTGACAAGCACTGACCCACACATGGCTGGAGCAAGCACCAGCTGGGTTCCTGAACTCAGGATTGCTCCCAGGCTCCCTGCTGCCTTCAACCCACAGCAACCACACAGTTCTAGTTACCTCGGGCACTGAGGCTGCTGGCTGGAACTCATTAACACCACCAACACGTGTGGGACTGGCTGTGCATGACACAGCAATGCTCACACTGCCAAACACACGGAGCTGTGGTGTGACTGGTTGGGAATGCTTCTGCTCCAGCTGGGCACAGACCTGCACATCACCAACCTGAGTGACCCTAGGGGAAACACTCTCTCAATCCTCTCTCATCTCAGATCCCAAGCTGTACCAATCAAAACCGTGTCCAGTACACTTTAGCCATTGCTTAGGGAAGAAACAGG
This sequence comes from Trochalopteron elliotii, assembly GCA_024734555.1. Classification (NCBI taxonomy): domain Eukaryota; kingdom Metazoa; phylum Chordata; class Aves; order Passeriformes; family Leiothrichidae; genus Trochalopteron; species Trochalopteron elliotii. Next base: position 337,187 of record JANPWX010000198.1, read on the forward strand.
GAAGGAACAATAGAGAGAACAGGTCCCATACAGGTTCAAACCTTCAGGAACACTTTTCACCTAAGACCAGTTCCATTTCAGTTTCAGTACTTTCACAGAAGGGGACTGTCCCAGATCTTGAACTGTTCAATTATTTTGTTTTATCACTTCACAGTGTTTCAAGCACCAGCGTTTCCATGTATTGGTTTCAAATAACCCTTTATATATATTTATTTATATATATATTTATATATAATTTATATCAAAACTGATAGTACACAGTATAACTGGAAGAAGAACTGAACTTAAAAAGGATATGTTGAAAGAGGATGGAGTTTGTGAATGCAATAAATAAAGTCCCCTTCCCACCCCACCCACTCCCTACCCCAAAACAAAAAGTTGTCATGTTCATGGAAAATTGTGCACAGCAGATATTATAAAAAAGTAGATTCAGGAGCACATCCAATTATAAATGATTGTTAGGAAAATCATATAAAACAATGGAATACATAAAAGTGTCAAGAGTAATCGCTAGGGTGAGAAATTCCTTGGAGGCCAGATGCCCACGGCAAGCAGAAATTATCCTGGTTGCATCAGTAAGAGGTCGATGTCCGAGAAAGTGTGTTCAAGCACAGAAGAGGCTCTCCAGGATTTGAACAGCGTGGGCAGGTGGAGTGTTTGAATTTCATACCCTGATTCATAGTTTCCACAACTCCATGTGCAATTTTTCAGAAAGATTCATCGTTGACTGCCGACATGTCCCCCTTGGGCGTGGAGGAACGGGACGAGCCCTTGTCTGTGCTCTCAGAGCCCGAGCTGCTCTGATTCTGTTGTTCTGATCCTGCACTGGAGGTCACTGTAGAAGATGACGTGGATGAAGAGCGAGTCTTTTCTTTAAAGTCTGTGATAATTACTGTGACATTTCCCACTGTGACTGCCAGCTGCTGTGCGGTACTTCTGTCCACATTTTTCAGTCTGGGTCTAAAACGAATGAGAAAACATTTATTAAAAGGATAAAAATAAAGGAGAAAGGGAAAGTTTATTAGGAAAAGCATTTGCAAACAAACTTGCTGTGACTCGTGCTCCCTCCCCGGCGCAGATGGCAGTGGCTGGGAGGAGAACCCAGGCAGGCAGAGTGCTGCAGAGCACAGGAGGAAGGTGTGACCTGCTCCCTGTGCCAGCCAGGCTCCCTGTGCCTCTGAGGGCTGTGAAGCACACTCAGCCCCAGAGAACAACCTGCCTCACAGAGCTCTGCACAGGCAGTCTCTTGCAGGCTTCTCCCTATCCAGCTCTGCCAGAAAGGAGGACACCACAGCAGAGCCAAGCGGACAGGAGCCAGACAGAGAGAAGGATCTCCTCCCCAAGGGGCAGATGAAAGAGTTCTCTTATCTAAATTCACCATCTCATCATGTGCCCTGATGTTATGAGACAAGGCTGTGACTCTGCAATACAAAACCACATGAAAGCATTCGGCCACGGCTCTTTCATTCCCATGTTGGAACTCTGCAGCTGCAAACAACACAGGCACCAGGACAACTTGGCTTCTCTCTCAGCTGCTTTGAGCTTATACAAATCAGATGCCCAATCAGCCTATGGATAAAATAGCTCAAAATGTTCCCTCTGGAATCGAGGCTATTGTAAATAAAATCCAGAATGTACAACGGTATTTTTTGCAGCCAGAGCTTTTGGTTAGGGGAAAAGGAGAAGGGGAAAAAAAAAATACAAACCACCTGAAAAGAATCCACTGGTATTTATTGCTCAGGATTATCTCAGTAATTTGCATGCTGTGTTATCATTCAATTAGTAATGTAGCTAATAAGGGTCGAAGCTCTAGGAAGCTGACATTCGTGCACATTTCATGGGCTGGCCCAAAGCTCTGCTTCAACAAGCCTTGGACACTCCTCCAGCTACCAGCAAATTCCAAGTCAGCTGCAGCGACTGCTGTAATTTACAGCTTTTGCTCCTAATTAAGGGTCAGGCTTAAGCAGCAGAATATTCCCAATAGGGAAATTAAAAAGGAGAGTCTTTATACATCAGTGAAAAGTAGCTTGCTGAGAGCTGCCTTATTGAGAGGGATGGAGGGAAGGTTAGTTTACTTTGGGATCAAGCTCCAGCTTTTAAACCACTCTGCCTTTTCCCCTCCTCACTTGCAGCACACAAGGCTAGTGCAGTAAAACAGAAAAAGAGGGAATTAAGCTCATTTTCTACTCGCCATGAATACTCAATGGCTTGCAGTGGTAAGCTAACAAGGAGAAAGTCCTTAAGCAGCAGTTATCCAAGTGGTATTCCAGAATCAGACAGAACAGAAAAATGCACTGGGGATGGATGTACAGCTTCCAGAATAGAACAATTGTATTTCTGCAACCTTCCTCACCAAAAATTAAGTTACCACACCAAAAATAGTATTTTCTTATCTAACCTAGGAGGCTGATGCAATTTTTAACAAGTACCACAGGAAAAGAGTTTTTAATAGACAGAAAACACAAACAAAAAACCAAAAAACCAAACAACATTGCTGCCCTGGGCTAACACTCAGTGAAACTCCTATCTGCAGCAGCCCCATTGCTCTGGGCCCAGCCTTTCCAAGCCCGGAGCCACGCTGTGGATCCCCGGGGCAAGGAGCTGCACCCACACTGCACAGACACACTCACAGGAGCTGCCAAGCTGCACACATAACCACAAGGAGATGAAATGATGCCACCTCGTTTGTGGCTTACAAGAAAGGGCAGCTGGCTCAGCAGGTTCTGAGGTTTCCGCCGGCGCTCCGGTGCTGTCCCGGCACATCCCCCGCCGGCGTTCCCGGAAGCGTAGTACCAAGACGTATTTTCCTCCCCGAGCCCCGAGTTCCTCTAGGAAACCCAGCTCTTCCTGTAACTTGCCTCGGTCATTTGTTTCCTCTAGTACTCAGAAAGAGCCAAAATGCTGGCCCAGATACCGGAACAGAGCCTGCTGCCTCCACCTTCCTACAGGGTTGGATGTGAACGCCGGCTATTGCTCGTTAAAAGGCAGCTCTGAGAGTTGTAATTAGTTTTATAAAAGGAAAAAAATGGAACTGCCCAAGCATCTTTAAATGCCATGACAAAGTGACATGGAAGGGCTGAGGAAAGCAAGGCTGAGGTACAGGATTTCCCCACAGTCCCACTCACAAACACTCACATTTTCACTTTTAAAACTGAGCCTCCCAACCATTTCTCTGGGAGGTTTTCAGGGTTTTCCCTCTACAAAGAGCTGATTAGGCACAGATGGAAACCACCAATCTCTTCAGCACATGCATACAATTTCTGCTTCTTACAGAAGAAAGGGATTGGCTCACTCATGTTATTTTGCAAAATTAAACACCCCGATGCTTCATGTTTATAGCAAAAAAGTTTTATGGCCAAATAAGTGAAGTGTTTCAAAACATTCAGTCTGAAAGTACACAGGAAGGCATGGTATAAACCAAGATATTTTGTCAGAAACAGGCACAGTATCCAAGAAATTTAAACAGGATTTCTTAAAAATCCAGAGAGCCCTAAAAGACAATTTACAAAAAAACCCAGAACAACTGTTAAGCAATCTGGGCATGAAAAAAACTTGTAGTTCTGTAAAAATGAGAAAAAGACTCTTGACAGCACTCCTGAGAACAGTGAATTGCCAGAAAAGTTCCACTAAACAAAACACTTAAAAAGACAGTTTAAGTAGTAAAGGAGATGAGGTCTCCTTTAAAAATACCCAGCTAGACCTGGTACTATTAAGGCTTAATTAGGCCTGGCAAAAGCTTGCCACAAAACACAGCCTAAAAGACTTTGTAGTAGACAGAGTGACTCCTTTAATGAGTAAAAACAATTATTTGATGTAATCTCTCAATTTAATATTATGTCATTAGTCAAGTACATCAAGTCTCCTGCATTCTAAGTCTCAAAATAAGAACTACTTAAAGAAGAACAGGACAAGAAAAGAGTCATTGCAATAAAGCTGCCTCTCTGTAATCAAATCAGGAATGGACACTTCACTCTTTGGGGGCTGAGGAAGAGTTAACAGCAGTCCCTGCAAACAGCTCAGTCCTGTAGCACAGCAGATTTCACACTGCCCTCACTACATTCAAGTGGGTTACTGTGCAAAGGATCTTCCCTCTTTTTGAAGATTTTCATGCTATTATTTAAAAACTTCCAAGACAAGAGTTTTCTGCAGTCACACCTTGCCAATTTGAATGCCAACAGCAGTGCCAACCATATTTCCCACGTGCTTTTCAAGTGTTTGCAGCTAATACTGCCTCAGCTCATGTGGCTTCACTATAAAACACCTATTGCAGCACATTTTAAAGAGAGATGCAATTCTTATACAGCCCACACAGGCAAAGCACCCAGTTCACTTCTGCCTCTTGTAGTTCTCGAGTTCAATAATACAAGAACTGTTCTGTGATGCTGAATTTTTGATTTAAAAAATGGAAGAACAGTATAGGCGAGACTAGGAATAAACCTCTCTCCATACGCTCATTTCAAACTTAGACAAATAACAAACCAGCCATTTGTGCTTTTTGCTGATAGCAAGATACCAGCAAATCTGTTCATGTATACTTAGTTCCTGTATACTTGGAAAATTATCTGGACAATTACAGTGACTGAATTATGGATAAGGAAGTAAAAAAGTAACCTTTGTTACTGCTATCGAGCGATGATAAGAATTTGATACGATTCTTTGCTGGTTAATGTTTCTCCCCAACTGTGTACAGCCAAAAGCATTACTACCCAACTGACAATACAATTATTTCAGCAGAGAAATGAAAACGGAATGGACAACAGAATTAGTATTTCCAAAGCCTGAATCTGTCCTCACTAGAAGAGCATTCAAGTGCTTGTATATCAAAAAAAAGAAGTTCGCTTTGTAACACACTTTTCAGATACCACAGGCTCAATTTTAGTCTAGAGTTACCTTGAAGTGTGATTTGAGTCGCTGGTCTTTGTTGTAGTATTCCCAGACTGTATGCTGTTTGCTTCACTAGGAGGATCTTTCACAATATCCAACTTTGGTCTGTGAGAATTGGAGGGAAGAGGGAGATTACAATGTTGGTTTAACTGCACAATTAACCAATGCACAATGCTACTGAAATCACATCACATTTAATTCTGCATCCTTCAAACTTACTTAGTCTTCTTGTTAGTGTTCTTCTTTGTAACACTTGGACTAATTTCCTTCTCTTTGTCAGGTTTTTCTTTGTCTTGTTTTTCCACTTTCTCCTTCTTCTCCTTCTTAGGTGGTGGTGGGGTTGCATATTGCTGGGCAACTTGTTGTGCCACCAACTGAGAGTTTATTCTAGGTTTTCTATAATGACAATGAAAAGAGAGATCTATAGTCAGTCTTACACAGTAAAAATAACTACACTGAGAGCAGTACGAAGATTTATTTCAGCAACCAGGGAAGAACACTCCACTTAAAGAACCAAATGGATGTCCTCATTTGATTTGAAGTACTACTGCTGTAACCAAACAAGACAGAAACGTTAAAAGAAAGAAATACTCTGAACTGCTGTTTCATCAGGTTTTAGCATCTAACATTATTATGTATAATGCTCCCTTTCTTCATCTATATCATGAAATCACAGCCAACTTTGGGGGGGGCAATAGTGAAAAAGCAGCTTTCAAGAAGCTGCCAGCCATACACTGCGGCTACACTTTAAGAAAAGGAACAGAATGTGACAAAAAAAGTTTCCTGATAAACATCAGCCTCCTTCATATCCTTCAGTTTAATTTCTGAAATAAGCTTCTGGTTGAGCAGCAGCAAACCTTGCACAAATAACAAAGAACAAGAGAAGGTAACTGAGATGACTTTGTCCCGAGGGCCGGGCTGGCAGGGGCACAGGAGACAAGTGGGCAATTCACACTGGCACTGGGAACGGCCGTGCCAGCCTCCGACACAGCGTCCTCACACCATTGTCCCAGTCCCCAGGGTGCTCAGACAAAAAACACACACTCTGCCTTTCAAAGGCTGCTTCCACTGCAAATTATAGCTTACACAGAGAGGAGCTTTGCAAGTAGCCAATACCTTGGTTATTGATCCTCACATATACTGCTGGAATTGGCACCTTTGTCTTCCCTGCATTCCTCATCCAAACTCTAATGTCCTCTTCTGACAACTCAAAAACGTTCCCCCCCGGCATATCACAAAGCAATTTATAGTCTAAATACTTTGGCTATTCATGACTGATTTGATCCCTTCAACACTCCAGAAAGATCTCTGCTCCCTGTGACCACACAGCTCGTGGGAGAGGAATAAAAACAGGTAATCAACTCCCTTAGTCTTCCATAATAAACCAAATACTAATTGCAACAGTTGTTCAGGCTTGTCCAGAGCTGTTAAATTGTTCATAAATACAATTCAAATTTTGCACACAGATCAGATACAACAGATTGCCAGTGAAAGCTGCACCCAAGTAACATCAGGTCCACAAGCTGGCACACAGAACCCCAGGGGTTTGTGCTGCAGAGCTCTGTACCTGCACCCAGTGTTTGCCACAAACATCTAGAGAGGTTTTCAAGCACCTACTTAAGTGATCTGATGTGTTGAAAAGAAGTATAAACCATTAATTGCTCACACAACATTTGCAGTGAGAAATGATACACACAAGGGAACACCCAGAGAATTTCTACTCCCTGTCATGGGAGAATCCAAACATCTGCTAAGCCCCTCTTGGTACTGGTTTCCTGTACAATGGTACCAAGATGCTCTAACTAAAGCCAGATATACCCAAGTATTTAATTTCTCTACCATTATTATAAAGTCTGTGCAACAGGTTGTAATCAGGCCTCTGACCCATCTCAACACCTCTGGCATTTGGACTTTTCACCCAACACAGAAACTGTAACTCAGTTGATGCTACAATCTGCATACACATCTAAGTGAACAATGATTGGTCTTCAGCCTTAAATAACTGTGATACTGAAATGTTTGGTAGATCAGATCAAGCAGTTACCTGTTCCACAGAACAGTGAAAATATTTAGCATCCTTGAAATCCAGAACACAGCAATTTCTGTCTGACTGAGAATAAACATGTAAAAAGAAGCAGTTTGGTTACACGGAAAAGATTTTCAGATTGATGCAATCACACTAAAAGCTGACAACAATAACTTGTGTCAAGCAACCTGCTCACTGCCTGCTGAAAAAAAAGATAAAATGTCAAGAAATCTTCAAAGAGAGGGCAGATACCATCTCCCTGCATGATTATACACGATTAACCTCACTGCTTGAAGCTGCCACTTCTGCCCAGACTTACAGTCATTTGCTGTTTACATAACCAGCTAAGTCAGAAACCTGAGCCATTCACAGGAAACCCCAATTCATGAATCTGAGTGTTTTTCCCACTTTGCACAACTCTGATGTGCTCCTTGTGATGTGATTTCCAAACCTTGTGCCCACCTGTGCAGCTGCCCTGCCTGTTGCAGGGGTGCTGCACTGACTGAACAGAGACACAAATTTCAAAATGCAAACTAAAATAAAAACCAAACCCACATAAATATGTCCCACCATATTTCCCCAGAGAAGGCTGGAGTGGCAAAAGGACTAGCCTTAAAGCACTCCTGTGGAGACACTGCCCCGTGCTCTTATCTGTGCCTCTGACAGCACACTGCATTTACTAAGTTTTATCATTTTCTGGCCACTCACTGACCTAACCAGCATAACTTCTCCAAAATCCATATTTATATATTCCCTCTTACCCAGCAGGATGGTTTGCTGGTGAGGGGAAAGCCAAAACTGGAAGGGAAGAGAGCAGGAAGCAGCCAGGGACCTGTGGGAAGGAGAACCAGCCCTGCCCATGGGGTCCCTCCTGCCATGAGGGAGCACAAAGCTGTTGAGACTTTGGTCAACACTAAGCATCTTTCAAGATCTGCTGCACTTCTAGAACATATCTTTTTTTTAATAATGCAAATAACCCAACAGCATTCCAGTTCCTAATCTGAATGTTTCACCCATGCCAGCAGCAAGTTTAGGAAAAGGGTAAAAACCAGGTAATTTAAGTAACTGGCATAGCAATAGTAATAATAATAGGAGTAATAAAATCCTTCAAGTAAGACCCACACTTCCACTACAGCCAGGACACATTGGTTAAAAGTCTTTTACTAAAAAGCCAAGCAAAGCAAGTTGAGCAGCACATTTTTAACCACAGCGAACTATAACCATAGGAACCACAATTGAGTAAAGCAGCTGCAACATCCAAAACTTACTCCAAGTTTCCCTGCCTACCAAAAATGATTTATTTGGCCACCTCCAAAGCCAATGCTTCAACCCAAACACATCACTATTATCTTAAAGTAGTTATCACTTAAGCAGAACAATCTGAACAGAAAGTTGCAACTACTTCGAAACTTTATTTGTAAGAATAAACAGTTACAGAAACAAGTATTTTTGATCCCAAAAATCTTCTCACTGGTTTACTTTCTGCAACTTTCTGCAACATTAAAGTGTTCAGGGCACACAGAGAATACATCTAAGTGACAAAAATCAAACCCTAGCTCAGCCTCTTCAGGCTTTCTAACCAGCACTCATGCTTAAGGAGCAACTATGTTGTAACCTACCAGAAGGTTGGAAGTATCAACACGACTTACAATTCACAGCTAAAAAGCCTCAACTTCCCAAAAAATTATCTGAAGAGATGCAATACTCAGTGTTAGACTTAGTTCTTGAATTTTCAATGCAAGTAACTGAAATAGGTGTGTTTTCTCCTACCTGAACTACTTTATGATAATAAAGTTATGCTTTGCTTGGGCAATTTTCCCCTAATTAAGGTGATAGCCTGAGTAAAGATCCAAATGTGCACAAACAAATGCACACTATTTTTCTTTTTACAACATGAAAAGTATTGTCTTCTCCCCCTCTAAAACTAAGAGCAATTAAATGAAATGAAACTGTGCTTTCCAAGTTATGTACAAACAAATAAACAGTTTCACATTAATTGAACTGTAGTTTACATCCCAGGAGCAGACATTTGCACAACAACTCATGACCTCTGCAGCAAGGACACGCTGCTGCATGAAAAAACTGAAATATATTTGTCTGCTCTAAGAATGGCTGTGGTACCTGGGTCTCTTCACCATCAACTCCTGTAAATGATGCACAAATTATCTTTATTACCTTTTAGTAACAGATCTCACAGAAACGCTGTGCCTGTAAATATACACTATATGCAAATATACAAATATATATATACACACTGTATGCAAATATTGTACCCTCAGACTGCCATGTGAAGTGACATTGGGATGTTTCATTCATGGGAAGTGGAACAAATGCAGGACTTTTCTGAAGGGCTCACTGCCTACATTGGTGTGCTCTTTTAATAAATTAGAAATTAAAAAGCAAAGTGTAACTTTAAGGTTCTGGCAAGTAGTGTTTCACTACTTGCATTTCCTTCTGGATCTCCAAGCTTCCCTTTAAAGCATGCCTCAGAACCAAAGCCAGAGCACTGACACCCAGGAATTCTGCTGCTCCACTCACAACCCCTGCAAGCAGGCTTAGGAGTGCAGCAGCACAAATCACCACACATCCAACACGGGAGTTCCTCAGGCCTGGATTTCAAGAGGGATATAGGAGGATAAGTTGCACCTCGTTTTTCATGTGACTCTAATTTCTGTATGTGTTTGGGATTTCTCTGGCCCCTGTGCCTTGAGAAAAGGGAAGGCACCTGTCTCCTGCAGACACCACAGAACAGGGAAGTGACTGGGCTTTATCCCTCCAGCAACACAGACCTGGAGGGACCCCGGCAATCCCCAGGAACGTGGATCTAATTACAACTGCTCTGACTTCCCTACAACTATGTTATCAGAAGAATGAAAGTGGCATCGAGTGGGATTTCAGAGTGAAAAGGCTGATGTAACGTGAAGGAGGGAGGATTTGGATCATTTCATGCTGTTCTGGCTTTGATGCACGTGGCGATACCGGCCGACCTCTCCGCGGAGCTTTGACTAAATGTGTTTCATGCACTGTGCAGTGTGAAGCACATGATTATTTTAATAACCCCAGTCAGACATGGATATATCTTTGCTCTAAGAAAAACAAGAAAACAAGACTAAAAGTATTTGCGGTGTTTATAAAGCAGTTAGTGCCAAAACACTTACACAACAAGCATCCTTCTGAGCATGAAGCAGGATTAGAAACTAACCCGTCTCCTCAAAAGAATTTTACATCCAGATGAACCAAAGCTTTGGAGAAATGAAGCTATAAACACGATGGGGTGAGCCCCCATTCCCACATGGATATTTTCCAGCTCATTTGTGATGACCACATGGTCCTTTTTAGCAACAAGAACAAGGATGAACAGACACATTGTCTTTAGGGCAGAACTGCAAAGCAGTATGGTAGCTGTATACATTTATCTCAAGTTCTCCACGTGACCCAGGAAACAAAGCAACAATAACAACAGTAAAAGAAACACAGAAGGACAAACTGCAAGAAATATGTGACTGAGCAATGTTTTGGTGGAAAACCAGATTTTTTCCTTTAACACTAGCACTGTGTTTTTATTTAGAAGACAGATGTTTAAAAATACAGAAGTCCATCTAAAAACACCCACTTGTGGGCCCCAGGTGTTGGGCACAGCAACAAGCTTGAAACACTCAGAGTGTAAGTCTGAATATTATAGAAAAAACATGAAAGAAAACAACACCTTCACACAAAGAAAGCAATTATTTGTCACAAAATAAACTAAGTACATTTAGAAGTGTACTGCCACCTCCAAAAACTGTTCAACTGTTCAATCCTCCTTGATCATCCCAGCCCCTGTCTTCTACCTACTTGGAGGAGTCACAAAAAGACAACAGATATAAAGAAGCCTCAGCTTTGCTGATAACTATTCCTGGTCATGACAACAAACCTTGAGCTGTTCACATTTCAGAAAAGTGTTTTAAACTTTTTGTTTGTCCACCAGAAGTTTTTAGATTTCAAGTCACTTCTCACAGATTTGTTCAATCCTCCCCCACCCCTACACCATCCCATACTTATGTTTGTAAACATGTATGTCTGTTTAAAAAGTTCAAAAATATTTGCAGTAGCTAATATTTGCTGCGCTCACACAAAGCTGCCAGTTCTTTGTCTTTTTGGATGAAAACATGCTTTTCTTCTATTTTCCCACTTTTCTTTTGAATCAAGTAAGAATGAGAATGTTATTAAATGAAATGCAAGCTGTCACCTGCATGTACAGAACAGGACAGGCATTCCTGGTTGCTGGGAAGTGTCTGGTAAGTGCCACCAGAGGAGAGTTGAGACTTTGAATGATGCCTGTAAAAAGAATATTCCATTCTTGCTTGTTACAGGAGCCTCAGCATTACTTTTTTTATATATATACTTGGGCATGTTTACAAATCAAAGTGTATAAATAAACGAGATTTATTCCCAGAATTGTCACTCCACAGATTCTGCAGCTCACATTTCTGATCTTTTTTTAGTGAAAACATGCAAAAAACAGTTCTAAGAGAGTCCCAGAACTGCTTTATGAACTATTCCACTACGATTGCTCAACAGCACAGGGTAATAGGTTTTTCAAATACATTTCCAGTTCTTTTTTAATATACATTGTTCCATATAACCCCAACAGAAAAATCTGAAGTCGGGGCTCTACGATGTTTTTGGAAGCAGTTTGACCAGAATTTTGCCACACCAAAATGTAGTGGTCACAGAATTCCTCAAAACACCCATTCTAATAGAGTGCAGAACTAGAAACTGCAAACGAAATGCAACCATGAAAGTGAATCTGGACCATTCACTTCCTATCAAATTAAGAAACATTTTATATGGTGCTTCTTGCACAGCTGGACTTAGGACCTGGTGGGCTGCCAGCAAGAAAGGAGCCCTGAGCCAGAGAAGGGGGCTATTTGGGATTTCATTGGAAAATTTTCAGCAGAGAAGCATCACTGTTTGCATTTTTGCAAACATTTGGCTTCTCTTTTGGTTTGTTTTGGGTTTTTTTTCCCCACAGGGAAATCGACAAATCACAGACCAGGTTTTCTGCTTAAAAAGGGCTGAACCTGAGTGACCACAAACCTGGGTCTGTTCTACCAAGTCCCGTGGGCTCTGCTCCTTTTCCATGCACATCATACAGAACTCTAAAATCATTGAAGAGTGATCTAACACTGCATGGTGCATGTGTTTTGGACTACAGATTTATTATCCTGATGTGCCTCTGTGGAGGGTTCCTGATACCAAGCAGTTTCAAGACAGCAGCAAACAGCAGCTTCTGTAACACTCTGCAGAACAGAGAGCCAAAAAGCAAGAGCTAAACAGAAGTTGTTCTTCAGGCTTCTCTGTTACCAGAGTGAGGATTGCAAATAGCAGTGGTGATGAGTAACAACGCTGAGTATCAGTTATTGGAACAGAGCCTGACGTTTACTTAAGCGCTAATACCGTGAAATTTAACTTACTGTGTCTGCAGGAGGCAAAACAAAAGTCACACTGAAGTCCTGGAAGAAAGGCTGCTGTGCCTCCTTTCAGAGGAAAAGCCTGCCTGCAAGCACAGTCGGTGCCGGCAGCCTCACCTGCCTGCTCACCTGCAGCACCCATCTGAGCAGATCGTTTCGTATCTAATCTGTACTAATGAGTGCCAGCAAAGCCCTGAGGCTGCCCAGCAGAGGCTCATCCCACAACTGCTGTCTCTGACTAGTCCAAATTCCTGGAAAACACTTGTTTGGATGCTCCAGCCAGTCCCAGCTCCATCCCTGGAGCTGCAGCCCCCACAGCTCTGTGTCAGCGGGCAGAACAGGAGCTCTGGGTGTGTATAAATAAATATATTCACACACCACACCCAGCAGGACAGTGCTGAAGAGTTGTGTACTCTAACTAAGGATTGTTCTGTGTTTATCTGCTGGAATTAACTTCCAATAGGAACATCTTTTAAGGACTAGAGTGGGGAAATGTGTGAAATAGCTTTTTCTGCTTTCATTTAAAAAAATAACATTTCCTTAAATAAGAAGTTCAACACCCTTAATTAACTTAGTGTAAAATTAGTAAAGAATTGGCAAAACACCAAATTTACCATGTTGTAAGACCATTTTTGTCTCGTTTGATGGGGAAGCAGAACTGTCCAAGTGATCACAACTTCATTATGCTTACAAATACTATAAAATTACTACTTCTGATTCATGAGTATATAGAAAACATTCCTTCACTGGGAGTGTTCAAGGCCAAGCTGGATGAGGCTTTAAGCAACCCTGGCCCGTGGCAGGGGGGTGGAACAAGATGACCTTTAAGGTACCTTCCCACCCAAACCATTCCAGGATTCTGTGACTCTGTAAGACCAAAGTACATAGCCAGAAATACAGATTTTCAGATGATTTCTTGCTCCATTATTTTACTTTTAAAAAAAGTTTCTATTAAGATTTTTAATGGTCCATTTAAAAAAAAAATCATAAATTAAGAAAATACTGCACAATATATCCTTTCTGCTTAAAACAAAACTCGCAATATGTAACAGATTAAAATGGCAACAACTCCCAGTTGCAACATCTCCCTAAATTCCAGCTGAACAAAAACAACTTTACAACTCCCCTTCTTGCCCTCTACCACCAGCAGTAGTTAGGTCCAGGCTATGCACTCCAGAAAGAGCATTGCTTCCTATTCATTTATTGAATTTATATGGAAGAAGTTCTACAGCAACAGAAAAATTGTGTGAGCACACACAAAAACCACAACTGAAATGAAATGCAACTAGAAATGTAAAGATCATCTCGAGCCCAAACTTGAAAAGATGGCCTTGAGATTCCAAAAATCATTCTGCTTAGGCATGCCAATTTCCTTGGTCACCAATAATTTTAGTTCTATGTTGCAAGTGCTGCACAAGCTTAATTTTCTGGAGACTTACTGCAACTGCCCTGCTCATGCTATTGACCCATCACAGATCCACTTGGAGCTTCAGTTTAATCCATCACTGAAAATTCCAATTGCTACCTCGTACTCCCAAAAAGGAAAATTTATCATGCAGCTGCTTCTGGTGTTTTCATCTATGGCCATGCCTTACTGCAAAATACCAAATGTTCCATGATTTACAGGGACTTACAAAGTTGTTATGGAAAATCACTGATCTCAGCACAAAATTTACTTGCCTACAAGCACCAGAATGATGATAAAACTAAGGCCATTTTACTTGCTTGACAAAAATAAGCTGCTCTCACTAGCAAAAATTTGAAAACAGTTCATAAAGCTGGCAGCAACCAAGATGTGTATAATAAAATACATGGATTTACAACTAAAACAATTACTTAAAATACTACTTATTTAACTGTTTATTAAGTTATGTGTAATCCTGAGAAAAGCACACTGGCTCAAAACTTCCTGGTAACAAAGTGCAGTTGAGCAGCATGAGGGGATAAATGAGTCTGATAAAAATTTAACATGTAGATTCCTCAAAGCAACTGCTCATGGTTAATGCATTATAAATTCAAATAACAAAAATATGAGGAAAATAACAGTTTTTAGCACTAAAGCTAGAAACTAGGAATACCAGGCTCAGTGTTATAAAAGTAGCCAATATATGTGTTTCTGTTTCAGACACTGAAATCCTGACCAATAATGGAAATTGTCACATATAATCCAGCTTGACATGTCCCATCTGTGAGCATCTGCCTCCAGGTTTTGGGATACTCAAGTCTCACACTTCAAAATCACAGCAGGAGAGAGACCAAACTTGGATAACAAGGAAAAAAAGGGAGAGAGGCAGAGAAAATATGCTCCCTATCAAAAAAAAAGATATGTCAGTTAAATTCCCAAGCTGATCCCTTACCACCAGCCCAGAATTTGGAGAGCAGTGCTTAGACAAACATAATATTTACTGTTTGAGAAATGCAAATCACTTGAATACCCAACCAGTGGATAGAGAGGCACAACGGCTTTTCTTAAAAACAATGAAAGAATTTCTACAAAGCAACTCCTGGGAAGTGCCCTCAAAATAGGTGGGTTAGTTTATCAGAGCAAAATGCTGCTACGCTTGCATGACACTGGAACACTGTACATTTAAAAATTAAGACTTCCCCATCATTTACCAACCAGAACAAGTCCAGATAGAAGCAAAATGACAAACTACCATTTCTACAACAGATTCTGAATAGACTTAATAGGCCTAAATCTCTAGGGATGCCATAAGAAAAAAAAAAAAGCCAGTTGAGCAAGGCAGTAATTTTAATTCAGCTACATCAGACACTGCAGGCTTTACCTAAATGAGCAAAAACTGAGTTTTTCCAGCGAGACAAACCTCCTTTTTATTAAAAGAACATCAATGATAGGATTGCCTTTCATATGAAAGCAGCATTTCAAGAGCCCTTGAAGAGCCAGGAATGCAGCTTCATGACAAAGCCCCAGCCTGCAGCAGCCTGCGCTTTGAGAGAGACATCAGTGCTGCTCCAAGGTGGAGCAGACATTGCCCAGGAAGCAGCACAGGAGCACCCCACCCAATTCTTCACACCTCTGTCCCAGCAGCATCAGCAGTGGTCACTGCCAGTGGTTTAGAGAAAACCCCACTGCTCAACAACCCAGCTTGCTTTTCCAAACACGCCAAGAAATAAAAGCCTCTCTGAAGGATGAGGCAGGCAGACATGCGTTTTCAAAAGGCCACCATGTGCTCAGAGGAGCTCTTTTTTCTCCATTGTGTTCTCTGAACACAATGTGATAAGTGAACACAGATGTAGCAGTGACATTTGGGGGTGTCCAGCTCCAGCAATCCTGCACAGGCTGCCCGGGAAAGCCACAGGGAAAGTCAGGCTGCTGTCGAGAGCTGCTGTGCAGGCACCGTGGGAACAACAGAGCCCCAGAGTACTGAAACTTTTGCTTTCAGAATTATTACTCCTGGGCTTGAGGAACTGACCCAGATGGTTTCAAAATTTGCCAGGAAACAATATTACAATACTCAGTTTGAAAGTTCTTCCTCCCACTAGCCAGAAAGCCTTAGAAGAAGCTACTTAGTAAACTTTGGTTCCCACCTGGAGTACCGGTCTGAGTTACCTGTATGTGCCTAGCATAATGTAGGACAGGGCAACACAGCTACCTTTGTAAATAAAGCTAGCAAGGAGTGCTCTCCTACACACACAAAAAAAGCCAGGAATAACTAATTACAACAACAGAAACATTTCCGAGTTCTCTGCAAGCCAACTTCTGATCTGCAGATAACAATGATAACTACTTGTCCAGACAAACTATCATTTTTCAAGAAAGTTCTCAGATACGAAAATCTTGAGCCTAAATGCTGATTTTATTGTCCTACCACTGTTTTCATCTTGACGATTCCTACTTTGCAGCTTTGCATACACTCACATGACTTGTGTTTATTTTTACGCCCATGAACACACCCAACCAAAATCCTGAATTGCCATCAGTCTGGTACAAGACCCAAGGAGGGAAAGCAAGCAAATTTAGTGAAGAGTTCTTTTCCCCCCTGCTTCTTAATTCTTCAAACAACTCTGGTGTTCCACCCAGGAGAGGCGGCTAGTCTCATGAAAACTACCGGTTACACTGTGATCCCGCGCCAGCGGCAAATCACTTCAACTGCCCTGGCACCATCATTTAAAGTCATTTTCCATTTAAAGACTCTCACATCAGCGCCAGCACAGCCTTTCATTACCCATCCCACTTAATACCCACAATCTCTCCACAGCTCACTCGCTCGGTCTCCACTGCCCAGGCAGCACACGGAGACTGATGTGCGGATTACTGGGATTCCTAATGCCTCTCTCCCCGCTGGCCGAGCGCGGAGCTCCTGGCAGCCTGCCTGACCCGCAACACGTGTGGGTCTGTCAGCCTAATGCACTCTGTCATCTGCACAGATCTGCTCGGGGCAACGCGGGCCCTCACGGCTCCCAGCACTTCCAGATACTCCGCTTCCCAGCCCCGGTGGAAAAGGAGGTACAGAAGTGAGTGTCTGGGGTGTTTGCCACCGTTTGATTTCCGAGAGGCAAATCTGCGAGGTAAGAACAGCAGCATCCAGCACCGTCCTTTAACCAAAGGCTGGAGAGTCAACACGAGGCTTTCTCGTACA
Source organism: Trochalopteron elliotii (assembly GCA_024734555.1). Lineage (NCBI taxonomy): Eukaryota > Metazoa > Chordata > Aves > Passeriformes > Leiothrichidae > Trochalopteron > Trochalopteron elliotii. The sequence continues at coordinate 354,151 of JANPWX010000198.1, forward strand.
AAACATCCGTCCTCGTTTGACTGCTGTCTTGCAATGACTCAAAATCTGCATATCAAGAATAGGGATCTGAGTAATTTCTTTTTATATAACCTACCTTCTGTTAAACTAAATAATCACAGTCAAAATACAAAGACATGGACTCAAAAATTATTTGTGACCAAGTCAGTTGTCACTCAGATTTAAGGGATTGTTGCTAAATTGTCTCTATGCCTGGCAATTAGTCAGGGCAGAAAGAAATGAGGCTTGGGCATTTTTCTGTATAAAAGATGTACTGAGGTATTTTTAGGTGTGAGACAGTGCATCAGCACTGTAAATCCCACTGTAAATTCTGACAGGATGAATATACAACAGGAAATACCACACAACGTGCAAATAGCAAATAAATGCAAATTTACCATCATGTGTAACTAACAAGTGTCATGAAAGTGAAACTGGTTTGTAGATGAATGAAATACAGAAACCAGCAGAGATCTTACTTGGAAATTGAAGAAAGGAATACTCAGAACACAGCTGAAGTTTCACTTCCTCTGAACACCCAAAGAGAACAGAAAGCTCAAGAACAGCACATGGCACATCCTCTACAACCTCCTGACACAACACACACTGCCCTGACACACCAAGATTTTCTACTTTATATCTGATGTCATGTTACAGAGGTTTTGTGAATTATATGAGCAGGGAAAGATAAAACTACCAACTATATAACTGAATACAGATATTTTTAGACAACATATTACAATTTTTTTTTGGTGCTAATAAACACATACCAATTATTTTAGACTAGCAAACACGGTAAAAAAACAACTTAAGGAAAGACACTACCAAGCTACATTGGGTTGGATTCTGGCTTAAGTGAATCATCCAGCTCCCAGCACAACAATACCCAGGCACTTTAATCTCAGGTGTATTTATTAAGATACCCTTTGGTTAGGGTTTATTTCTATTTAACTACAGGGGAAGTTTTTTTGAGCTCTGGGACTACACCCCACTGGTGATACACATCTACCAGATTAGAGAAATTACTCGCTTCTGGAGACTTACAAAAATGACTCAGTGGGATTCTACTATGTTATGCTGCTTCCTCTTCTAATTTATTACTGGATTTGTGCAGCTAAATGCTTCTCACTAGAATTTCCAAGTTAAAGCAAGCTAAAAACAGAACCTTGTTTTCACTTGAATGCATTGCGGAAAACGGAGTTGAGCAATCACTTCCTAAGGAGCTCCTACCCGCACTTTGCACCAAAACTGGGGAGTAAAAGAGCACAAGGTTTGGGGTTAGCAGAACTTTGTCAGCAGTTACACATGTACGAACCATCTAGAGGAAAAACAAGAAAATATTTTTCATCACCACCTCTTTTCAAAATCCCCGGCATCACTTAGAGCAGCAGCAAGTGCCAGGATGCAAACCAAACAAACCTTCCCCCATCTGTCTGCACTGCCTGGATGAGACAGCCCTGCCTGTTCCTGTTATTTCTTCTTCCCAAACCCACTTATTCCCCCTTGAGCAACCCACAGAGCCAGAGGGGTTGGCACCAGAGCAGTGGCAGCTTTGTCATTGTGAGGAAGGTTATGAGTACTGAAACCCCAGAATGACTATTTACAGCCTGACCTGGAAGCCAAAACTTGTAATAACATCTTTAAAAGCTGAGTAGCAACTTGGAAAAACATGCAGGCTTAAGCTGACTACCTGAAATTGATCACTTCTACTAAAAACAACGGGGTATGTGCGGCAGGAAAGGCTGAAGCAACCCCTTAATCTGCAGTAACACAAATTTTTGCTTTTCCACTAAGTTTCCTCGGAAGAAATTGAAAGCAATCGAATACCACAGAAAAACACATGGAAATTATCATTATGGCACAAAAACATCACTGGAAAAAGCTTTTATGTGCCTCCTTTTAACAAAAGAAAGTCCACTTGACTGAGTTGAGCCCACGCCCCGAGGCAGGGGCTTGGTTTGGTTTGGTTTCTGTTTATTTCAGTTTCCCTGTTTATTCAGCTTCTTCCCCCTCCCAGTGGCAGCCAGGGCAGCACCGGCAGGAAGCTCCATCCAAAACCAACAAGCAGCTCTTGATCCTGACAGCCACTTCATGCTGCTCTTTGAAACACAGATAGCCGTGTCCTTGTGAACCTGGAAAAATCTTCAAGTCTCCTCTAAAGGAAAAAGTAGCAAATCACCTCAGAGCTTCCTTGAAAAGAATTCCTATTTCTGACCCCAAGTGTCACATTAAGCTCAAAGAAGGTGGTGGAGGTGAAGAGGGAAAAGCCAACAAGTTACACAGTCAAAGCTTGATGTAGCTTAAGTGCTACTTACATAGTGGTTAAAAAACTACCAGCGTGAGGCTGCAGACATTTATTTCCCAGAGATGCTGGTACAGACACCAAATGCTTGGGAAGCATCTGGCTTCTCTGCTCACAGACAAAATGTACTTTGGTGGTGTTTCAGACAATACAGCCTACAATGAAGTTTAACCTCAGTGACACCAATTCCACCAGGTTCAAGCAAACTTCTTTGCCTTACACAGGCAGTGGACTGACTGCGGGATCAGGGCTGAAGGAAGAGTAACATGAACCTTTAAAATACACTTTTCAGCAGAAAATCTGGGTACTAAGCACCTTTTGCTCATTTTGACATCTGCAGCAGCACTCTTTGCTCTACTTCCCTTGGGAGTGGTGTGCTTGCATTAAGGTATAAATTCAGGACCCTCACTCTCCTAATCTCAGGTACACCCAGTCAGCAAAAATGCAAAGTGCTTTTCCATCACTGTTCTTCCCCAACTGTCCCCTTTTTCTTTACAGTAGGAGCTGAAACACAAGTTTCACCAAAGCAGACAGACTCCCATCAAAGTACCTGGCAAAAGAAGTCTCCAAGAAAAGGTTTTTTTCAGTAAAGTGGATTTTTGATCTAAACAGATGTTGTGTCAAAGGCTACCATCTCAATGACTGACATGCAGTGACACAAAATACCTGATAAGCTTATAAAAGAACCTTTAATTATAAGGTCTAAAGAAGCTGACCTTTTAATGGGCAGCATCTACAATGCCCACTGCAAAACCAGGACACAAAGCCTTTGACAAGCTATTTCCTCACTGCTTAAAAAACAAAAAATCACCACAGCACCTTCACACTCACCTTCTTTTATAACACAGGTTCCAGCAACAAAATCATCTTCTGTATTTCTTTTTTCACATCAGGTGATATATTCCCCTTTGGTCCACTTACAGGAGAGTATCATTCCCATAACCCAGGGTCAAAGTTTTCTGTCAGAATTTTACAGACCACACAGTTCTCTGTGCAGATAAACTGTGCTAATCCTATATGCACATACCCTCCACACCACACACAGGTGCACAACAAACCTGCCCAGGTTACGAGTGAGGAGAAACCTTTTGGATCCTGCAAGACTTTATAACAAGCATTTTAAAGAAAGCAGCAGCAACAATAGTACTAAGGTTGTGATGACCTGCTGGTTTAAGTTCAATAATACCTACAGGAAGATATAAGCTTAGTCTAAATCAACCCCATGAAGTCGAAAAACAGGCCCTCAGACTTGCAAGCCTCCTTTCATAGGAACCACAGAAAACTGGAAAAGTTATTTGAAATATTTAATCCATTATTGCAATCACAGCATCTCTCCAAGTCTTTCAACCTAGGTAAGACATGCTTATATCAGCTGGACTGATTTTTGTACTGATCTAAACTTCCCCCTTTTCACAACTTTTAGGAAGAGCCCACCCACTACCCAGGTCTTGGCAGGTGAGGTTCATCCAGAGGCCTCGGGCAGAGAAGGAAGAGACTGGAAGGCAAACACTCCTGGAAAAGCAGGAGTGAAAGAGGCTGTGAATAACTAATACCTGCCTACCCACTGAAGCACACTAATTATAGAGAATAATTGAACAACTGCTTTCCTTACTCAGGGAGGTGCAGATAAGAGGCATGGGCCTTCTCATACCTCAGATGGGAGTTTAAAGTGCTCTCAGCTGGCAGCAATGCATAGAAAAAAGTCACCGGCTGTGACAATTAACAGCTTCATTTTAAGTCTCTTTTGTTCAAGTAACTCTTCCACTCAGACATATTACACGAAACAACCCTTCCTCAACTAAACAGATTTATTCAGGGCACACAGCTACAACCTGAATGTAAAAGCCATAAGGCCCCTGGCGCTGGGAAGCAGCCACACTGTGTTTTAATGCTGTGGAGTTAAAGGTGTAAAGTGGACAAGGGGTCCCGTGTCCTCCTACAACCCCAGCAATACCTCACTGTATCAGCTCATTCTATTTAAAACCAGATTCTCAGGGAAACTCAAAAACAAAGCCATGCACCAGCCTGCAGAGGAAAAGGAGAGGTGTCCACAAAATGAGTTACTTCAGGACATGCACAGACATGTGAAAAATGACTTAGAACTCAGGGTAAGCAGCAAATCCTTAAATGAGATGTAAAGTAAGATTGGATGGATAGATTTCATTTAAGAAGTTGTTTACTAGCAACATTCCAGGAAAAATGTATTTCAATTAACAGAGCTATGTTGATTTTATCCACAGTCTGTCCACTCAATCACTGTTCCTCAGAACTGGATGTGTGGTGGGAATTGAATCTCTTTGTGGGAACAGGTGTGAGCATTTGCTGGAGCTGTGTGCAGTTCTGCCTTAACTCTGTTCCAAACACAACACAACCCTCATTAAAACCTCTCTTCATTAAAACATCTCAGTTGTGAGATTTTTGTGCCACTTGCTGCCTGATTTTGAAAAAAAAGTAACACTTTTTTCTATAATACACTTTACACAGAGGCTAAAAAGAGACTGCTTGCATAACAAGTCTTATGCAATTTCCCAAATAAATTTCTACCTTTGTATGGGGGGATGATTATGATAACTTGAAGATTTTCAAGGCTGCAGATTTGGCTTCAGAAGTTAAGAGTCCACATGCCACTCAAAACCCTACTGACAATTATTGCCATCACATCAGCACCCAAAGATCCCACCAGGAACAGTCCCCCACTGTGTAATAACAAAAGAAAACATGACAAAAATTTACCACCTGTGTATATTCTCCAAAGAAGAGGCTGACATCAGCTAAAGAAAAACAAAACCAAAAAAGATCACTAAAACGCAGCTTTAACTTTATGAAACATCTTCAGCCTGGAGTACTTTGTCAGAGCAAATACAGTGATAAGTGTCTCGTGGAAAACCTAGACTAAGAAAAAGGCCCACTAAAATACCACCCAACTGCATGATCATCATGAAGATGTTTAAAAAACAAACAGCCTTCACACTGTAAACAAGCAGGTATTTTAAATCACAAACAATCCAAGGAACTCAGAGAGCAAAAACAGAAGTAAAAAATGAAGCCCAAGCAGCAGCACAGAGAAAAATAAGAGAGCAAGGGACTTGTCCAACAGACAAATTTTGACAAGTATTTTCACAGGTCTGAAAAAATTTTTCTTCTCCTGAATTTTTTTTGTTGTTTTTGTGACTTGGCCTTTTCTCTCCACTGGTGTTTCTCTGGTGTCCACTCAGCTCCCAGCTCAGAGGGCTGGCAGTGACACTGAGCCTGCTGTGGAACTGAACAGCCTCGTGCACCAGCCCCTGCTCCAAACAGGAATCTCAAACCCCCACCCAGGGCACAACTGCAGCCTTGTAGCTGCACTGGGAATATGCTGGAAGTGTCAGTGATTCAGAAAGGAAAAGAAGCCTTAAATTAATTTTCTTTGGAAACTGAAGAGGTCCACTACAAGTTTCAGATCTTGGAGGCCCAGGGGATTTTCAGCAACAGCTTCAGCTGTTGGGAGCTGTTGGTATCAGGGAGCAGAAGAGGGACATCAAGCCTGGCAGAGGCAGCATCCATCCCACCAGAAACTACAGACATTAAATTACACTTTCACAACTGAGCTAATCAGCCTCATTCCAAACAGAAGCTGCATTTATCTTCTCAGAACAGCAGACTTTTTTCTTAATTATCCAAGGTCAGTGGCAGTGAATATTGAGCAAACTGACTTGGGGAAGTAATGTAGATAGAAACCAGGAGGGCAGACAGCTTTACATTTGCTTAGCAGTAGTATCCCATTTTAAAATAAAGTAGCTCTTTTTAGAGATGAGAATTACTTTGTATTTAATCACCAACCAACCAATCACCAACCACATTTGATAAGGTACCTTTTCAGAAACAGAAATACTAAGTTCTGCAAAATTCTCCCTTTTTCAAAGAATCACATAGGTTGAAACATACCTTTATAAAACAGAGTCCAACCCTGTACTGCCAGGTCCACCACTAAACACCACACCTACACATCAGCTAAGTGAAAAAAACATTTTCAGATGTTAGAGTGCAAAGGTTTAAGACAACTGTAGTGTTCAGCAGTCAAGCTAAAAAAAGAAAATTACATTAATTTTTTTATTAAACTCACCCAGAATTAGAGCAACACCTCAGAATTTTGATCACCATCTCTGTGTGCCCAAGAGATTCACAGACATTAATATAAAAAAACTTGAAAGCATTACACCTCCAATCCAATCCCTACAAGACAGGAGGTCTGAGGTGCACAGACTCACCTGCTGCCTTGCTGAAATACACAGCTTTACCTGACAGGTTTGAGCTTGTCACAAAGCAGAAACTACTCTGGAAGGCTCAATAACCATTTCAGCTCCCCTAAAAACACAAGTGGTTAAGGGTTGACAGGTACTGCATAGCAGAAAGGTATTGCATAATTGCCCTGAAATACCCATTCAAAAACTCCACAACAGAAATGCGTATTATTCTCAGGAGCTGGGGAGTTTTTTTTCATGTGGCATCCATAATTACACAGCAGCCAAAGATTCCTGCAAACACAGAAGCAAAGAATAGTTCCAACAAGCCTGACATGAGCAATGTTCTTGGATTGACCAGGGCCTGATGAGAAGGACATCAGAGAAAAGGAAGGGAAGAGGAAAGGTGCAGAAAGATGCCTCTGTAAATCTTATGATGGAACTGACACATCAGCAACAAACCTGCCCTGACCATAACGGTCCTGGGACAAAAAGCATCACCTTTAAATGCACAGTGGTGCTCAGGCAATGCAGGGATTGGACAGGGCTGTGTTTCTTTCCAAGTTACATGCTGGCTTCCTAAGCTTGTTGGGTACATTATATAACTATTAATTACACCGCTGTTCGGCGTGCTTTTAACTGCAATGATTCAAACTGCTTCCAGGAGCTCACTAATCCAAAGTACAATCCTCTTGACAGCAACTGACAGATTCAGAATATTCAGTTCTAGCTGAAAGGAAGACAAATCAAACCCCCTCATCTGTCTGCTGCAAAAAGAGCCAATATTCCTGCTGATCTGACCCAGAGCTCTGTCAGGGGCTGGGACACGCTGTCCATGGGACAGCTCTGGACCCAAGCTGTGCTAACAGAGCAAAGACTTCTTCCCAATGGCCACCTTCAAATTTGTAGGGAAAAGAGAAAATTGGGTCTGGTTTGCATTTCCTCACAGGCACTGACTGGTTTCAGCCATCAGCTCCTGGACCCAGCAGACACCCTCCCCAGACACTGCTCTGCCTGTGCCCTTCCCAGCCACTGTGCCAGCCAGGACCTTCCCTGCAAGCTCCAACACAATTCCACATGCACTGTTTATCCCTCCTGCTAAGTCATGCACCGGGCTAACTACTGAACTATTGTAATGATATTTTGCAATGGATGTACTCTGTTATACTGATTTTCATGAACTTGCTTTTGCTGCATGTTTTGAGAAAAGAGCATATTTTCCTGGAGTATAAAAAAGCCCAAGTTTGACATTCATTTCAAGCCCAAGAGCTGGATGTCAAAAGTGATCTTTTAGAATTATCAATGTGTTCTTAATTAAAACAATGCTAGTATATTATTTGATTTCTGCTGTATCTGCTAACAACCACAGAAGACGTTTTTTCATTAAACTAATGAAATATGAAAATAGCTATTAACAATTTGTACATGTTAATGACAAAGTTTTTCCTTCCAATAGAATGATGTTTTCCTTTTAAAACTCTTCAAGACTACAGTTAGCATAATTACCAAACATCTGAAAGCTGACAGACTGGCAACATTTTTATTAACAAACTTAAACTCAAGACACATTTGCATGTCTTACTTACCACCACATTAAACTTTACTGGGATAAATGCTCAACTTCAGACTCAGAGAGCTGTTACTGTAAAACACTGTTCAGAATAAGTTTTTTCTGTATGCTCAATATGATGTAAGCTACACAGCAGAGCAATTAAACAATTATTTATGTCTCCCTACCCCCAGGATGCTCTTCAGGCTATGCATGATTCAAGGTGTACTCGCAGCAGTTTTGTGCAGCAATGAACAGCATTTCAAAAAATTCAACAGTCCCAGTAGTTCAGAACTGGTTGGAAAACTTTTTCTGCCTGGAGCCAGCAATTCTTCCAGGAGGGACTTTACTTTAAAAGCTGTTAACAATAATACCCTGAACTGGCACAAGCAGGGAAAGCAGCAAGTCATGATAATCGACCTGTTTTACCTACTAATAATCTGCTGGCTATACAAGCAAAGACATGGATGCAACTCCAGGGAGAAGGAATGTAATCTTTTTGATACAAGTGAGCAGGTAGATGAGGCTCATTGAAAACTGCAGCTCTGCAAAATTTGGTGAATCTCTTGGGTTTTTCTGGGTACTTTGTTTCATTCTGCTTGAAAACAAGAAAATGTTTGGTCACCTAGGTGCTCTCTTTAAAAATAAACAAACCCAAAAACAAATAGAAAAGAACCAGATCCAGAATTGCAGCAGTCTCAGGCCCTGTTCAGACTTCAGAGCAAAGAGCAGTGTGAGGAGTCCTCTGCTTACACAGACTACGCTATTCCCTCAAGTCTTTGTTTAGGGCTTTATTCAACACATTTCTCAAATATTTTTTATCTGTTAAAAACATCTATTGAACAAACAGTCTTGGGAAAAAAGCAAGATCACAAAAGACAACCATGTTAAGTTTCATGTCAACCTATTCCCTTTCTTCTGAGTGCATCGATCCCGGAGGCCTGATCCAGCCCTTGCAGCTGACAGCAAAGTGCTGCACTGATTTCTGCAGCCTCTGGACATGACTCAAAAAATCAATGCAAGGAGCAAAAGGTCACATTCTCCCCAAGCACCAACTACCTGTTGAACCAAGACAGACTTGCAGATGCCAGCACACTCGGAAATAAAGCAACCAAGTTATTAAACTCATTTCTAAGCACGGTGTCTGGATTCCCACACCGTGACTAAGTAAACCTGCTCCTCACACTACACCTTTGTGGGGAAAAAAAAATAACAAACCACTCATGCTTGTGACAGCTTTTATAAACAAGTAAGTGCAGTACACGGCTGTACAACTTCAGAGTTTTGAATTCTGAGTGCCAGTGGGAAAGTTAGTCTGGCTTAAAACTCAAAAAAAATGGCAAGAGAGGAAAAACTGGAGAGATGGAAATAAAACCAAACTACTGCTCAGTGCTATCCTTCACTGTCCCTGCACATTAGGGAAAACCCTGAGAACTATAACAGGTACATTATTATGGATCTTTTTCCATTACTTGCTTGACATGCTAGGCCATTGGCAGCACAAATGCCTCTTTCAGGCACAAGAAGTGAGACTGTCCTCATGTTTTACATCTTTGTAAGTGCACAGGCTGAACATGAAGGTGTGATCTCCCATGCATTCACAGAGCAGGTATGCAGCATGTGGACATGACATTCTACCCATGTTCTGTTTGTCACTGATTTTTCTATCAATTTGTTAATTTGTAATTAGGAAAAAAGTCACCCCCTTCATAGAGGCAGGACAGTTTTTCCTCACCAGAAAGTTTTACTGTTGCTTTTTTCAATGCTGATTCAGTGTGTGTCACTCAGCCCAGCAGTGTAAATTCCTGGCGTGCACTTGTATATTCCCAGCTGATGCAACCCAGGAGCCTCAAGGAACCCTTCACAGGTCTACAGCTCTGAATGCAAATGTGTGGTCCCAGCTGGCAGAGGTGCTGCCAAACTGTCACTGCCAATAAGTCACCTAATGAAGCTCAAAATTTCAGTTTGAGCTCTGCTATTCCAGCCTGTCCCTGTGGACAGCCCCACAGTCCTGTGGATGCCAACAAAGCATATCTCAGATGCATCACATCTTCTCGACCTCAGAAGTTAAGCAACTTACAAGTAACTTGACTCACATCCGGCAGTAAGTACTCCTAATTAATGACTTCTAATTGCTGCCAGAGCCCTGTATTCCCACACCCATGACAAAGCATGTTCCTCACTCTGCTAACCCCTGTGCAAAACTGCACAACTCTGACAACCCCATGCCTTTAGCACCACACAGCTGAGCCACTCCTCCCATACTTCAGGAGCAAAGGCATTGATGTACACGAGAGAAAAGAGGTGTACAAGAAGCACCCACCACACCATTCCAGCAGCTCAACATCACTTGCTTTCTGGCTGCCCTTGCTCTTTTTTTTTAACCATTATCTATACAGTTCAGAGAAAGGAAGATAAACATTGTTTGTTAAGTCTGACTTCACGTGCAGTTCTTGAGAAGACATTTCAGAACCTGAAGTCCTTCCCAAAAATGAACTTTACCTCCTACAAGCTGTATGTGGACTTCACAGTGCATTTACTTTACATATGCAGGTGAGTTACCTGAATGTCCAGATTCACAGCAAATTAAAGCTTTCTTTCCCCCCCAAGAAGTCGTGTCTGAGCTGCCAGCCCCCTGCTCACAGTGCTGGAGGGAAACACCCACCAGCCACCCTGAACGACTCTTTCCTCCCAACATTTACAGCTTGTGTGTGTGCTCTGCTGGAACTGACCACCTCTGGACACAGATTCTGCTACACAAGGTTTGCAGCCTTGTATCCTGTACCAGGAGCACTCCTGCCCACCTTGAGGGAAGTCCATCCTTGCTCCTGATGGGACAGATCACTGCTGTGGTTCCCAAGAGCCCAGAAAGGAGGAAAGCAGCCATGGAGGAACAGCAGTTTGAAGGTCAACTCACCCTCCCTGGGCAAAGCTGCATGATGCCCAGCACACCAAGCTACCTTGAATCCAGCTCAGTGCTGCTGCCACACACCAGCACTGTCCCTGGGACAAGCCACCCTCCCTCCCTGCCTCGTGCTTTGCCTTTTGCTCTGACAGAAACCCAGCACCACCAGACTCTGCTGCAGTAACTTCTGCTGTAACCCAAGGGCTTCCCTTTCAACACTTCTCCTCCAATTAAGACCCACTGCCCTCCAAATCAGCCAGCTGCCTGTCTTTTCTCCACCAGTCAAGCTACTTGTGTGTAAAACCAGTAAGACACACACAATTCCCCCAGAATAATTCACCACTTTTATGGGCAGCATTTTTACATGATGCAGGTTTACAAATTGCTAATACCATGCTGAATCACAAACATTTCCTAAAGCTTATTAAATATTTCTGTTAAACTGATCCACATGCATAGATAACAAATGAAAAAGGTTTTATTTCTCTGCAAGGCACCTGTAATAAGGGAGCAACGGCAGCAAACAGGCACCAACCAGCTCCCTGGCCCTATTAGCATTACAGAGGAAAGCCTCCCCTTCTGCTGCTAATGATGTGCTCTACCCTGTATCCCCAGGAGACAAATGACTGCACTGGCTGATTGACTCCATCACAGGGCCATCATCCATCAATGTATTGCCTCTCTTATTGAAATCTCATCTCAGGAAGAGAAAGTGCTCTGTGCCACTTCCGAAAAAAACAGTGAAAGCACTTTCAGAATAAGAGCTCCAAGATATATAATGAGAGCCAAATATTTCAGCAGAGACACACATTTCCAGCAACCTGAACAGATCAGCATGCTTTGTCCACCCAGCACAAGTAAGATTTACATCCTCCTGCTAAACTAGATCTTTTTTCTTTTTAATTAAACAAAGGGATGAAACACGTACCATAGACATAAATTTCTTGATCAAATTATAACACAGACAGTGAATATAATCACACAGATTAAAAATGGCATCCCGAGGATATTTAGCTAGCTGACTTGCCAAAGGGTGAATTCCAGTAACTCTTACACAGGCTGAAATCACATTAACATCATACAAGCCCCACTGTCATCTGCAAACACAAGTGAAAGAAAATATAAATTCTTCCATGCATTTATTCACTACAAAGATGACTAAAAAAAAAAAAAACAACAACAACAAAGAGCAATCCTATTCCATTAATAAATACCCCTATAATTTATAAAATTCTGCACATATGGGACTGGGTGAGTAACCCACACTCACCACTCATCAGGCAGTTTTCTGATCAACTTTACATCACTGAAGCCACCAAATCCCAGCAGTTCTGCATCCTCTGTCCACCTCCCTGAATCGATCACGTGAAGTTGCACATGAATTATTGAGACACAGTTCCATGTGCACAAAAATAATTTAGTTCAGATAAAATATTTTAGATTAGGATCAGCCTCACTTCTGTCTACTCAAAAATATAAATCTGAAGAAGGCAGCTTTATCTCAGACAAGATATTTTGTCTCACTTAGCACCTCTGCATGTTACAAACAATTCATTATAGCTCTGAAATCCCCATGAACAATCTGCTCGAGAAAACATGTCTAAACATTTATTCCTTGTTTAGCCCTAAACAAAATCCAAAACTGATTTGTTTTGCTTCCATTTTATTTAAAGACAACCAATCTGGTAAGATCCTAAACCTAAAGTTTTTGGAACTTCTGAACAGAGAATCAATGAATGGCCTGGGTTTGAAGGGATTCTAAACACCACCTTGTTCCAACCACTCTGCCATGTGGAAGGGCAGGGACACCTTCCACTGTCCCAGGTTGCTTCAAGCCCCATCCAACCTGGTCTGGAACAGTTCCAGGGATGGGGCAGTCCCAGCTTCTCTGGACAACCTGTGCCAGGGCCTTACCACCCTCACTACAAAGAATTTCTTCCTAATACCTAATCTAACCCTTCCTTCTGTCCAGTTTGAAGCCATTCCCCTTGCCCTGTGCCTTCACACCCTTGTAAAAATTCCCTTTCCAAATCTTCAGAACCTTGATCCTTGTAGCATAAGGGTGTGCTCCACAATCCCACGCCACTGTCTCAGGAAAGGCCACATACAGTTCAAATCAGGTCTCCTGGTTTCATGATCCATATTTTGGATCTCTACAAGCCCTTTTCCTCATGGATTTCCAGTATTATTTAACAGAAGATTGGCTGTGGGTGTACTTTGAACTTTCAGAAACACAGAGAGAACTTCAGGAATAAAATATTACCAAAGATAAAATATTATCAAATTATCAATATTATCACCTAGTTTGAAGCAATTAATTTTGGGTTTTGTAGGGAGAACTTGAGATCCATATGATTTGGAATACAATGAGTTACTGAACAGTCAAAAAAAAAAAAACGCAGTGGGCCAGCAAAGAGAAGTGATGCTTTTCTCTCTCACTTATCCTTGAGCCAGCCAGAATTACTATCTTTCCCATGTTAAACAGGCAATGATTTTGTTGCTGTACCAATTAGCACTCTGCTACAAAGAACATGCTCCTAATTAATAGCTGGTTTATGGGAAGAGCAATGTTAAGGATCTGGTTGTACCTCCAGATGTACCAAAAAAAGTGCAAAAAGGAGCTCTGCTTGATGTAAAGGAAATCTGTCTGCACAGAGACAATCAATGTATTTAGCATATGTCAGCTGTAAAAGGAACTCACATAAATGTAATGGAGGCATTTCCACATTCTTTCTGCTGCATCCTGTAATCCTGGACATCTGCTTAGGGTAGCATGGATGGGCTAGTCAGTGTTCCTGGTCTGCTCTTTTTTGCTGTGCCCTTAACACAAAGCAGCAATGAGGGAAATTTGCCCTTATCTGTCTGAAACAGCTTCCAATAAATACTCATAAACCCCCCTGTAAGACCCCTTCCCTCTGGAAATGGCCAAATTTCTCCTTTTACCTTGTGAAGAAATAGCTGAGTGCAAAGAGACAAAGTACAGCTGCAAGACAGAGCCACAGAGAGAGTCTGCATGAATCTGATTTCAGGTCAGAGCTGCACATTACGAAACTCCAGCGCACCTTGCGAGTGACCTACATTGCAGGACTGGAACCCACTAACCTACAGAACCACCTGAAATCCCACAAAACAGGTCAGTGGGTTTCCTCCTAAGGAATTCCCCAGACAGGGAGAGATGCACATGAAATAAAGGACAAGCAGAGCACGTGCTCTGCCTGACGCAGGGGCTGAGTGTCTCACTCTGCTGCCATATTCCTGCAGATCAGCAGGACTCCCCAGAAGTGCTGTGAACTTCTGTGTTCCTCACTGAGGGATCCTGCAAGGACCTGTTTGTTCAAGCTCAATGGAGCAGGAAGAAAAGGAGCAGTGCCACAGCAAGGAACAGTAAGCCTACCAATAATGCAAAGCAGCTGGAGTATGAGTGACACCCGATTCAAGATCAGCAGTGAACTCACCTGGAGTTATGGCAGGGGTGTCCAAACTACACAAAAGCCAGGTGTAGCCAGCCAAAACAATCCATCCAGCTCACAGCACATTTACTGACTCCTTCCACCCCTTGTGAGGGTCTCGAGTCTCATGCATTTTCTTCAGGGACCTAAAAATGCAGCCAAAACAGAGTCCCAGGGTGCTGCACACTGCTGGGGAACACCAACGCTGAGCACAGGACACTCAGCCAGGACGCCACAGGAGCAGAGGATGGCCACAGGGAACCACACCTTGCATCCACCACTTCCCTCCTCCCAGCTATCACTCTGGGCAACACTGCACACACTCTTATTCCCAGTTCAACCAATTCCTCTTACCAGACAAACCCCACATCAGGATGCAAACACACCCACCAGCCGTGCAAAGGCAGCAGCCCCTCCTCAGCAGCAGCTGATGGGAACATGAAACAATCAGGGCAATTAAGAAAGGCATGCAGAGAAAGTTGCTCTGCATTCCTCTGCCTACCAGTTCCCCACAAGGACCTGTTGGGAGCCAGGGGTCAGCATCCCAGTGGACGCAACGTCTGTTCACAGCAATAAAAGAGTTGCATGCCCTCTCCTCCTACATGCACATACATATTTTGGTTTAGATTCCCCTCTCCCAGAAAAGCAGCCTATGGAGGAAGGGAAAAATGAATAAAATCCATGCTGCATATTAGGAGTGATGTATTAACACACTCAGTGTTGCAGTTTATCCATTAGATCTTCAGAGAGTCTCCACAAGAAATCAGAGATTGACATTAAACCCCACCACCCACAATTAACCCAAACAGGTACTCTACATAAATATTATCATCACCCCTTATCTATGCTGAAGATTTTATTTAACCAAAGGATCTTTTTATCCTAACAAAAAAAGGAAAACAACAGGCATAGCTATTATTCTTTAGTAGGACATTCAGAAAAAAAAAAAAGTGGTAGAAGCAAAGTGAGTCACAGGAACCACCATACTCCCCACTGAATTTGCCACCCACAGCTTCTCAGGTACCCAAATTTGACAGCCATAGCAAAGGGGTATTGCCTTGGTGCTGCACATCAACACTGAGGATTCTCCCTGCTGAGAATGATTTCCCAGAGGTGCTGAGATCTAAGAGAAATCCTGGGGTGATGGTAATGAGATCATTAATGCCAGAGCCAAACACTGCAAAGAGCAAATCAGGACACCACTCTCACTTCTTTCAAACAGCCAAAGTACAAGACACAGATCTTATGCCAGGGTTATGCTTGCACCAGGCTGACAGATAATAGCTGATCTGAGGCTGAACAGCTTCATCTGCTCAGCTGAAGCCTCACAGACTAAACTCCATGCTAGTTTAAAAAATAAGTGTAGCATGAATCTGTACCAGAAGTCAGTTCATAATGGATCAATACTCCAAGCCATGTGCCTGAGACTCATGTGGTTCTGCAATACAAGTCACAGATTCAAACTTGGTGTGCTGTCAAACCACAGCCCCAGAATTCAGGGTTTGCTGTGAACCATCAGCATTGTCTGCCTGTCAGATGGTGTTTGCTCCTGCCCTTGGCTCCTCTGCCCTGCTAGGTTTGCCAGATCTAGCAGCAGCACTCCCCCAATCCACAAAGTAACAGTCACTTACTTTTAGGCAGTGCTGGTGAATAAGGGATGAGACAACAGAGATCTCAGGAACTCCTGGCACGTGGGCAAACATTTTGCACACAGGTATGGTGCATTCCAACACTCAGCTGTGCCCAGGCAGAGTTACACTGCACCCTCCACTACCACAACAGCACTCCCTGAGGGAACACATCCTCAGGATGTGGCTGGTCCAGGGGAACACTGCCACAACTCCAGGCTGCTACAGAACATGCCTCACTCCTCCTAATCCAACAGCCATTTAAATTCAGCAATCAACAGGAAAAACAGGGATGATTTAACAATAGATTTAAACAGCCAAACAGTAAAACAAATATTCCAGAGTAAAAGCACCAACACTGCTTCCACAACAGCTTTTTTTAAGACAAGTTACATATTCCATTTTTATAGAAATTAAGCCACTTAAAGGCCAGCTATGATGCTAAATAAAACCCACCTTAATGCAAGTGAAATCTAACTTGAGAGAACCAAATGAAACCACTTGGCTTCCAACCTACACCACAGCCACACATCACTGCGAGTCTTCAGAGCAGTCCTGCAAACACATGGCAAATAAGCAGGGCACATATTACTTGTATGAAGGTCAGGATCATAAGCCTGATTCCTCATTCCAAGAATAGCAGGACTATCTGATGCCTATTCTGGTCAGCCCAGCTTGGATGCAGAAGAGAATACTTTTCCATGGTGACATGGACAGCAGCTTGCATCCTTCAAGGTGGTAGTTCAGACCCTGCAAAAATGAGAGTTTTCTGCAGAACTAAAGGGAAATAAAGGCCAGTATCTGAGACATCTGTTCCATACAAGAGAATTCATTTTATAAATATAAACAGTTTTAGCTCGGCCTCCCCTCAAAAATAAGGATGGCAAAAAGGTGAAGCACTACTGTCATCACTCCTTGGGCACTCCACGATGAAGTGGACATCCACATCCCTTGATGCAAACTCCAAACCCTGGACTTCAGGCATACAGGTATTAGCAACAAATAAAACAGAAATGCTTGCCCAATTTACACCTTGCAGAGGACATGCACATTTTCAACTCAATTTTGTACTAAAAGCTACCATTGTTTTGTTCATTTGCACATCAGACATCCATTTGTTGCTTTCACAGTTTCCACTGACTTTAAGTGCATTTCTCTGTACTCAAGGCACATTTATGATAAGAGGATATGGAGTTTGGAAAAGAAAAGCATTCATCCCAAATTTAGAGGAAAAATTAACATCAGAGAAGCTCCACCACATCCCACTGCTTGCCTATTCACCCAAAAAGAAAGTTTCCAAAACCAGTTTCCCTGAAATCATAAGGAGGGGGGAGCAAATATTCTCCTTCACAATAAAGTCTGAAAACAATCCCATGTAGAAACACTTCACAGCCCTGCCTGGGAGGAGAGAGGAAGTTACAAGAGGTGTACAGGAACACAATATATGTAAACTACCAGAGAACCAAAGGAGAAGAGGAGCAAGAATGCCATTAAGAAGAACAAATAGAAACAGAGAGCCATCACCTACCCCCAAATAGGAGCTCACAGGAAATACGAGGCCAAATCCTGCCCTCACATTCTTAGGAAATCCAAAGTAAACTTTCCTTCCGTGTTTGAAGAAGTAATGGATATTGGAAAGGAACAAACTTCCTGGCACAAGTTTCAATTCCAGTCTTCTCCTGAGTACAGGAGCTGGTGTTGCTACACCAGAGCAAACCAGCAGAAGAGCCACAGGACACAAGTGAAAGTGGTGACCAGCAGCAGTTCCCTGTGCTGGGACACCAATAAAAATCTCCAGGAAAGGAATAAGGCACAAACAGCTCCCCACTGCTCACTCTGCAGCCAGCTAAATCATCATCTCACCCAGCTGGGCTCTGTCTTGAACAGAGCTGGTGTCTTGGCCATCATCCTCACAGAAGGAAAACAGTAAAAAAAAACCTCACCATACTTGCCTAAATAGAAAGTAATAAAAGTTTAACCATAAAATAGCAAGAATCCAGGTGAGGAAAGGAAGTCGGTGACATACTGTAACAAATCCAGCATTCAAGTGCTACAGGTTTAATATAATCTTTGCACAACAATTCTTCAGAGATGGATTTGACCTAATTTTTATTTAAAAGTGCACCTGAAATATTTATAAACAGCTCCTTGAGAAAACAGTCGAGTGCAATTTAACTGTTTAGCCTCTACAACGATTTTGACTTGGCAGGTCAACTCTAAAGCTCACTGCTGTTTGAAGCTCCTTTTACGAGATCCCAGGGAAAGGGGATAGTTGGACCAGAGAAGATAAAGCTTCTAACTGCTGCCAGCCACCCCTCCCACACGCCAACAGATTATATTGAGTCTGAAAAAATACACACACGGTGAGAATTAGCCAAGGGCCTCACCAGTTCTTAAATAAGAATATTTATCAGCCAAAGAAAATTCCACAACAAATAACTGGCTTCGCAGTGGAGGGAGGGGGGAAGTAGGTCACAGCAGATCTTAAAAAAAAATCCCTGGGCATGCTGTGATTGCACACAATAATTTGATGAAAAACAGTTGCCTCACCATGTCTTTCACTACTTGGTTGATGTTTTTTAAAAGTGAGTTTGATAAATTTCCGTAAGTGTTACTGAAGTAAGTCACAATGAAGCCAGGCAGCTTTAACTGCAGAAAAGTGTCATCAACTTGTCAAATTGCAACTTAAAAGTCAAGCTCATCAGACACCTTATTTTTCAAGTAATAAATTATCAATCATAACTCATTAAGTATCTTTACATCAGTCATTTATTTAAAAAATTCTGAATAATTTCCCAGCACTGACTCGTACATCACATACTATAAAATTCAAAGTAACACCACAAATAGCTCTGACCTCCCAGAACTTCCCAACACACAGTGCTCTCTCACAACACTCAATCACTCCTGCTTTCTGTTATATTTATTCATAAATTATACAAATATGCAAGAAGACATGATGGGCCATTGAATATTTTAAATACTTTCTCAAATTCTACAAACAAAAGCAATTTTAAAAGCAGCAAAAATGAATAGAAAGCTGATGAATTAAATGAATTAAAATTAGAAGCCATTCATAAGGGTCCATTAAAAGCTAAACAGAATTACAATGTTCTAGACCCGAGGATCACATCTGCAAGTAAGGCTACAGCTCTTAACCTGAAATCATCGACTGCTATCGCTCTTAATGGCCCTTTAAAAGGCAAACCATCCCACTACTGCAACAAACAGTTTGAAAATTATCTTAAAAAAAAAAATAAAAACGCAAGGGCATGTGAGAGCAGGCTGCTGCTCTCCAAATGAACAGCAGCGTGGTGGCCAATGAAAATAACAGTGTCTGCCACAGGATAGATCCCATCTGGGCTCCTACACCTCCTCAGGGCTCTGCTCCCACTGACCCCCAGGCACTGGGTGTGACACTGGGAGCGTGTGGGGACTGCACGGCCACGCTCTGGAGGAGCAGCTCAGGACCGGGAGACTGCAGGAGCAACAACACGTTCCACCTGAGCCCACGGGGAAGCCAAGGAATCACAAAGCCACAGGAATAAAACGTGCTGGGAAGGTTCAGCTGCACGACTCAGTAAGACTGAACGAGTCAAGAATCAGCTCCAGGTGCACACAAACACTGCTGGCCCACAGCTCGACCTTACTCGATGCTCTAACCAGGCCATTTACAACTGGTTTAAGTTCACCACCTCTGCACGTTTTGTAAAAAGCACAGATACTTGTAGCTGACGTGCATCACAAAACACGGAGTGAAGCACTTCAGCGCTCTGTTACTGTAACTCAGAGAGTTTCAATGGCCCGAAAACATGCTCCCCATTAAAAATGTAGGCACTTCACATTGTCTAAGGCACAGTGCGAACAATAACAACCCAACACGCTTTCACCTCCTTTGTCAATCAAGCCAAGACAGCCAAGTCATGCAAACAGCCTGCTGATGAGAGCACCTCAATACACAGCTGCACTCAAGGAAAACGCAGCCTTTCACAATGGAAACCTCACAGACTGTTTCTTTGGCAGAGCACCGCAATGGGAACTCAAATTTGGAAGGTACATTATGAACAAAATCAGAAATCAACATGGTAGAACAAATGGCAAAAAGAAAGGAAAAGCAGAGCACCACATGCCTGCTTTAGCGTCAACTGATACCTCCAAGACAAACTTTCCAAACCCTCTAACTGAGAAACAGCAACTTCGGGGGCTTTTTTGAGATTAAATTAACTACTGCATGTCAGACTCACCACCTCACAAAGACCTCCACAGTTTCTCAGAGCAAGGCAATCAGAAAGACCTGACAGCTAAAGCTTTCAAAATCCCGCACCATTCCCACACTTGAGCACAAAGCCGATTCCTTTCTGATGACAACAGTCACCGAGAGATCAACATCTCAGGGAGGGAGTTGTTCTCACGGCATCTTTAGTTTCAGCCGTTTCCTTTCTCACTCCCTAATCCTAAATCATTTCTACTCCTGTAGAGAACGCAGGTAAACCTCTACCCAAACCACAGAAAACCATCTGCCCCAAACCACAGTCAGAGCGTTGCTGGCTGGCTGTGCATCTCCCAAAGGTTCTCTGTACACCAGCAACAACAAAAAAAAATGCACAGAACAAAAAGATTCACGTTGCTGCCACATCCACGAAACGTGTCTTCCAGCTCCAATTAAACGCTTGAAAGAGAATTTTTAAAATCCACAAGCTTTTGAACGGGGACAGAAGGGACCGCATCGGGGGAGAGAAGGGATGCAACCAGCCGATATCCAGGCAACAGCGAAAAAAAAATCAACAAGTCGGCGCAGCCCAGCGCGGAGCACGAGCCGCGTTGAAAGGTGCGGACGTACCTTGTGGAGGTGCCTTTCCTGACATCGCAGATGCTGCATTTGAAGGCTTCGGCGCTGTTCCTGAAGGTGCACACGCTACAATCCCAAAAGCCTTCGTCGGCTGCAGGTTTGGCTTGCCTTTTCGGCCTTGAGGAGGGGGAGGGAGACGGAGAGGGGAAGCGTGTGTGTGTACGTGTGTGTTTGGGGAGGAGGAGAGAGGCGGCGGGAGGAGGAGAGAAGAGAGGAGGAGGAGGAGGAGAGAAAGAAAACACACACATGAGAAACCATGTTACAGAGCCCCGAAACCCAGCGCCTGCTCGCACCGCCGCTCTCCCGCGGGGCCGGGAGCAGCCGACAAACCCCGACCGGGGCCGGGCCCGGAGAGGTGCGAAGACAAACAACTGCT